>CM061531.1:33695004-33854269 GCA_030545055.2 Neoaliturus tenellus | reverse complement strand
CCGTCGTATTAGAAATAATTCCCAAAAGGCAGGAAAAGTACCGAACTAAAACATCCGGGCACTGTATTCAACATGTTTTGTTTATTTGTTGCCTACAGCAGAATGAGGAGTTTTAAGATGGCCTTTTATATAGATTTGAATGAGGGTTATTCTCATAAAAAACGAAAAATACCAGTGAAAAATCATAGTGGTGGACATATTTGTGACTACAGCAACCAACAAAACTGTATTGACTACTCGTGTTATATGAATTATGGATTTGAATTATTATGTCTGCACCTATAGCGACGGACTCTTCAGGCATAAACATGTTACCACTGATAATTGTTTCTACATCACAAAACGATAAAATAAAGAAACACTTAACTTACTATTTTAAATAGTACAGGCTACTTGTGTCTCTTACTAGCAAATTGGCGGTTTATGTTGTCTTTGAGCGTACACTTAATAAGGGCATACAAAAGATTCATTCTGATTTATGTAAATTGTGGATTATTAAATAAACGGTATCAGATAATTGACACATACTTTCTCCCAACAATATAAAAAAGGGTTAAAAGCTTCAAACATTAATGTCTTGATGGCTCAGTCGGATAGCTACCAGCTGAGGAGCGTGAGTTTGACTCTACGCGCGTCTGTGACTTATAACAACGTACTGCGTTTACCACTAAACGAAAAATTGAATTTTCTCCGCAACCACTTGACGTAGAGCAATAATTTAAAATACTGAATTATTTAGTTTTTGGAGCTTTATTTAATGGTGATAAGTAAAATTTATTTCAAGATAACAGCTATTTTGAAAATAAAAAAATTGATTTTTTAAACAGCACTTTTTACTGTATAACTTTTGAACGGGCATTTTCTCAGAGATGCGGGTGGTGTCATTTTATTCAGCATTTTAATCTTAATAATCTACAAAATTTTAATCAAAATCGTTAGTGCCGTTTTTGAGAAATTTTGATTTTTCGCGTTTTTTGAGGGTTTTTGGGGGTAAACTACCCTTAAAAATAAAAAATTCAAAAAAATGAAAAAAACGCCTGGAATTATCGTGGGTTTGGACCTACATACCAAATTTCACCAAAATCGGACCATTGGGGCATTCTCTAGCTCTGTATACATCCAGACACACACACACACACACACACACACACACACACACACACACACACACACACAGACATCACTCCGAAAACCACTTTTTTGGACTCAGGGGGAACCAAAATGGATAAATCCACCAACAACTCAAATTCGAAAATTTTGACGAAAACAATACTTTCTTCATATACTATGGTATAGGGGGAGAAAGTAAAATGTAAACCTATTTTCATAAATTTTACCTCAACGCTACCCTTGGTCCTTGAAAGAACAAGCTTTAATTTCTAAGACACAAACGTATTGAAGTTGGATCATAAAGCAAATATGGCAACATTCGAATGGCAAAATTATTCTGAATGTTTTTGTAAATAAAATAAAATGTGGTTTACAATAGGTTTTTCAAATTTTATTTTTGTAAATTCTTTATTGCTAATCGTAAAAGTTCTAGTTCTGTTTGCAGAAATCAATGTAAAGAACCGATGTAATTATTACTGAGCAATAATATATCATTTAGTTACTTTTAAAGTTACTAAACTTCAAGGGAAACTCGTAATTTAAACGAGGGTAAAAATAAGGGTAAAAATCTAGAAAATCATTTTGTTATGTTCTGATTTTAATGAAGCTGCGTGATATAATCGACTTCCCATTCCTGTTTTATTGGCCAATATAAACATAATTTGATTATTTGCCTGAAAAAATGTTGTTTCTTCTGGGATTACGTGTTTGTATACAATTTCCTATTTCTACGTAATTTCCATGTGGAGTATGCGTCTTTTGCTCCCGGGATACTCTAACCCTTACTAAATAATTAAGAGTAAATTGTACTCTTTTTCAACTCGTCGCTAAAAAATAACCAAGACACAGCAGCCATGTTTTACATTTAAATTGAAATTTTCTCGTTAAAAAACTTGTGCCTAAATAGTTATGATGATCAATATTTGATGAAAAAATCGATAGCAGCATTCAATTGTAGCGTTACGCATTCTTGTTGCTGATAAAACAGACTAGCGGTACATCTTTGAATAATATAGCACACCTTTATTTGTGCAATGAAGTCATCGTTTCTTATAGTGAAGTACGCCAATCCCTAATAAAGGTGTCATCAGTAAGCGAAACTAAATCTAATACAGTAAAACCCGCCCTCTTGCTATTTTGTTTTCGTCTTATTTTAATTCAATTTGATAAAAAATTACCCTTGTGGACTTTGCTATCTGTTTATTGACTAAAATCTTTCATAGTTATGAGTGTATTCTGATTACATAACAGTAATTTTGATAACAGCTTGATGGTTTTATAGTTTTTAAGTCCACGAAAAAATTACATCTCGCCTAATCAGTCAGAAAGCACTAAAAGTGTTCGTATGGGATGTATCCATCCCAAATTTATTCTGTTAAATACATGCCTAGTGTTTAGTTTGATAATGTCTTCTCTGACCGACATTTACCATATTCATCTACAGATTTTTCTAAGACCCATTTTCAGTCCATTGTCCATCCATTTTACAATCGTAACTTGTTGTAATTTATTCTTGTTGCTTATAAAACAGACTACCTGCACATCTGTGAATAATATAGCATACCTTTATTTGTGCAATGAAGTCATTGTTTCTTATAATGATGTAATGATGTACCCTACGCCAATTCCTAATAAAGGTGTCATCAGTAAGCGAAACTAAATCTAATACTGTAAAAACCGCCCTTTTGCTATTTTGTTTGCGTCGTAGTTTAATTCAGTTTTATGAAAAATTACCATTGTGGAATTTGCTGTCAGTTTATTATTGAATAAAATCTTTCATAGTTATGTACTGCTGTGTATTCTGATTTCATAAAAGTAATTTTGGTAACAGCTTGATGGTTTTATAGTTTTTAAGTCCACGAAGAAAAATTACTTCTCGCCCCTAATCAGGCAGAAAACACTAAAAGAGTTCCTATGGGATGTATCCATCCCAAAGTTATTCTGTTAAATACATGCCTAGTGTTTAGTTTGAAAATGTCTTCTCTGACCAACATTTACCACATTCATCTACAGAATTTAATGTTTTTAAGGCCCATTTTACAATCCATTTTCCACCCATTTTACAATCGTAACTCTTGTAATTGATTTGTTTATGTTTGTTGAACATTTTATATAGATCCTTAGTGTCTATGGCATTTAGTTTATGATATAAATTGTATTGATATACATAATCACGAATCCAAACTCTTTTCGTGAGTCTTATTGTTATAAATAAATAATCGAAATTAATAAACATTACTGTAAATTTGTGCATTAGGTATTCGTTTTGAACAGTTTATCCAAAGATTTACTTATGTATCTATTGCTCGACACTACAGTGTATTTTTTACATATTTTGCTTTGTACTGTTTATTGTTAATTGAAAGTGAGCCATTTTAAAAATAATCTTAATTATTTAGCACTGCTAATACAAAACTACTGATAACCTCTACAATTAAGATTCTGTGATGACCTTACTGCTGCTGTATAAGCACAACAGAGGGTTTGAAATGAAATATTTAATTTTTGTGCTCTACATTTCTTAAATATTATTTTTCCTATCATTGTTTTAAATTTATCTTGTATTTTTCTCACATCCGTGTACTTTTGTGTTTAGGTTTAATCAATGATTAAGCACACTCAGAGGGTATGTCTACTTGATGGTTTTATTTCATAAAAGCCTTCACTATTCACTCTTAGAAGTGATATCTAAGAGTGATATAAGAGTGATCACAGAGAGTGATGTCTAAGAGTGAAGTGATATGTAAGTGATATACGAGTATAAGTGCACTGAAAGCAATGGAGGATAAATCATTGTAGCATGGTCTCCGCCTTTATAATTCTGTGAGAAAAATAGTTTTTTTTCTGTGCCTAATACAGAAATTGCAGTGGGATGCTAAGAAGTAATTCGTACAGTGTTTAGTTTTGCCCGGAAAATAGGTTATTTTTTATTAATGTTATAACGAGTTTTGATTGAATCTGTAGAAGGTGGAAAAGGAGGACGCATACTTAAATTTTTAAACTGTATATCCGTTTGAAGTGGAATCAGATTACAGTTTATTCTACAGTAGGCTACATTAGTTTCAATTTTTTATGGTAAGTACCAGGTTAACCGAGCCTTGCTCGTTGGTTTTTATTCCCTTTTGTTATAGTGTCAAGGTAAAAAAGCAATTAAATTTCCACCAACAACCAACTATACCTCTTCACACTTAACAGCTGTTTCAAAAAGTCTGCTTAACATTAACGTTTCTTTCTTTTTTTTACATTCGTTGTTATTTCGTTACCAAAATAGCAACGCATGAGACTAATGTTAAAAATTACAATTTTAAAACTTAATTTTAGAACAAATTCGATTTTTCCTGGGGTTGAGGCTGTTTCGACACTTATTTTTGGGCCAAAACACCCTTTAATGCAAACTTTAAGCAAAATCTAACAGCTAGATTTTGAGATCGTGGAACACACATCCCTTCAGATATTCCTCGTATTATAGTATAGGATTTTTTATTTATTTACTATTTCACACCATTTTTCATGTTATTTTTCTAATACACATTGAAAAATGTTGACTCCCTAATCCGAATAAATTTTGTCTAAAAAATTGCCTAACACGGACCGGTCTCAACAAGTTCGGATTGGCAGAACTCTACTGTATTAATGGTTAATTTTTGTAACTTAAGAAAACAAGGATTTATTTTCGTAATACCAATGACTATATACACTTACGTGAATAGACTCCTCGTCTAATGCTTCTTCTTTGATAACGAAATTTGGAAGGTTCATGTACGCCGCGCCATATGCGTTTCGATCAATTTTGTAATTTGGGATTTAGGTTTGTTCCTTTCACGTGAAAAATCCCAATTCTCACGTATGATAAATTCTGGTGGATCCTAGTGACGTCATTTTCTTGTCGCCTTATGAATCTACCGGGATTATGAAGGTTGGCGTTCACGCGCATCTGTTACTAACATCAAAAAAAAAAAACACTCAATCTCGTTCCACCACTGAGGAACGTGATCTTGACCATTGATTTACCTATCTTATACGTCACTCGTACTTGTACGCTAGTACGCCGCAGAAGATCGCACCGCCGTAAATAGGATTCAAATACGCCTATGTTATGAAAAGTCTATTTAGGTTAGTGTATATAGTCAAAGGCAATACTGATTTACCCTTCATACGTCACTTGTACTTCATGTACGCCGCAGAAGATCGCACCGCCGATATATGTTTCAAATACGCCTATGTTATGAGAAATCTATTCACGTAGTGTATAATAGTCAATGTAATACTAAACAATACATGCGCCTTTTTATTACATGCTTAGGGATTTTCAAACACGCCTATTAGAGGATATGCATCTCTATAGTTATTATTTCAACAAGGACCGTCTGCACCCGGCCTAAGTACGTATTCCAGTACCTCGAACGTGCCTGCCCCATATACGTGTTTCGAACCGGTAATTCCAGTAATTCAACCGAGCGCTTCGGAAATAATTTTCCCCAGACTTTTCACGAGCGGCTTCAAAGACGTCTGGCGCAGTTGTAATTGCTCTCAATTTTTAAAAGCTGCCAGAAACAAAGGGCTCCTCCCGCCGCGTCGCTTGTAATCATCCCATAATTACGAACTCAGCGCACCCCCCCCCACACCACCACAGACCCCGGCACTCTCACTCACCCCCTCCATACATCGTGATAAACCGAATCCTCCCCCACACCCTGTCTCACCATCTCCGCTGGGGATATTTTTACAGGTTTTTATGGGGCTGCTTTTCTAGGGTTGCAAATAATGGGAAAAATGCTAACATTAAAAAAAAAAAATTCTCAGAGTAAAGGAATTTAACAGTTTTTTTTTCAAGGAATCCATAAGAGGAATCTTATGATACGCGGTATTCATATATACAGTTAACAAAAAATTATAAATAAAAAAAATCAAAACCTTCAATTATTTTTTCATAGGCTGTGTTCCGCGTTACGGTCAACATCCAACGTCTCTACCTTAGAAGTAAACCTTCATAAATTTTAACTCGGTACATTGGGAACGGTGAATGTGATAAAAAGTGTGTAAGAAAAATTATGCGAAGGATGAAAGATGAGTGTAGAATGGGTTTGATGCCTGATGTGGTGTAGCTTTATTACTGTCTAAAACTACCTGGTATTCTTTATTATTGTTGTACCTTCTCGTGATTTCGAACAGAACCCCTCTCTCATTTACACCCTTCCCCCACTTCATGCTCCGTATAATGAAACTGAAACCTCCCCTACACCCCTGCCTAGAGGAGTTTTAATTGCATTTAAGTATGGGGATCCAGTAAGTATGGGGTGAGTAATACTGTTCCGGTGATACTGACATCGTGAAGGATAAGATTTTGTGTCTGAATACTGAATGTGAAAAAAGGAAACGTTTAAGGTTATACGGCCAGATACAAATTCGCCAGTGGTTGGAGGGTCGACGAAAAGATACAAATTCGCCAGTTCTAGGAACTAACGCTCATCCCCTCGGGGAGCCCAGGAATGTGGCCGGTCGAGCTCTTCCTCGCTGCAGTTGAGTGTTGTTTCCGACGTGACCGAGTCCTAAGCTATATTGTTAAATTGTTTTCTCCCTGACAAATAGCATTAAAAATAATATGAGATTCTAATGAAAAAGAAAAAGTTAACTGAACACTTAATGTACATATAGGCCAATGTGAGATTGATTAGTCATTTAATTTTATATCAAATAATCCTACAGAATGAAAAATTTATTCGAAGTGTCTAGATATGAAACGACTGAACTGATCCTGGCAATTTTTGTGTAAATACTGATTACCCATAGCCCCTAAAATCTATTGATTTTCTTGAGATATATTGATATATAGAACTCTCCCTTCCCTCGTCCTCTATTAACTTACATCTTTACTCGTGGCTTTAACACTTTCATAATACAATCATTGTATTAACTAGACCCAATTTACTCGTAGGTGATGCTTGAGTAACATTAGCTTACAACATTCCCATGACGACATACCTACGTACGCACCCATCTATATATAACATAATATAATTAACTAATGATGAACTAGATTACTCAAAATTATTTTTGAAGATTGTCGGAACGATGGTTTCCGATCGTTGATTTTTCTCAAGGTGATGTTTGCTTGGCCGATTTACCATTCCGTTTAAATACTGCCATCAGGATAGATTGTCACCGCCGAATAAACACGTACTTGAACTGGGGTCATCTACTGTTTCACCGCGCCGAGGGGCTGCGGGCAGATTCCTGGAACTGCACGGAGAAAAAAGACACTGTATTTTCTAGCGAAACTGGGTCGCTAAAGGGGTTTCTCGCTTATTTAGCCGAAATAATAGTATAATACCAAAACTAATTTTATTAATCAGCGGAACCATTTCTTTAAAAAAAGGAAGTGATTTTCGCTAAAATCATGCGTTCATAATAGCGAAACGGTAACAGTAAATTTGAGCAACGGATTCTTAAATCAGAAAAAATGTGTTTCTTTCGGTTGGAGAAATAAAGCCATCAAAAGTAAGTGTTCAAATTACATCAACCTAGTGAACCTGATTATAATTTAAGATACTCAAATCAATACTTCATCGAATATAGACTCTCTAATATAACGTAATCATACACCAGGAACCGCGAGACAGGTAACGGTAAGTTAACAAGATAAGAACCAACAAAATAAAGACTCTGACAGGTATTTATCGGTAACGTTAGACTAAAACCTACCGTCTAGTTAGGCAGTTTAGCGAAACGAATGCTTGAATCTCGGCCTCACCCCCATAAGTGCGCATGCGCACGTGCTGTGTCTCTCGCCCTTTGGCAGTTGTTGAGCCGTAACCGACGACGGCGACAACATGGATGCAGACACGGAAGATTTGCTGAAAGCCTGGGGTTTGGAGGAATTCATCTCAAATTTCAGAGGTGAGCATTACATGGTTTTTGACACATACAGTAGTTTATTTTTTAGTTGGTTGAATTGCAAGTTGTGATTGCAATATTTCCCAAACTAAAGTTAGGTTGTGATGCAAACTTCCCACACCAACCTAGAAACATAAGTTATGGTACATATTTGTATATTTTCTGGTAACTTGTTGGCTGACAGCACTATTTGTTTATTTTGAATGAGATGAAAGTCTAACAAGACTAACATTCTAAGTGGGCATGTGGCGAAGGGATTATTTTGGCGACTTCCCCCATATGTGTCTGATTATCAAGATTGAACTGTAATTAGTTTGGATTATTGAGGTACTGATGTTAATCAATTTAATATGCACAGAAATGTAAAATTTTATAATGTGTTCTTTTTTGTCATATCTGTGGGTCTATGTTCAAAAAATGTATTATACATATGAATATTTTTTGTTACAGATCTGAAAGAAGAATTATCAACATATACAGCATCGTCAATCCTCCCCAAATTAATGCGACCTAATACTTTTTCAAAGAAGAAATATCATGACATTCATGACAGCAGTGTAAGCAAGTCTTGGCGGCCCCTTTAAGAACTGAAGTCAAAGATGGCTTCATAACTACCTAAGCGACTAGCATTTCGCTAAACTAGACGACACGTTCTGTTAAAGTATAGCCACTACCGCTCACTATCTCAGCTGCCAGCATTTCGCTAAACTAGACTAAACGATCAACTGCAGTAGCTACCACCGCTCGCTGCCTCAACTGCTGGCGAATCGCTAAATTAGACGAAATGTTTGGCTAAGGTTGCCATTACCGCTCCATCGATCTGCCTGCTGATGTTCCCCTAGTCTAGCGATAATGTAGATGCAGATCTTCGAATTTAATACTGCTATTATGGCAGAAACGTTTCGGTAGTCTACCGAAATGGTTTTAGCGAAATTTGTTTGGCTAAAGTTACCAGACAAATCGCCGTCCCAAATTTAGGGGTTCCGTTTCGTTAAATGAAGGTGAATTTTCGCCAAAACGTCTACAAATTTCTTTCAGTGTGGCGAATTTGAATCTTTTCGTCGACCCTCCAACCGCTGGCGAATTTGTATCCAGCCGGTTATACGAGGGCCGTTTAACCTGATTTCAGTTATTAAAATTGACGCAGTTTCCACAACAAAGTACCTGAATGTATCAATTTCGGCAAGAGTACGTGCTGGTTGGTTTTGGTTGAATTTGTTCAGATTTGATATCTAATATAGATATAAGTTTAACTGATTTTGATCACTGTACCATGGCTAATGACGCGGAACATCTGGCAATTTTTTACGAGTTCACGTAACAAACGGGTTTATTGTGGCTTTAAATTTATAGAAAGTGAAATCTTTCCCTAATATTTGTGAGTAGGCTACTCAGGCCCTACTAAGTTCATTAGATGTTAAAAATAAATCTTTTAATTTCATAGACTTTCTTAAAATTTTTACCGTTTAGTTAATACTTTTCAGGCCTTTATGATGGGAAATCGTTAAAACCGTGTTTATTTCTTATTTTACCAACGTTACTAGACAAATTCGGGTTGCACCTCCTATATTTGGGGTCACAAATTTGTCCACATCACTCCTCCTGGCAGCAGATATTAGTCAGCGTCTAATAAACCACCAAACCCCATCGTCAACGTATCGAGTACGCAGGTCCGCCGTCACCGGCAGGTGTACCACATCCTCTATAGCCCGGACCGGTGGCCAGGACTGTAGCGGTCCCGGACGGTGGAAGTCCCGTTGCTCCGTTGCTCCTCCGTCTGATCCGGTGCGGTAGAGAAAGTGGCCGCAGGACCGACGGTTTCACCTCACTTTCCCGCCATTCCTTACCGAGTACTCACCCCCCCCCCCTCCCTTGCCACAACTGTTATCGCAAGCATCCATTCGCAGGGCTGCCAACGTGATTTCAACGGTGGCTACCAAATTGGGGGAATTCGGCACTGTGTTGGAGTTCCATCTGCCTACAAATTGGCTCAAAGATTAACAAATTATTGAGTTTGTCAAGCTAAAGTGACTAGAATGATTTTCAATTTGTATTTAATTTTCATTATAATAATCTTATTGATAAAACTGTTTCCGTATCCAGATAGTAGGCTTATGACGTCATAAAACACTCTTAAATGTAACCTGCGGACTCACACCTGTTAGATTCTGTTTGGAAATTAATCAATCAACAAAACTCCGTTTAAAGTTTGTTTATAGATACGGTATGCAAATTTGTCGCTTCTGGATGGTTTCCTCTTAAACCACGTTAGCAAATAAGCAGTAGTTTTTTATCCAATTTACTTATATATCAACTGCTTGGTGTTTAAAAGAGTTATTTATTTGTGGTCGGGTGTTTCACGTTTCGTTCAATGATGCTTTAAAATTTTCCATTAAAAAAATTACCCCTAGTTCACATACACTTGGTTCACTAACCGGTCTCTCGCAGCTTCATCCATAATATGTTATATATCGTGATCAGGCGACTCCCCCGTAGACTATCAGTGATAAAGAATTAAGTGTGTTCAAAATCACACATTATTCCCTATGAAATTATTCATAAATGTATAAAATGCTTCCGACGAGAAACTAAATAGAATGCTTAGCTCAGTGTCAGTAAGAATCTTGGATTTATTGACCGATCGTGGATTTCCACTGTCCGCCGATTGGACGCGGTGGAACAGACAGGTGTTGGGGAAACTACTGGCCAGCGGAATGAATCACTTTGCCGCGGTTTGTACAAGATTACATAAGCTCCGAGGCTTGCGACTGGTCGCGTTACGGTAGTTATTGTAAAAATGGTGGACAACGTTGACACGTTTTGAAGCTGGCGATCTGTTTCCATCCAACTGACAAACTGCATGAACAGTATACGTTCCCGCCATATTTTTAAGATGGTAGATTAGCAGAAGTGTTACCAATTCATCTTAAAGAAAATGCCCTCGTTTCAGGGAAAAAGTTTTTTTTTGTAGATTGAAAACTCTGCAGATTTCCCAATTCAAGATAGCACTCATGGATTGATATTGTTTTATAGTTTTTGTCTTCTACAGTCAAGTACTTGACCTGCTATGGATTTTATGACGATTTAACTTGGTGTAACAAAAGTATAATTTCCTCCAAAATTTCTGCGATGCCTGTCACAACATCCTCTTCGTAGTTTTTCGTTAAAACGACAAATCGTCAATCTTATAATTGACAATGTGTATAAAGTAGGCAATTAAAATCGTCTTAAGTGCAAACAGGTATAATGGTAAAATCTTTCATTGGTGCAACTTCCGTCTTATTGATACAAGTGCATCGCATCACATAAAATAAGAATGGGTCTTATTCGCCTGACCAAAGAGAACGACTTTAAAGAGAAAGGTTTAATTGAAAATACGTAAATGTCGGAACCGTGTTACGAGCGAAAGTTTCTGTTGGCTAATTTAAACTGTAAATTGGACCCTCCAATAAGTACTGTTATGAGCTCAGAACTAATGATACGTCACTGATAGTTTAATAGTTAGTTAATCATTAGGGCCTATTTAGCATTTGTTAGCAATTTTGTTCTTGCGTTAGCTAATTGTGTTATTTCCCCACTACATTATCACATAATGTTGGTTTGTTTCAGGTAATGTGTGCAACTTAGAATAGCATCAATGTCGTAAGTTAATAGTTAGAGATTAATTTACCAGGTTTTATAGATGGCTCGGTGTATCTGTGCTCATAGCTTTCGAGAAAAGAGGATGGACAAGGGATGGGATGTGGTTACTTTTCTAAAAACATCGGTCGGTTGTAACTAGGTCGTCATCAAGATCCAAAAATGTAGCATTTGATCTGAAACAACACGCGAATAAAGTCAATTTTAGAAAATATACTCACCGAAAGCCATGAGCGCAGATACACCGAGCCATCTGTACCACATATTAGCTTTTAATAAAATAGTCCTCCTACATAGACCTCATACATTTAATAAAAAAAGTCCTATTCTAAATGTTGCGCCTTACACCACGGTATTGTCCCGTGCAAGGTGTACGGAATTGCCCCAGGACTTAAGGGTGCGCTCTACCCATCTGCCGCACGCGGATGCAAGGGTTTAGAATCTCCGTGGTTGTCGCCCTGGTTGTAAACCGATTTTAAATATTTTAGTGTCATTCTTTTCGTAATATAATTTTGTACTCCGCTATCGTCTAAAATTTCGATATTAATTTAAATTACTAAGCAGGGTGCTTGCTAATAATGTTGAAATAAGCGTTTTTGTATCAAGTTTTAACGTATTAAAAACAATTTTTTAAGAAAAAAATAAGACGATACACGAGTACAATATAATCTTAAGAACAAGAATCTGCAATAAGATTGGTAAAAAGTTTATAGATAACGATGCAAGAAGGGAGATGCGAAAGGTCTGCAATTTCAAAAACATCGTTATTAGACCACCGATCGATTTCGCACTGAAACAAAAAAAAAGCATTAAAGTAACAAAATTTAAAATCACCCGTCATTTATTTTCCAAAATGTGAGTTTCCGCATATAGCGGCAGTTAACAGTCTCACTCGATGATTTTGGCGCCGAGAGGTATAGCGCACCCTTAATTCTACCAACCTAAAAAAGTTAAACTGAGGACTTGTGTTCGGTATTAAAAAGTGGCCCACGATATTTTCTATTAAAAACAATTAGTGAATTTAGTAGGCCAAACTACAGTATATATTCTCCAGCGGATCTAAAAATACTGTGTACGGTATTGCCCCGCCGCACGGTATTTACCCTGCGGCGTAAATACCGTGCGGCCGGTATTTACGCCGCACAAATACCGTGCTGTCATACAAACCATGCTGTCAAATATAGCTGAAGAATTTTTAACTACAGTTTGACTAGTCTACATGCTTTGTTTATAATTCAACTTAGTTGTTGGTAGGGGGAGAACATTAAGTTTTATTCTACTTATACTTTACAAACTACATACACAATTTATTTCAATAACATTTCAAAATTAATTTTGAGTCAGCCATTAATATAAGCTACTTTCAGGGAAGGAAAAATTTTCATTTTAATCAGATAACTGCAATTCTAAGGTATTGTAGATTCGAACATTGCTGATGGGGGTCTTCTAATAGTTGAAGAGGTGCCTCAAGGCCGTATCGTCAAAGGTGTCAATGCCATTTCTTTTAGCATTTTTAGACTCGATGTTTTTCGTTGAAGAATTTGTAAATTCACTTCTAAGAAACTTACATTTGTAAATAAACGTCTGATTTGTCGAGTCCTTTCTAAAAACGCGCCCAGTAAGTATTGAAGTGTAAACCAAATATGAGTGGAGTTTCAACTCATATCTCAGAAATATAATGTTTTAATGTAGGCTAATTTACTGACCAAACAAAGTTTTTGTTGCCCAAGTTTAAATGGATGCATTACTATAATAGTCGTGGTCAGGCTTATTGGCGGGTGGATCAATCAGCTGATGCAACCTATTACCTTAGTAAACTGTGTCCAGAAGGTAATAGTAACTGTTTTGATTGGAATCATAATGTAACTGTTTGTTACATTATGATTCCAATAGGAAACGTAAAACATGAGGAAACGCGTTATGAGTTGTCTAGGATAACCTAAAAGTTTTGTAATTTTCATCTTTCACTAAAACTAACAAAATGTTGTCTAATAAGACCACAACAAAGACAGAAACAGGCTATATAGTTTAAGTGAGTGAAAAAGAAATAGGCTATACACTAAGGATTTACACTGTATCACTATAAAAAAAGTATTCCCAAAGCATTGTCCAAACTCAACTCTGGTTTTCAAATACAGCATTTTTTCATGTCAGTGTAATTTGTAGTAAAGCTTCTATAAATCATAATAAATTGTCTTGTTAGAAAAAAATCTGAATAGATTAGAAAATTAGGAGGAGGCTTGTTCACATTTCTCGTCTAGCTTAGTCCTACGCATGAGGTGCCTTCCTCTTTCATAGATGCACGATGTGTACGTTAAGTGCGTCATTAAAGATAAACTAACACTTAAATACGTGTCTGTAAGTTAAATGTTTTTGATAAACTATAATTTTTTAAAGATATCGCTAGTAAAAATGTATTAAAAACTTTTTATGGTTTAACAACAACTAAAGAAGAAGATTGTGTCTATACGTAACAGCTGGCAATATTACAATATGTTTGTAACCGTTACGTTATGATTCTGGTTGGAGCAGCTATTGTTACTATCTAGAAACAGTTTACGAAGAAAATAGGTTGTAACAGCTGATAGGCCACCCGCCAATAAGCCTGTCCAGGACTATAGGCCTACTACTGTAGGCTAATAAGTTTGTGTTCCTACAGTTACTGTATTTGGCATTAACATTTTATACAGATTTGTAACTTCAAAAGAAAACTATTATAAATACAGTAGTCTATTCGAATTAGTTTTGTGACTGTAATAGTATGGGGTACATTATCTCATGTCATATTTAATTTGTGTTTACTGCTATTTACAAAACCATTCTATGCCATTAGTGTTATTCATCATAGTAATATAACCGTGTAAATTATCGTTTCCGACGTTTTTCCTTCGTGTTTTGTTGGTTATGTCCAACACAATATGGCTTGTTTTTTTAAGTGTTGGTATTCTTTTCTTAGATTTTTTTAATTATAAAAAAACTTGTCTGAAACTGGCTATTTATAAATTGTCGATAGTGGACTTAGTTTTGCCACTGTTATATTAATAATACTATCTAACACCATTTTTGCGTTTTGGTTAAGAAGACCACGTTTTTTACCGTTCTCTGTGGAATTTAAAAATGTTACTGGTGTTTTACACACACACACACACACACACACACACACACACACACACACACACACACACACACACACACACACACACACACACAAATATCCTGATCTACTTTGTTGATTATATTAAACTCGTTTAATCTTTAAAACTTCCATATAAACAGATTGTTGGCCCATAAATGCATAACAGTTGACTATAGGTTCTTAATTTTTTTGTTTAAAATCATGATTGTGAGTATAAATCAAATTAATGTATTTTATAGCAACAGGCTGACATTACAGATACAGTAGTGTGAAAGTTCTGTAGAATACTTAACAGACGTGTTACAGATACAGTAGTGTGAAAGTTCTTTAGAATACTTAACAGACGTGTACTGTAGGTTGAACTATTAATTATTTGCCACTCATAATTAATGGTCATAAAATGACATTAAAGACTTACATAACAACAGACTATTAGATGTTTATCAGTCCCTGGTGTTGGACTGTTTCCTCTTTCAAAAAATACAAATGGCGTAAATTTTCACACACAAAAATATTAATAAATAAAACAGAAATAATTTGATGTAAATTCTCTGTTTATTATATCACAGAAACATTGTCACCCACCCATCTAAAATTGATAAGCCTAGGAGGATCCCAAGAATCGTATGTTCCGTGAAGTGATCGCAGCAGGCAGGCTGTGCTTCGCCTTATCAGTGATAACCTTGCGCGACCTTGGCTTATCAGTGACGTCGCCGCCGCCGCCGCCGCTCCGCTGCTACGGTCGTTCCACGCGCGTATTCCCGCGTATCCAGCGCTGTCATTGAACCCTGGATTACTCATACTACTTCCTCGTAGTAGCCGCTTCCTGGAACCACGTGGCACAGTACTGTAGTGCCTCAACTGACGGAAGAATACCGTACTGCGATATTTTTGCAATATTTTTTTATGTTCTTTTGTGAAGAATACGGCAATGATTTTGAACTAAAAACTAAATTTTACTTTTGCGTAAAATTTAAACTTATATGTGCCAAATTTTTTCGAGTAAAATGTCCTTAGTGAAACATCCATCCATGAAATTTTGTTTAAAGAATTAATATGTTCGTATGGCTTGCTTTTTCTCAACTCCCCATCAACATCAACCACATTTTTATGTTCGCTTTAGCCTTGTATGTTTTTGATTTTTTATGTAGGTCTACTGGGGTCTACTGTATATAATTTTGTTCACAAAATTTCTTAGCGTGAATTCTTATCTATACTTATTTAATACTCTAAGGGCCGGTTTCCGAGTCCAGGGTTATCTCTATTCTCGGACTAAAATCCAGTATAAACCAGTTTTTAGTCTAGGACTAAAGAAATTGGGTTTCGGAGCTCAAGGATACCTAAACTCTAGGAATATCGCTAACCCGAGAGTTAACTTGGGAGGGATATTCTCGGACTTACTCTCGCGGGTTTCCGTGTCAGGTGTTATTTAATCCTCAAGTTAAGTTTTATTCTTTTGAATTTCGGAGTTAAAATTTAACCCACAACTGGTTAGTCGAGAGCTATTTTTTTGCTATGTCGAGGAATATCTTGAGCATTTTTAATCCTGGCAAAGGGTAGGGTTAAGTTGAGGAATATCTTTTTCAGTAGGCGCTGTAACCTGAGATTAGTGATGAGATTCACTCAATATTACGTTGGCAGTTAGACATTTACGGTTGTTTTTAGATTAATGTGATATGGAATGCCTCGATTATTGAGACTACCCCAGATATGCGCATCCACCCTTTCAACTGAGACTTGTGTGCGAGCTGGAAATGCATTTTACGACACAAAATAACGAACAATTTAAACACCGTTTTAGGTTAAGAAAGTGTTCATGAACTTGCGAGACGGATTGCCCCAAGGCCTTCTGAAAATGATCGCAGGGCTCCCCATGACACATATCAAAAGCGTCTGCTTGCAAAATTGTACATCGGGAAGTATTGTATATTTAAATGAAAATGAAAAAACCAAGCCTAACAGGTTTATACAGGCTACTATTCTACGAAAAAATATTTTTTTTAGCAAAATGGGTTCCTCGGTGTTCTAGGTATAGTTGACGGGATCAACGCTACTACGGACAAAATTTTTTTTAATAATATTATAAACATGTTCCTATTTTTAAATATAATTTTCATCAAATAAAATCACAACGTTGTCTAAATAAGCAAGTCATTTAATGCACTTTTTTACTAGTATATAGTAAAATAAAAGGTTTGAAAAGGTCCTTTTTTTACGAAGTGTCAGTAAGAATTTTAAATTAAAAAGACATTCAGTCAATCTCAATAATCAATCATTTGTTTCTATGTCACTGTTAAAAAAATATCACACTGATACTTTTTTAATAAACTAAACCAGTTTCCTTCTATTCTCCAGTTCTTTCTCTACATTTTCCTCACATTCTACTTGGCCATAGTTAAATAAATTTAATCAAAGGAGATTATTGAACATAATGTCACGCAGAATGTTCATTGCACATACACAGAGAGCACACCACGAAGATGGAACGTTGCGTTTTCAACTGATAAGGGACAAGACACGGGAGCTGTGGCCAAAAACGTAAACTAAATCCTTCGACAGAGTGTCGTCTGTAGGCTGTACACCGTGAATGCCACTACTCAAAATAGAGAATTCCCAGCAATTCCCTCCTAACCGATGGCATAAGTTAAAGAATAAATATATTCTCGGACTATGATAATCCGAGAGTTAAGTAAGTTATCCCCGATCTCCGAAACCCGATTATTTAATATTTTTAACCCACCGATTATCTTATTCCACGGATTAACTAACTCCGGGATTAAATATCCCCGGACTCGGAAACCGGCCCTTAGGGTTTTTTTTGTCTTGAGAACTCCTCCTACAGTTTTCAACCGATTTTCAAGTTTTTGGTGTTGTTGGATAGGGCTTAGTCTGTAGTTGTTTCCGCCAAAAACTGGTGAGAATCTGATGGAAAATAAAGGTGTTATCCACCATTGAAATCTCAAAGTTTCCCATTTAAATGACATTGGGATTGAATAAAGTATTTTAAACATCTGTTAATAATTAGCTGTAAATACGTGTAGTTTTGGAGATTGCAGATATTCATAATATTGGATTGGTCGGACGTCAATGATTTAGAGATAAAAGTAACATTTGTATTGTATTAAAGTAAATTGCTCCATTTCGAGCAACACGTTTACTAGTAGGACTTAATACGCCGTTACATGCTCTATACCTTTCTCTCACCTTTTTCTTTCCTAAAACAGCAATCTAGCGTCATAGCATACACCCTCTATCTTATCTCACGGCTCAGTAAACTTTGATTTATGGTTTATGCCAAATGATTTAGCATAGACCTCCATAAATGCAAGGGTGTCACTCAGCTAGTCTTTGTCAATAACTTAAAATGAATCACACTCACCCTCATATTCACTTTAAAATAGGCTACTCACCTTAGAGCTCGTCTATGTATAAAAGTATGCATATATAGTTGTATAGGGCCCACGAAGATTAATTTGAAGTATCGAAAATGCACTTTTAACTGTTTTCCGTCACGGCTTCGCCCGTGATTGAATCTATTTTGTAGGTAATTAAGCTCGTTGATACGCTCACACGGTGTCGCGCTCACCTTACATATAAGAAATCACTGGAATACCTCAAATTAGAATTTTTCATTGAATTTGTCTTTTCGCAAACAATAAAAATAGAGATTTTCAAATTTTTTACAAACTATTGTATGTCTTCTCGGTCAGAGCCCTTTGGACAGATTTGCACCAAACTTCACACAAACCATCCTGGAAAAATGCTTAATAATGCCTGAAAGTTTCATTACAATCTGTTGAGCGGTTTTGGAGTCCATAGGCAATATACATACTATTTTCTTTTATATCGATGGCTTATTTTTAGTTCTCTTCCATTTTCATCAAATTCGACTTTCGCCATCTTGATCAAGTTTAAAGGTTTTAGAATCATCCCACAATCCTGGACCGCCCTAGTGGACGGTCATTCGCAACAATGCAGAATATTGCCCAACCCCCGTCCCACCCCGCCCCCGCCCCCACTCTTTTGCAACCGAGTTTCTCCACCGAGGCGCAAAGTGCCACCGAGGGGGGTTTTGAGCTGTGAAATATAGGAATTGGGGCATAAATCGTACCAACGCCGCCCCGGCAGCGCAAAACCTAGCCCGCGCCGCCGGGCCCAAAAATCAATCATCGCTGCTTTGTGGCCCCGAGCTTCACGCTCGCTCCCTGTGAATCTCAGTTGGCTGCTCCCGGGTATAAAAATCTCAAAATACATCGCAGATCAAGCTTAAAATTTGCTTATATTATATTCTTTGAACAGATTAATTTTCAAATGATTTCTTCCCTTCTCTATGGTCGGTTGATTGAGTTTCTCTGACGTCCACTCAGCAGAATTATAAATGACCATTACAATAACAGATATAAGGATAACCGTCTACAGTAAAATTTACTATGCCATTCCAATAATTGTTGTATTTTCAATATCTTCGTTGTCTGAAGCAAACATATTACATGTCATATGAACGCCGGGAGTGTTGTAACTCTGTTTTGGTTGTATAGAAGGTGGTGAAGTTAGAAGGCTCGCACCGTAGCCACAATTTGATTAAGTACAACTTGCGAGGATTAAACAGGATTATAAACTTTGCTGGCTTGCTTGGGAAGCTTGGCCAGGTGTTTCAGGCAGAACATTAGGCCAAATTGAATAGAGGCTACTATGTTATCATGCATCCTCGCTCCCATACACTTGCAGAAATTCGATAAAAATCAATTATCTGCTTCTTTGCAAAACCTTAATTCAAAATGTTCTATCTCCTGTGAATCTAAAGCTCAACTTCGACACACACCCCCCAAATGGTCTCCGCTCTAAATGCTGTAAGTCAAAACCCATAACGCCTACATTGACTTCTACTTCTAGCTGAGAAATTAGAAAGAGGTTTGCTCGTATTTAACTTTTTCATGAGTGGAAAGGGAATCAATTTCTCTACTAAAATATTTTGGGCTGGCTCAAAATTTCACTCTTCATAATGCAAGTTTGAAAGATTTGGTAGAACCGGGAGTTATTAAATTTCTAGAACGTTATACCCGTGCATGGGGATAACAGCATCAGTTCCTACAAAATATTTTAATTTAATTGGACTGAATATGCTTTCTTTTTAAACGTCAATCAGATTGTCTAAAACTCTCATCTTATATAACATACCTGTTTATTGTTGCTACGGTACATTAGATTTTGCTTTTTATCTCTAGGAAAATACAGCCCGTAATAAATTATTCATCAGGATTTAATGTCATGCATCTCATTTATTGTTACTTATCCCACACTAATAATTTAAGCATGTGCTTAAAGAGAATGTTTTCAAGTTTTATAATAAGGTTTTCAATACTTATTCATGTCATTTGCTTGGATGTGTGTAAAGAATTTTCGAAATGATTACAATTCACGAAAAAAACATTTAGTGTTTTTCGTTAACGCATATTACTCAAGTTTATCTTTCATAACCGTCCAGCGTGAGTTACGGAGGCATTTTAAGAAGAATCCTACACACCAAAGCTTTTTTAGGTGGTATCGCCAGTGAACTCTGGAAGTGGCACTGCCATGGAAGCAATCAACTTGCTATCCGGTGTGTATGGCCATGAGACAATTTAAAGCATCGATTGGAAACTTGTTCCATGGATGGCCAATGGACAGCACATTAAGTACTTGTAGGGTATCTACGAAATATTTAAGAATCTTCGTTTCTGTTGATGTAGTATATCTGTTATATTTTTGTTTAGCATTATGGTCAAAAGAACTTTTAAAACCTGGTGAATGATTTTTGTAAAACACTATAAGTTTTTCATCTTGTTTGCTCGTTACTCCCCAAACAAAATGGACAGAAAAAATCATTGTCTCTGCTTGTTGCCCCTACCTCATTTTGTTGAACTGCAATCCAAATGTATTTGTTATACGTGGGAACTAAAAATAGTGTTTTATCAATAATACACCAATCCATCTTTCGTAATTTTTTTTGCATTGACAAAAAATGTACTATTGTAGAAATTACGTTTGACCAATGAGTTGTATGTTCAACAATGTAAAAGTTTAATATTGAGAAGCTCTTATTGGAATAATCACCAATTTTTTAATAAATGTCTTTAATTATCGAATATAGCCTATGTATTCAAATATATTAACATTTTATTTGGTCAGGCCTTTTGTATTTAATTAATACATCACCAAACCATTATACCAATTTTTAATAATACGCCCAAGTGTTTCAAGCCAAAATATAACACAAAATAGTAAAACATCAACTTCATACCTAACCTCGAATCCATATAAAATACACCCGACAGTAGTGCTGATTCCGGTTGTTTAGTGAGAACGGTGCGACAAGGTATGCGCTGGGCGCACAACTTGGCAACACCGGCGAGCCTCCCCCGCTGTACAGGGTTGCCAACTTGTGCACACCGCTTATCTATGTGTGGCCCACTGCCAAATAGTGACTATCTGTGCCGCGGTACCGTACGCTGTGTATGTTGTACATCACGCGTCGAACGCATCACGCACATAAAAGAGCCGCTCCCCCTCCTCCCCCACACACAGTAGTTTAGATTACGTCAATGTTTAGGACTTGTGGTTGGATGACCTAGTTTTGGTTTTTGGGGTAATTTTGGGTTTTTATCACCAGAAGATGTGAATTTATGTAACTTTGAAAATCATATTTTTTAAATGTGGCTACGTTTGACATTTTAACAAAGCTACGAGATTTGTACATGCATTGAGGCAATTTGGGCAGCATATTCTGGATGTTTCCATTTACTTTTGATTCATATTTGCGTAGGTAGCAGATTCATTTATAATTCCTTGTGTTCTTTAAGCCACCGATGCTTAAAGCTTTACAGTACTGCTTACGCATCGTGCATTAAAAAAACCTTAAATTATAACCTAATTCTCTTAAGAATTATAATAATTCCTTCACTTCAAGTTTTCATTATTCGTAACTTACGTATTCAACTCATCTAGTTAACCTGTCTTTGTAGCATATACAAGATATTCAGTCGAATTAGTTTGGAGTTTATCAACGGTACTCATTGTAGGCTATTCGTAATCGTGTAAAAACTTTTCTACTGTAATTTAAAAAACTGTACCGTATAATGAATGTCCTGTGCTCGTTGTGCATTTCATTTATTATTTTCCCGCCACTGGTTTTACTTTATATAGAACTTTAACCTAATCATTTTTTTATATAACAGTAGGCTATGTCACTGGATTGTGTTGTAATGAACTTAACTGTATATTAGCGAAAATCTGACGAAAAGTGCTAGAATTTTGAAAATATTTTTAATTTTAAATAGTAATAGGCCTACATAATAATAAAAAAAAATAATAAAAAACATAAAACATTCACAACCGAGTAAAAACATATTGGAGACAGTTTTTATTATAGTAGTAGCCTCAGGGTGTTCGGAAAAACCGTTTCAGGAATTCAGGAGGTTATTGCCCACATCAAAATAAGCAAAAAATGCCTATAAACATATGTCTTAAAATGCTTTGTTAACCCGCTAGCCGCCATTTTGTTTTTTACACTAAATAATTTTTATTTCCGTAATGGATCATTGTATTGAGTTAATATTTTTGGCATGAACCTTCATCATAGCAATACCCATTTTCAAGAAAAATTTTTTTTTCTAATGTGTATTTTTAAAATGGCGGCCATTTAAAGATTTTAAACTAAAATATCTCAAAACCGGTAAATTTTATAAGAATTTTACTGAACACAAAAAAGTTGACAAATTTAATTATCTAACCAATTAGACCAAGTTTGTAAGGATCTGACAACAAATAACTGAGTTATTGAGGTTTTTCAATTAAAATTACCTTAATTTATAACAATGCAAAATCAATGTTTTTTGCATAAAATCTCAATAACTCCGTTATTTGTTGTCAGATCCTTACAAACTTGGTACCATTGGTTAGATTTAATTAAATTCGTCAATTTTTTGAGTCTAATAAAATTTTTATAAAATTTACCCGTTTCGAGATATTTTAGTTAAAAATGGCCGCCATTTTGAAAATACACATTAGAAAAAAAAAAATTTCTTGAAAATGGGTATTGCTATGATAAAGGTGCATGCCAAATATCAACTTAATACAATGATCCATTACGGAAATAAAAATTATTTAGTGTAAAAAAACAAAATGGTGGCTAATGTGTTAACGAAGCATTTTAGAACATATTATGTTTATAGGAACTTTTTTCCTTATTTTGATGTGGGCAATAAACTCCTGAATTCCTGAAACGTTTTTTCCTAACACCCTGTATATAGAGATTGCTAATAAAAATTGTTCTGAACATTATTTCAATACATTTAAAATTGGGTAAAGGCGCATCCCCTTCCATGAAAGTATACTGGAAAGCCACGTAATAATAGAAATAACACTAATATGCTGCGGGATTAAAACACATTACATGACACATTCTATGACACTGTACTTTGTGCTGAAAGTGATTTTCAAAACAGACACTTCCAGGCATGCTTTGGTTGGGTTTGTGATACTTTACAGTAGTAACATCATCTACATAATGGCTTTGTAATAATTTGGTTTTGAACGCCCCATGCAGTCGAACCGCCCTTTTGTGGCTACGTCAGCTTCAAACCGTGAATGTGTGTAATCTCGGTTGACCTACTTATCTCAGTTCAACCACAGAGTAAGTAATACATATTACTAATATTAATATTAGTAGTGTCAAATTGTTGGTGCTGGCCCAGTTCAAGGTCACCTGAGGGATGACGTCATCGAGGTCAATGACCTCACCGATGACGTCATCGATGACGTCATCGATTGTGTCATCGATGACGTCATCACTAATGACGTCATTTCTATGACGTCACACCCATGACGTCACAGAAATGACGTGCTGATGACGTCATCACCCCTTACGTCATCAAAATGACGTCACCGACGCCACTGAGGTCAAGGTCACGCCGAAACTTAAAATTTTTTGGCACTTTTGCCGTTTCTCGCACTACGCTCCGAGTTTCAGTCAGAGTCCCCGTGACCTTGACCACTTGGAGCGAATTTTCGACGAGAAACGGCAAAAGTGCCAAGTTAAACTCGAGTTTCTGACATGACCCTGCCTAAATGGGCAATCGGTTATCCCTCAGGTGACCTTGAACCAGCACAACACCAACAATTTGATATTACTGTGACCTTGAAAAACCTAACAACGGAGCGCCGACACCGATGCGCACCCCACGACAGCCACCGAGTGACTGACTGTCAGGCTCTGTGTATGCTAGGTATATCGGCTTGAGAGACTAAGACTCTAAACTGTCAGGAATGGGAGTAACTAACTGAATTTTGCAAGGAAAAGTCATTTCATCCAATATTTTAAACAAATCCTCATCAGTAAAACTGACATTAGTCTGTTTTGTATAAAACTTAGGGTGTCCGCGCAACAGTTTGCGCCACTTAGCTAAAGTTGAAACTCTCTTAACTCTGGGTGGTGGACAGTGAGCAACTAATAAAGTCTTAACACGGCTAAGTTTCTTACCTAAAGTGTCCTGCGACATGGCTTCACCTCACAAAAGTCCGCACAATACTGAGAGACTGCTTGTAGCGCATGAGTCAAGGGAAAAGAGGTGGGGGAAACAGCAGGAGTGGGGGAAGGTCACAGTGGCGGGGGAAGGTGAGGTGGTACGCCGGAGTATCGCATCACTTCACCATGAGCTGTCCTACAGTCAACACACTGTTCTCTTGGCCCGAGTTGGCACTAGAAGAAACATTTCTGTACAGCTTAGGCTGTGAGAGCCGAGGAAGCAAAGTCAAAGTGGAAATTGTGTTAAACTCCAAGATGAAGAGTCTCCTAAATAAACTAATTGTATCCTTGCAATCTCCTATAACTCTAGAGAAATACCACTTTATTAAGCGACACCTTATACTTTGGCAAAACGAAACGGAAATGGAAAAGATTACAGTAAAATTAATTTAACTTAAAACTTGGACTGGACACTCATGGCGATACCACGTGGCGTGAAAACGCCACCCTAAACATTACAAGTTAGGTTATTGAGCACCTCTGGTACGATAACCGATGTGCTAGAGTTAAAGTGTGATGACCTTGAGTCAAAACACTGAAATACTATAAGTCGATATCGTCCCAGAGTTAAAGTGTAGTGACCTATATTCAGAACTTGTAAAATTACTTACATATAGAGAGCTAGAGAACAGCGAGACGCACCGCATGGAAGCCGGAGACATACTGGCGAAGCGGTGTTGTGTAGCCTAGGGACCCAGTTGTGGTGGGGGTATAGCCAACACTTAGAGTACAAGTGTTGTGGGTGACCTTGACCCACATAACTTACCTGACCCCCCCCCCCCCCCCGACAAAAAGTGCCCCCCCCCCCCCGACAAAAAGTGCCCCCCCCCCCCGACAAAAAGTGCCCCCCCCCCCCCGACAAAAAGTGCCCCCCCCCCCCCGACAAAAAGTGCCCCCCCCCCCGACAAAAGTGCCCCCACCCCCACCCCACCCCCACCCCCACCCCCACCCCCACCCCCACCCCCACCCCCACCCCTGATATCCTGGGCGTGGCAGCCCCGGTGGGGATATAAGGGGGCCCAGCCAGAGCCGGCTCGCAGTCCGCTCCCGCGCGTTGAACGTGAACGATCGGGACGGACCGCCATAGGCATCACTAAACATTGAATGGCGCCTTCAGTGTTTAGCGAAGTCTACTCTAACTTTAAGACTTGTATTAGTTGTAAGATATTGCGCTTGCGTTTGGGTATTGCGAATTGTTTTATATGAGAGTGTTTTACTTGTACCTTATGTCTCCTGTGTGTCTTGTTTGTTATATGTGTTTAACATGTATGTGCTTGTTCCAGCATTGACTACGTTGAGCTCAATTGTGTGTTGTAAGTGTGTTATATTTTTCTAAAGTGTATACGCTTGTTTTAGCAATCCCCCCTTGAGCTTTTGCAATGCTCAAAGTAAATCGTAAAGACAGGGAACGGGAGTAGGCCCCCGTGTAAAGTTACTTTTGTATAATTGTTAGGCTCCTCTCATGCATGCTTTAATGCGGCTGAGAAATAGGAGCGTCCGTTTGTACGCCTATATGGGGGTAATAAGCCGATGGCCTCTGCACTCGGACCGAGGACGTAAGCCACTAGGGTGTCCTCAGTTAGTTTCCCTTCTGGAAACTCAAATTATGTAAATGAAACTTTGTTAGCTATTTGTGTTTTTTTTTGTCCCCAAGGCCCCCGAACATTCGTGGTTCGCCATGGATGTACGGGGGCCGAAATTTTTTAATGTCCGTGTGGCCTTGACCCACATAGGACTTGTAAAAACTTACTGCATTGCTAAATTAAAAATATTAAAGATAGGGTTACGGGAGTAGGCCCCCGTGTAAAGCCACTTGTTTTATAATTGTTAGGCTCCTCTCATGCATGCTTAAATGCGGCTGAGAAATAGGAGGTGGTCCGTTTGTACGCTTATACGGGGGTAATGAGCCGATGGCCTCTGCACTCGGACCGAGGACGTAAGCCACTAGGGCGTCCTCAGTTTTTTTCAAAATATGTAAATGACATTTCGTTAGCTATTGGAAAAGTTATTAGTTGGAAATGCAGTAAATGTTTACAAGTCTCGCGTGGCGAAGGGTACACGACATTGGATGTTGCCTTGTTGTCATAGTTGGGTCTCTTCGGAGGCTACAGCGATGACAACCCAAGTGCCCCACACCCCCATAGGGGGGTGTGGGGCTTATTTTTTTAAAGTTTTTTCGTGACCTTGACCTAAATATAAAAGTTTTCAAAATCTTTAACAGTCAGATCTTACTAACACAGTTTATATATATAGAGGTCTTTTAAAAGTTAACAGTTAGGTATTAGTAACGCACAAGTTTGGAATTGTTTATAGTTGGGTCTCTTGGGAGGCTTCAGCGATGGCAACATAAATGCCCCAAGTGGGGCTTCTTTTTTGAAAAAGTGTGAGCCCCCCCCCCCCCTCCCGCAAAAAGTGTGAGCCCCCCCCCCCACCCCCACCCCCACCCCCACCCCCACCCCCACCCCCTCCCCCACCCCTGATATCCTGGGCGTGGCAGCCCCGGTGGGGATATAAGGGGGCCCGGTTGCACGCACTTCTCATTCCCGCTCCAGCCTTCGTTGGAAGTACTTCTCCGTTATTTGCATTTAACGCTCTTTCTACCTCAACATGCGCTTCAAGAACTATCCACCAGTTCTCCCATACATCAAATCGAATTCAACCAACACGTCTACTCCGACCAACACATCTACTCCAACTTCAACCTCCGCTGCTCCGATTCTCCAAACGTGTTTGATGAGCACAATCCTCAGCTGTTTGGAGATGCCGTCGGCTCCTTCGATGCCCAGCCTATCTCCGCTGCCACCAACGGAACCAACAAGTCCAAGTGTCAGTGGTGCTGGTGACGCTCCGTCGACTTCAAGAGGGGCTGGCGCTCACCCTGCAAGCAGCCGAGTGCTCATAGCATCACCGCCGATCTCATTGTTGTCAGATTCTGATTCGGAGTCAGCGGTCTTTGAGGAGAAGAAGTCGAGGTCCAAAATCATTCCCTACTCCCGTACACAGAAAATCCTTTCCTATACAAAGACCCAATGTCCACTACCCGTATCCCCCATGCCATCCACACCGGTCAAACCATCCTGCAAATCGATCTTTTCCCCAGACAAGTCAACCTCACCCAAAGCCAACATTCCATCTACAGTCAAACCATCCCGTAAATCGATCTTCTCCCCAGACAATTCTACCTCACCTAAAACCACTATTGATCTAACCCATTCTCCTACCCGACCCAAAATTCTTTGCAAATTACCCCTTGACCGTGCTAAACCATCACCCTCCATCCTTTCCAGCCAGCCTAAGTTAGATCAAGCGCCGCTCCAAAACACTAAGAGTCCAACACAAAAGAAACGTAATCGTGTTAAATGCCCTGCTGGCAAGCGTGATAAATGCGATTATGTTTGGTTTAGCAGAGAGGCTGTGGTTCTTTGTTGTCCGAGTTTTGCTCTTCCAGAAAAAGATCGTTGCCAACGACACTTGAATAAGAAAATCAAAATTCCGACACCAAAGCCTTATAGCCTTAATATTATGCCTGAAAAGTCCAAGTTCAAACACCCCAACAGTCCGCAGAAGCTGAAAATTAATAGGCTCAAGAGGGACAAAAAATATTATTTCATTGTTCAAGCTTATGGAGCATTTAACATAAATGTGCAAATCATTCTAAAAGGTGATGGCCGCCTTCATAGAATGAAAGTACCACCTGCGATGGTACAAAGAGAATTTTTTGTCCCCGGGGCTTATTTAATTCGAAGAAAAGGATGCCGATCTGTTTGGGAAATGGATTAGGACATGGGCTCACTAAAAAGAAAAAGCCAAAATTGTTAGGTTGTGTTGGACAATATTTAAAAGTCTTTTTCCAAATTATTTTTCCAAATTTAGTCTTAACCCTCTTAAAGTAAGGGAGAGGGGTATTATACAAGTCAACTAATAAAAAAAAGACTTGACTTGTATAATACTTTAACCTGGCGGTGATGTAAAGTCACTGGGACAATCTCAAACCGTGTCCTTGAGGGTGAAGACTAAGTTACAAATAAATCATTAACAAATAAAAACTTACCTCCAAACACTTGTAGCTTGCTACAAGTGTTTGGAGGTAAAAATTTTTCAAAGTTTGAATGACCTTGACCCATATAAATTACTGTTTAAAGTAAAGTGCTAACCTTACAACTAATGTTGTGTATCACGTGATACCCCCACTCTAACGCTCTTACTAAGCTTGTATGAGCCGTTCATTTGCTTCAGTCTGTTTCTGTGCTCCGTGGTAAACATGTCACGGTACAATTACAAAGGTGGTGACTTCTTGATAGATCAACACAATGCTTGGGAAGTGCTAAACCAGCATAGAATGGAAGTTGAGTATTGTATAAGACAAGACGGGTCTACATTTTATCTATGTATTATAAACAAACAAACCCACAAGTATCAACACTGGACAAAAATTAATTATAACAACATAGATGAGCTGTTTGCTTGGGTGTTTGAGGTGTGTAAAGTTATAGAAGAAACCAAAATAATTGGTGTGCTAAAGGTATGTAAAACTGATGAGCAAAATTTCTTTCAACACCCCCCCCCCCCCCCGTGTTATCCCCACCACTAAAAATGGGTATATATAGGAGCGGTGATCAACCGTCTTCTCATTCTGCATTACACTGTTTAGCTGAATACTACCATGTCAGCCATGAACATTCCAGCCTCTACCTCTGGCCCGACCGCATCCAACTCTGGCTCAAGCTCTGGACCGATCCGGCGGGGCCGCCTGTCAAAGAGTCGCGTTCGGTTCTTCGGATTCACTCCGAGCAAGACGGAGTTGTGCAGCAGTGGAGCCTCCAGAAGAGAGTCTAGCTTGTATGAAGAACTCCAGCAGGTAGTGCCAGGTGTAGTGGTTGGTGCATCTTCACAGGAAGACACTGTTAGAGCTGCTATAAGATATATTAAAGGTTGTAACGTATTGATAGAGGAAAAGGACAGGTTGTTAGAGGAAAAGAAGAGGTTGTTGGAGAGTGCACACAGTGAAATACTTTTGATCCGGAAAGAATGGGAAAAACTAATTATGAAGTGTGACAGATTGTTAGATGATAGTGATGATAGTGAGGATGAGAGTGGATAGGTGTGGGTAAAGACTCGGACTGGGACTTGCGTGTTTGTATGAATGTGTGTGTGAATGCGGAATACAGAGCGGGGGATAGATCACTCTGTGGCAATGGACTAACATGCCACTTAGTGATCTATCCCCCGTTCTGGTAATGTTTTTGGATGGCCTTGACCCACTTTACCAAGGCTAGCTAGTACCCCCACCACTGATAAGTGTATATATACGGGTATTGATGTGCAGTTTGGTTATTCTGCTTTGTATCGCTTAGCTGAATACCTCACTTCAACATGGCTTCCAACTGCAAAACTTCTCAGGCTTCCTCTTCTTCTTCAAGAAGGCGTGCTGCCAACGTCCTGCCTGCTACTCGTGGACCTGCTCGACCATTCCACAGCATAACTGTTGCTCGGGCAAACGCCTGCAAAGCTCCAATGCTACGGACCTTGCTGGAGGTGAGCCAAGACGGGCAAGGCTTGCTCAGTCCTGGTCAACGGCAGGAGCAAGAAAGGCGTATGGCGTACTACAGGCTGCAGGGTGTAGTTCCCAGCTTGAAGTTAGGCGATCCGAGAGTAGCAAGCATCAACGAGGCAGCGGACTACATATCACACCTTCACAGTGTTTTAGAAGTAAAGGACCAACAAATTGAAAACTTAAAAGAACAATTGAAACAATTTAACTTTAATCCTGTGGAGTTTGTGGAAGCAGTGATGAGTGATAGTGATGATGAAGGAACTGAATATATATTGGGTATGTAATGAAAGACTTGGACAGGGACATGTGTGTGTGTGTGTGTGTGTGTAGAATACAGAGCGGGGGATAGACTACTTTGCGGCAATGGACTAGCATGCTGCTTAGTGGTCTATCCCCCGCTCAAAGGGTAGCATTGGATGACCTTGACCCACTTTACAGCAAGGACAACCGGTTAACTGGTATAAAAGAGGGGGGTCTGTACATCCCGACTTCATTCTGCTTTGAACCTTCCAGTGGAACGCTAGAAAATGAGTGGATCACTGATCATTGGTAAGGAGTGGGAGTATGTAACCATAAACTATTTAAACTGTAAAGGGATGTTGAAGAAGGTGTATGATAACGTTAAAAGAATGGTTGTTGAAGAAGGTAGGGTAGTGATTGTAGCGTGGAAGAAGAAGCAGTATACAGGACAACAAGTGAGAGCAAGTGACTTTGGGGGGAATAGTGTGTTTCAAATTGGACGAGCGAACTTGGTTAATTTGGACATTGTGTTTTGGGACTTGGAAAGGTTAATTGAAAATAGTGGCAAACATGGGGAACTCTTAATTGGCAGGGAGGACAGAGTATATGAGTAAGTGTAAAAGACTGGGGGCTTATGTGTGTGTGTAAAGACTAGGACTTGTGTGGAATACAGAGCGGGGGATAGATCACTTTGCGGCAATGGACTAGCATGCTGCTTAGTGGTCTATCCCCCGCTCAAAGGGTATTATTGGATGGCCTTGACCCATATAAAGGTAGAGGGGGAATGGGTAATAGGAGGGGGAAATTGGTATATATGTAGGACTGATGAATAAAGCATTTAGTCAAGCATTTGTCTAGACACTATCAACAACAATGGAGAGCTTCAGTGTTGAGTTCATCCTCTTGGAAGAAGACATCAACGAAGTGGTGGAACTTATAGAGGAGAAGACCAGCCAGGGCACATTGGAACTTGTGAATTGCGAACCGTTGGACAATGCCGCAATCGATAAGATTGCATATTTCATGATGCATTTGTATAACGAACAAACAACCAATATGGAGTTTGTGCAGTACCTTTATCAAAACCAAGTAAATGTGCGAGTGACAATTACTTGGTGGCAGTAATAATAAAGTGTAACATATGGATGTGGACTTGGATGTGGACTTGGACTTGAGTGTGGTCTGCGGAATAGAGCGGGGGATAGATCACTTTGCGGCAATGGACTAGCATGCTGCTTAGTGGTCTATCCCCCGCTCAAAGGGTATCTTTACGTGACCTTGACCCACATAAAATGTATAGTTGGTGGGGGTATAAAAAGGGCAAACCAATTGGATAGATACACCACTTTCATACCATGGCTCCACTTGACAACACCGTGTTCCATCGCAACAGAATTGTCTCTATTCTGGAGGTTATACCTCTAGAAATTATAGAAGTAGAGGACCAACTACCTGCGGTTGATCAAGAAGAGGAGGAGGAAGAGATAATGGATATTGAAACGGACTCTGACGAAGCTGGTTCAACGGACAATGAGGTGGACTTGCATGCCTACGAAACATTAGAGTCGTCATCTGAGTCGGAAATGGAATTCCAATTGGAAATCGAAGAAGAAGAAGAACAAAAACAAGACACTCCCCATCGTCCAATGGATAGGATGTTAGTTGCCAGAAGAATTATGTATTGTCATCGCTACCTAATCCGTGATGAGGATGATTCCGACTCTGATGGTGATGTTTCACCCTTGTAAAAAGTTTAAACAAAAAGTTAAAAAAGAATGTGAGCGGGGGATAGAGCACTTTGTAGTAAATGATGCTGCTTAGTGCTTTATCCCCCGCTCAAAATAATAATTCCAAATGACCTTGACCTACATAAACTTGCTCAAACAGACATCTTTGAAAAAACTTGTACAAATTATTGAATCTAGACCAAATATCATCAATTTATCAAGCCTACTGATAAATGTATTACAAACGGTTGTGTAAAGGCTAAATTTAGCACATAAGTGATAACCTGTTTCCATATGACGTCACTTTCCCCACCTATCTGCCTCGGATATAAAGGGTCCCGGTGGAGTGCGCTGCTCATTATTGCGTGGACATTCACAGAGTGTGCATTCAAAGCCAAACTGTTTGAAATGGCTCTTTGCGACATTTGTGGGGAAATCTTTCAAGACGAAGATCTTTTCACCATACACAGAGAAGTACATGAAGACGAAGATAGAAAAGAAGATATTACCATGGATGAAATAGACTTAGACTCAATTGACCGGTTTTTGGAAGAGCACCAGAAGCAGATGGACTACTACGACAGCTATCTACAGCAAATGCAAAGAAGAAGACCTAGTGTGATTCAATTTGCTGGTGCTGGACCATCTACTGCTACAAGACCTATTGAAGAAGAGGACACCGAAGAAGAGGACACCGAAGAAGAGGATATGGAAGAAGAAGAACTGGAAGATGTAAGACAACTGCGCACCACAGCCTTGCCAGGACGAGTTGTAACACATTTCAAAATTAATAACGTTCAATTGGAATTGGAAACATTCATAACCCAGGCTAAGGAACTTGTTGGTCAAACGTTGAGGGAAGAATTACAAAGGCTAAATTTTATTAAATTTGGAATGGTGTTAGAGGCTATGTTTAACAATACTGATGGTGAAACAGCATTGAGAGCGTTCATTACCAAAAACCGAACCCTTACCTTCACCTCCAACATCGATGATATTATTGAAGAATGCTTGGAAGAACTTATAACAAAACTTCAAGAACATGAAGGAAGAGGATCTGGATGGACTTTGTCATCAATCGAAGGTATGGATGTAAGGGTTCACAAGCATGGATATGGTTTAAGGGGTAGTAGTTTTATCCCTTTACCAAAGAAAATCCAAAACACTAAATCGTGTAGGAATGTGCAAAATGAAGGTAATGAATGTTTTAAGTATGCAATGTTAACCAAGTATGTTAAAGATCATCCTGAAAGAGTTGGTAGAGAATATTACGAAAATGAACACCGCTACAACTTTCAAGGCCTCACCTACCCAGTTACATTGAAAGACATAGACAAATTTGAAAAGAAAAATCCTGGCGTTTCAGTGAATGTTTTTGGTCTGGATGATTCAAACAACGTTTATCCTTTGCGGGTAGTAAAGGTTGAGCAAAGAAACCACACGGACTTGCTATTGATAACTAAGGGTGAAATTTCCCATTATGTATGGATAAAGGACTTTGAAGCCTTAGTTGTAAAACAATTGACCAAAAGAGTAAATAGGATTACAGTTTGCAAGAGATGTTTCTGCTTTTCTTGGAAAGATTCAAGACGTGGAGGATTGGACTGGTTATTGGAACATAAAAGACTTTGCAACGAGAACTATGAAGTGAAGATTAGTCTGCCACCACCATCTCGAGCGTGTATCCAATTTAACAAGACAGTTCACCAATACCGAATTCCAATAGTGGTCTATGCAGATTTTGAATCAACGTTAGTACCACAGGAGCTGCCGGACGGCGAAGTGACTAGAAGAACAAAATATCAGTTGCATCAGCCCAACAGTTTTTGTTTACTAGTTAAATCAACCTTGTCTAAAAACCAATTGCAAGACTATGGTTTAACATCCACTCCAATACTCTACCGTGGTGAAGAAGCCGCTAAGTATTTTGTAGACCAACTGTACGATATTGCTGGAAAGGTTCAACGCTTGTTCGGTAATATTGTACCTATGGAACCTTTAAACCAAAATCAACAAGAAGAATACAACTTAGCGACAAGATGCTATTTATGCAAGAAGATGTTCAGTGAAGAAAATCCAAAAGTAAGAGATCACGATCACCTGACAGGGTTATACAGAGGAGCTGCTTGTAATTCATGCAATATAAATTACAAACTGCCAAACTTTATTCCTGTCGTTTTACACAATCTTAGCGGCTACGACTCCCACTTTATTATCCCGGAGTTAGGAAGAGATGACGGTAAAATTGATGTTCTTGCTACAACATTGGAAAAGTACATCAGCTTTTCAAAAACAGTAGGTAAAATTAAACTTCGCTTCGTAGACTCTTACAGATTTATGGCATCTAGTTTAGCCAAATTGTCAGAGAACCTAAGAAGAGAAGACCTAAAAGAAACCAGAAAAATTGTACCTGAAGATAAATTAGACCTAGTATTACGGAAAGGAGTGTTCCCCTACGATTACATAACTTCTACAGAAAAATTTGAAGAAACCAGTCTACCGCCGATTGAAGCCTTCAACAGCAAATTAAACGAAAGTGAAATCTCCGTTGAAGACTACAATCATGCATGTAATGTTTGGAACCAACTAAACATTCAAACCTTAGGGGAATATTCTGACTTTTATATAAAATTGGACGTAACTCTGCTGTGCGATGTGATGGAAGAATTCAGAAACACCTGCTTCTCCGCCTATGGACTGGACCCTCTACACTCGTACACATCTCCAGGATTAGCATGGCAAGCTATGCTAAAGTCAACCAACTGTCGACTGGAACTTCTAACGGATATTGATATGGTGCTCATGATGGAATCTGGTGTACGGGGCGGTTTGACACAAGCTGTAACACGTCATGTCAAAGCCAACAACAAGTACATCCCCGGCTTCGACGAGCAACAACCATCGGTCTACCTTGGCTATTTTGATGCAAACAACCTTTATGGTTGGGCAATGTCAAATCCGCTTCCCTACGCTGACTTCAAGTGGATCGACCCGGCCACCATCGGAGACATCTCACAGATTCCAAAGGATGGTCCAAAAGGCTATATTTTGGACTGTGATTTTGAATACCCGGAGCACCTTCATGACCATCACTACGACTTGCCTCTCCTAGCCAAGACTGAAGTTTCACCGACAGGAAGATGGCCAAAATTGATGATGACCTTGGAGAATAAGGATCGCTATGTGGCTCACTACTGGGTAGTTCAACAGGCTCTTGAATTGGGTCTACGTATAGTGAGAATTCATAGAGCAATTGAATTCACCCAGTCTTGTTGGTTGAAACCATATATTGATTCCAACACTGCAAGAAGAGCTGCAGCGACAACAGCATTTGAAAAGGACTTCTATAAATTAATGAACAATGCCATCTTTGGGAAGACCTTGGAGAACAAAAGAAAACACAAAAATGTAAAATTAGTGAGTGATCCTAGGAAATTGGAAAAATTAGTGCAAAAACCAAATTTCGGAACATCCATGATTATAAACGAAAATCTAGTCGCTGTCAGTATGAAGAAAACAACAATAGTCATGGACCGTCCGTTATACATAGGTATGTCGATTTTGGATATAAGTAAAACCCTGATGTATGATTTCCATTATAACAAAATGGTTAAACATTACGGAAGGGAAAACATTGGAGTCGCATACATGGATACGGACGCGTTTATCTACTGGATAAAGACTTTGGATATGTATGAAGACCTAAGGACTTTTCCATACAAAGAAGATTTCGATTTTTCTGACTATCCGAAAAACCATCCAAATTTTAATGAAAAATATAAAAAAGTAATTGGAAAATTCAAAGATGAAGCAAATGGAATGCTTTTAGAAGAAATAGTGGCGCTGATGGCGAAATTGTATTCATTTAAGATGTACCACGAGAACAACACACCGACAGTGAAGAAAGCAAAAGGAGTGAAGACATCTTATTTGAAAAAACACGTGACATTTGACCACTACAAGACTTGTTTGTTTGAAGATACTACGATATCAGCAACATTCAACAATATCCGAAGCTTTAAGCATCAAGTCTACAGTGTCACCGAAATTAAAAAAGCGTTGTCAGCTCGGGATGATAAAAGATACATTATGCCCGACAAAATCCACACTCTTCCTTTTGGCCACTACTCTCTAAACCCTATCAACTAGTAACCTATTCTTCGTCCTTCTACAACTACGACCTTATTCCTTTCTCCTTCCGTAAAAAAATGGGGAACACGGCAAGTCCAACGCCGTGTTCCCCATTTTTTTACACAAGTTTGGATGACCTTGACCCATATAAATGATGTGAATATTTAAAACAACATTCATTGTGATTATACATGTGATACAACAAACATTGAAACCTGCAATATGAAGGACTTGAAGCAACAAATTGTCAACGAACTTCATAAACCTGCAAGAAGAAAGTTTCCACGAAGAAATACGGTGATAAAAGGAATTAATGATTTATATCAAGCGGATTTAATCGAAATGATTCCTTATAGCAAACAAAATAAAGGATATAAATACATATTGACTGTTATTAACTGTTTTTCAAAAATGGCAGATGCTTTACCACTAAAAGATAAAAGTGGCAAAAGTGTTACAAAAGCAATGGAAACAGCTATACAAAGAGACAAACATACTATTAAACATTTACAAACAGATGATGGAAAAGAATATTTTAATAAGGAATTTGCAAATTTAATGAAAAAACACAATATAAACCATTATTCAACCAATTCAGAAGTAAAAGCCTCAATAATCGAAAGATTCAACAGAACTTTAAAAAGTGCAATGTATAAAATGTTTTCCAACAGAGGATCGCACATATGGATTGATATGTTACCAAAACTTATAAACGATTACAATAACAAATTTCATAGGACTATCGGGATGAAACCAAACCAAGTAACTAGTAAAAATGAAAACCTTGTATTAAAACGTATAAAAACGAATACTAAACCAAAAGTTGAAAAACTAAAGCCTAAAAAATTTAATGTGGGTGATAAAGTGCGAATAAGTAAATATAAAGGTGTATTCAGTAAAAGATACCTGCCAAATTGGACCAATGAGGTTTTTACTGTATTCAAAGTACAACCTACAGTACCTGAGACATATATTTTAAAAGATAATAAAGGACAATTGCTTGAAGGAGGGTTTTATGGACATGAAATGTTAAAATCAACAGTAGGCGATGTATATTTAGTTGAAAAGGTGTTGCAACGGAAAAAAGATAAGGTCAAAGTACGATGGTTAGGATTTAATAAGACGGAAGATTCTTGGATACCTAAAAAGGATTTGATATAACGATAGAGAATCATTTTAGGTTGAACCATTACAAAGGATGGAGATAGTACCACAAAAAGAGAGTTTTACTATTAATAATATAGATGAACTCACAGTGGATAATTCAGAATTCAATAGTGGGAAGCATGGCAATTTGTTACCAAACACCGTTCGTTGTCTGGTTACCGGACCTTCCAACTGTGGAAAAACTAATGTAGTATTCAATTTGATTACAAACCCTAAAGGATTACGATTTAACAATCTATATGTATTTTCAAAATCACTACAACAACCAAAGTATCAATTATTGGAAAAAATACTGACTAATGTGCCTGAAGTTAAATATTTAAAGTTTAATGCAAGCGAGAGTGTCATGCAGCCACAAGAAGCTAAACCATTCTCCGTGTTTATATTCGACGATGTATCTTGTGAAAACCAAAACACAATAAGGAATTACTTCGCTATGGGTCGACATAACAACATAGATAGCATTTATATTGGCCAAACTTACAGCAAAATACCTAAACAACTCATTAGAGACAATGCAAACATGTTAATTGTATTTAAACAGGACGAAACCAACCTAAAACATATATATTTTGATCATGTAAATGCGGATATGACATTTGAACGATTTAAAGAGTTGTGTGGAAAGGCTTGGGCTGAAAAGTATGGGTTCCTAACAATTATGAAGGAACAACCGCTAAACAATGGTCGATACAGGATAGGATTTGATAAATTTATATTAATACATTAAACGTGGTATAACACATTCATTGTTGTACAACACGTCTTGCTACAAACATGGTTAACCAAGAAAAATTAGTAAAAGAAATAAAATCACTTAGTGATTCTATTCGGGCTAAAAAACAGAGCATTGAAACTAGGTATTAGCGAGAGGGAGAAATTCCTTGAATCTACTTTTAAACCTATTACTGAACCCTTGAAACAATTAAACAAAAAATTTGCTAAACCTGTATTGGAAGGAGATGCGATTGCACCTATTACAAAGTTTGAAAGAGAAAATGTAAAATCAGAAGATTTTAGCGATGAAGACCCGGAATCCTCTACATATAGTGGTTTTACCGGTGGAGAACCCGAAAGAGAGCTAGAATCACCAGACTATAGTGGAATAAGAGAATTATATGAAGTAAAAGCCAAAAGAGGACATGAAGTTGTATCAACTGCTAGTGAAGAGGAAAAAGAAGAAGCAAGGGAAGGTCCGTCAAACATAAGCTTGTTGGGTGAAAACATTCATAACAAAGGACCTTTAGGAAGGAAATACATGATAAAAATGTTAGCTGGAACAAACCCTAATAAAAACTACCATAGTTATGGAGTAAGATTAACAGAAGAGGGTTTAATGGTTGGTAATAGCCCGGTAAACATTGATGAACATGATAATATTATTGTTGGTGATCAAAGATATAAGGGCACAAGAGGATTATTTGAATTATTATTTGAAAATAAGCCTTTAGAATTGTTAGTTAAAGAAAAAGACATGGAAGCATATAAAAAGATTTTGGAACAAACTAATGCATACAGGAGGAAGTATTCAGCTGACCAACCTGTTTTTAGATCAAAGTCTTTAAAATATAGAGAATTTGTATCCAAGTTAATACCAACAACGAGAAGACAACCAATGCCAATAATACCAAGAAAACCTGTAAAACGAAGGTTTGTGTCATCCACTTTGGATATAAGTGCTACAGAACCAAGAAAAAGAAACAAGTCTGTTACAGGTACAGGTTTAATGAAGAAACTGTATAACACAAATGTGATTTATTACAATAATATCAATAAATTGGTTGATAGAATGAAACTAATACATGAAGCTAAAGAAGCGGGTCATACTGGATTGGAAAACGAATGGGTGGCTTTAGTGGATGAACTCCGAAACCGTGGGGTAATCTCATAAAAATGCGTTACTCCCTAGAATACTATTCAGTTGCACTATGAGTGTCGACAAGTTCGGACGTTACTCCTCGGATGGGTTATATTATGCCAATAGTTTAAAAAGAAGTGCTGGTTTACCACAAACACCTGATGGAGATTATGATATGAGTAATAAAAGGTTAAAAAACATAAAAGATCCTTCGGATGAAAACGATGCAATAAATCTAAAAATATTAAAGGAAAAGATATCGCCAACATTAAAACTACAAAATAACACATATGACGCGGAAAATCATAGAATTATCAACGTTGGTAAACCAAATGAAAATGGTGATGCGATAAACAAAGGTTATTTGTCATCTGAATTAAAAAATACGTTAAAATTCAATGGGAAAACGTATAGTGCCAACAATAAACGTATATCCAACGTAGATGACCCTAAAGATGCAAAAGACAGCGTAAATAGACGCTATTTACATTCTTTGATACCTGAAAAGACAAAAGATGGATTTTCTTTTTATAAATTTGTTATTAATGATATAGGCTATCCAAAAACTGAAAACGATGCTGTAAATCTAAAATATATTAAAGATCATTGCATCATACGTGATGTAGGGGTTATAGATTGTTTTAATAATTGTTTAGCAAATGTTAAAGATGGTTCGGCGCCATCAGATGGTGCAACAGTGGGTCAAATGATGGAAACCTTAAAACAAGAAACAACCTCTTTTGTAAAACAAGATCAAGTAGTATCGAAGCAAGGGGATGAATTTGTTCAAGGTAATGAAAAGTTTAATTTATTAACATACAAAAATGATGCTTGGGATTGCATGGATAAAAAGTTATCAAATATGGGATGGGGTTATGAAAAACAAGATGCAGCTGCTTTATCACAAACCGTACATCTAGATCCAGATCGATATTTTAGATGGTTTACATGTAAAAATAGAGTGATAAGAGACTTGGCACAAGGAAGAGAAGCAAATGATGCTGCAACTGTAGGACAGACCATTACAACATCATTAAAGGATAGTAAAGTGTATAATTGTAATAATAAACGTATAACAAACCTTAAAGACCCTGAACATGTAGATAATGCTGTCACTGTTAATTTTCTTGTAAAAGTTTTAGGTAATGCGATATTTGATTTACACAATCATTTTACACCAGATATTCTTCAAGGAAAATCAGGTCATAATACTTATGCTGAATCCATGAGAGGTGAGTATATTAAACGAGAAATTTATAATAAATACTTTATTAACCCTAAAACGAAACAGTTTAGATCATCAGATTGGGGTGATATTGATATTTAAGTAAATAACTCAATAAATGACTTCATTTATGTGCAACCTGTCATAGAGTTAACACATGAGTTGCACATTGCCATTATAAAAGGACAATAATGACGTTCAAGTACATCAGTCCATATCGAGACACTGCAAGAAAAGGAGGTGGGATCACGTCCACAGCGGTTTCTCTGTTAAGTAAAGCTTTAAAACAAATTCCAGTAGGATCCATAGTAAATAGAGCAATAGACGCATTACCATACGAATTTCATATACCAGGAGGTTATCAGTATTGCGGACCAGGAACTAAATTGAAAAAACGACTGGAAAGAGGCGATCCTGGCATAAACAAGTTAGATCAGGCTTGTAAAGAACACGATATCGCATATTCCACGTTTGCCGATTCAAAAAATAGATCAATAGCTGACAAAAAGCTTGCGGACATAGCTTGGCAACGAGTAAAATCAAGTGACGCTAGCATAGCAGAAAAAGCAGCAGCTTTAGCAGTAACAGCAGGTATGAAGGCTAAAACAGCAGTAGGAGGTGGAAGAAGGAGGAGAAGGAGAGTAAAAAGGAGGTCAACCACAAGAAAACATGGAGGAAATATAAAAAGAAGACGACGATCTACAAGAAAAGGCAGGAAGAAGCCCACCGTATGGTCAATGGTAAAAAACGGGGCAGGTCTTTACCTAAGACCTTATCGTGCATATTAAATGAAAGAAATCAATTGGTCATACCACATAAAGCATTAACCAATATTGAATTATTTAAATATATTTCCTGTTTAAAAATACCATTTTTCCGCGGTGTGTTTATGAAAGACAGTTTACCAAAGAAAATGTGGCAAAATGAGACTGGAATTGTAAATTTGGATAATACTGAAGGGCCTGGCACCCATTGGGTTTGTTATAAGAAACTAAATAACAATGTATATTATTTTGATAGTTTCGGTAATTTGCCACCACCAAAAGAACTTCAAAATTACTTTAAATCTGCTAAAAACATATATTATAACTATAAAAGAGAACAACCTGATAATACTTCAATATGCGGCCATTTATGTTTGGAATTTCTAGCTAAAAGTATCAGTCACTATTGAGATGTCTTCCTATACGGTATCATTAACAGGAAAATCGTCCACTTTACGAAGTATCCTTTTTCCAGCGTTACGCTTGCAAAAAGGAAGGTTTTGGGAGGCGGCACTATTTGATTTTACAACGTACAACTCTATTCCCAATGTTACGGAAGGTAAAAATAACATATTGCATTATTATAAGGGAAAGGATGCCAGTGGAAAATTTACAGACTTACAAGAGTGCAGGTTACCCACAGGTTCTTATGAAATTGATCATATAAATGAATTTTTGCAAACTAAAATGGGAAAAGACAATATAACATTAAAAGGTAATAACAATACGATGAAAGCTGAAATTACTTCCAAATATTATATAGATTTCACTCAACCAAACTCAATTGGTGATTTATTAGGATTTTCCAACGATGAGCCTGTTTTAGAACCAGATGTAACACATTCCGGTAAGAAAACAGTAACAATATTAAAAGTCAATAGTATAGACATAACTTGTAACATTATACAAGGTGCTTACAGGGATGGGGCTAACACCCACATCATACATACTTTTTACCCAAGTGTACCACCTGGATTTAAAATTGTTGAAAAGCCACAAAACCTGGTATATCTACCGTTGAACACCACTTTCATTTCAGACATCGTGTTGAGCGTATTGGATCAAGACGGTAACTTGGTAGACTTCAGAGAAGAGCCTATTACGATTAGATTACATTTAAAATCGACACTTTAATACAAAACCATGGGTTTAACATTTAAAAGCGAACAACCTACGGGAAACCGCATTAGTAGCTCTTCAGCTGTGGAGGAGTTAACACGCGAGAACATTCGTTTCTTAGAGGGAATTGGATTAAAATTAACCGAGTATGGATATACTGGATATAGCGCAGGGTCCAACATTCGACGAAACCCTATGGGAAAAAGAATATCACACCCACAACCCTTACACTTCATCGAAATTAAACAATAACGATGAAATCCGTATTCCCATACAAAATCAAGACATTTACACACTACCATGTGAAAGTTACTTGTATATTGAAGGACAAGTTACTAAACAGGACGGTACTACTGTTGGTACAACAGTTCCATTTATAAATAATCCTATGGCTTTCCTATTTGATGAAATTAGATATGAAATATCAGGTGTAACAGTTGATTCCACTAAAAAAGTAGGTATTACGACAACTTTAAAAGGATTAACATCTATAACACCCAATGAAACCAATTTACTTAAACCTGCCGGATGGGTATTACCTACGATTGACACGATCACTCCAAATCCAAATGGATATTTTGATTTTCATATTCCATTACGTTTGCTGCTTGGTTTTGCTGAAGATTATAGGAAAATAATATTAAACGTTAAACAAGAATTAGTTTTGTTGAGATCTTCTAACGATAAAGACATTATTAAAGCTGCAGATGCTACTACAGATGCGACTTTAGAATGGAAATTAAAATTAGACAAAATTGTATGGAGAGTTCCACATGTTAAATTGGCTGACGAGCATAGAATGCTACTTTTAAGAAAATTAAAAGCCGATCGTGATATTGTTATTCCATTTAGAAGTTGGGAATTTCATGAGCATCCCAGTTTACCTACTACGGATCGACACACTTGGACTGTTAAAACATCGAATTATGTAGAACGAGCCAGGTATATTATATTTGGTTTACAAACAGGTAGAAGAGACTCCATTACTAAACATGCAGGACAATTTGATCATTGTGACTTGAAAAATATTAAAGTTTATTTAAATTCACAATTCTTTCCATACGACAATTTAAATGTGTCATTCACTAAGAAGAAATACAGTATATTGTACGATATGTACGCGAGATTCCAAAGTTCATATTACGGTAAAACAAATACACCTTTATTACCACCTGACAAATATTTCGATGCCTACCCAATAGTTGTAATCGATTGTTCTAAACAAAATGAATCAGTAAAGTCTTCAAGTGTGGATATAAAAATAGAAATGGAATTCAACGATGCTATACCGGCTAATACAACTGCATACTGTTTAATTCTACATGATAAAATCGTAACATACACACCTTTAACTGGAATTGTTAAAAATGTATTGTAAGAACCGGTTTTGTTTCATTCCGCGAGTATAAAAGCAGAGCGTACAGACCGCTCCTCATCAGTTTGTTGCCTACTGTTGTATGGGTAGCATCGTATTCAATATGGCTTCTCCTAGTGGTACACCTGAAAATGTGGTAGATATTGAGAAGGAGATATCTGAGTTTTTAGATCCTCAAGGTCACCAGGAAGGAGGTGAACAAAACGTTTGCGGACAACTTCACGCCAGTAATAATGTTGAAGAAAAAGGTAAAAGAAGAAAGACTATACAAAAGAGAAAAAGGGATATTGAAGATAATATTTCTCCAAACATATTGAGTGAGGTATTTTTGCGAATATTTTACCCAATCTCTTCCAGTTTGGATAAAAGTGTTTTAATCGGTGTTATGAAATCTACAGATTATTCCCCTACTGTAATTTTAACTCATGGACCCAAAATGATTTTGTTTACGGACAGTGCTTGGGAATCGTTTATGAAACATTTGCATCTACTAGAATGCTATTTAAGTAGTAACATGTTTGGAAGAAAGACAAGAGTAGGACTTTTGGATTCAAATGTGGAAATTGATATCATTAAACAACGTGGTGATCATCAGCTACGGTTTAGAGACACAACAAGACATGATAGCAAAATTCAACTTAATCGAGAGGAGTTTTTTATTTTAACTTGTGCTACTGAACCTATAACAAGATACTTGAGACAACTGGTGTTTTCAAGTTCGATTATTAAAGATTATCTGGAAGACACTTTGGACAAACAACCGGACGCACCTATATTATACGGACCTGTGGATACTTCTATATTTAATAGAGTTCCTCATGAAGTACAGATGTGGAGACAATTGGAAAAGTACGCTCAACTACATAAGAAATCAGTAAAACAGGAAGAAGAGGAAGATGGAGGAGAAGAATCAAGTGTTAGTGATGACAATGAAAATAAGGAAAATATAAAGATGGAAACTTAAATGACAATGGTTAGTTTTTTAAAACAATAACCAACATTTTGTGGGGTTAGGCCTATTGGGGACGGTGCCCACGTTAAATATACACCAACGCGCCAACAACTGTACGGCCTGGTATAAAAGTAGTACCTACCGTGGTGTGGAAATCAGTTGACCTCCTGACTTCGTAATGAGCAGACGTGTGACCTTCAAAATGGACAAGGGAGAAGAACAACAAGTAAAGTCCAAGCCTGGTATTATTGAGTTTCAAGCGTTTCGTGGTAATGATGATAGATTCATTATAAAAGAACTTGTGTTTTTGGACATGAATACAAGTGTTCCTTATTCGTTTTTATTTAAACCACCATGTTCTTATTCGTCTTTAACTAGTAAAGCCGCTACTACCAACAGATGGATTTCAAAACACTTCCATCATATCGATTGGTATGATGGTTTTACAAGTTACACGGACTTGTATCACATTATGCATCACTTTTCAGACAAGTTTACCAATATTTACACAAAGGGGCTGGAAAAGAAAAGATGGATCGAAGGATTTACTCATGTTCCGGTTAATGATGTGGAATTGGATAAGAATTATCAATACATGCTGGAAACCATATGTATTTGTACAAAAAGCCCAGAACATGATAAAGATAGACATTGCGCTTTGAAAAATGCCTATAAACTCGCCTCTTACCTTCAAAATGGGGAAGTGGGGAGTGGTGGGGGTAACGGAGAGTATATAAGTGGGGAGCAGACAGGGACCTGGCATGAGTATTACTCGAGATTCCGAGACGACAACATCTCCGAGCAAGAAGACGATCTGTAACCTGACCATGGCATCTCACCAGTTCCTTCAGACTTTGGTCGAGCAGTTCAATGCTCACTCCAAGTCAACAATATTACCTGTAAAGAAGTGCTCAGAACTAAAAGACGAGAAGCACTACATAATCCATGCTATGAAGAAGATGGAAACTACAGTTGGGGAGGCCATCTGCTGCAGTCTCAGCGAGGCGCCATTTACTCCGGGGGATGAACCAAAGTTCCAGGTGTACCTGCCCAAGAGATTCGTCCATCTTCTACAAAACGAGGATCTTCGCTCTATTCAACCCGGGTGTCTATACCTGGTGTCGCACGGCTGCACGGGTAGCAATTCTACAGAGTTGACCATCCACATCGCTGACAAGCAGCAGTGTTAGATTTAAGTTTTAATGTTATACATATGTTGTTGTAATGTTTTATAAATAAACGAATCATAAAAGACAAAAAAATAAAAAAACAAAAAAAATGCAACATATCAATATGTGACAGACTTCACGTATTGATATGTTGCATTTTTTTTTTTAAACTTCGCGGGTGACCTTGACCTTTGACCTTTGCATTTCACAATTACCCCCACTACCGTAATTACCCCCACTACCGCACTAGGATTCAAACCTGCTTGGATGCAAAGAACGGTCAGTCTGTTGCCAACTAGCAAACGATGAGCACCTTGTACGAGCTTTGCTTACAACGAGTTATAACTGACGCATCTTTATTCCAGACGGCTTTACGAGATAATATCCCTATAACAGTAAAGCAGGATATCGAGGAGTACAAGAAAGATAATAGAGGGTATTCGGGATACTCCTGGTATAGGTTTCAAGACGGGGAAAAGTTTTGTAGGCCTTGTGGCAATGCTGCCGTCAGAGACCTTCGACGGTTCGTACAGGAAGGTGGTAGAAAACAGTTTGGATTTCTAGCACCAATGTTTAGATTTGAAAACTACAAGGACACCTGTGCTATTTGTTCCATCCCTTTGTATCAATGGAAAAAGTTTAGAAGTGTTTAATTGCATCTTCCATACCCCCACCACCATCACCCCCACCACTTTTCCATGTACCTCCAAACGCTGTGCCTCGGCTTCATTTCTACTCCAGCAGCCAACCTAGCAACATCAGGATGTCTCTCAACGTCAGTTGCGCAAGTTACGAAGAGGTGAGCATCAAGACTCAGCAGGAGCTAAACGACTTATACAAGGAGTTGCAGCTGATGGTGGCACGAGGCTACCGTATAAATGTGCAAGTTTACGCTTGCAATATACGGAACACCCGGCAGTCAAAGGAAGAGCCTGGACACTCCTCAACGGCTTCCTCACCAGCATCCATGAAGACCGAGCCAGACAACTTGGACTACTTCAGCTGACTAGCAGTTGTATTTCTTATCCTAACCATTGTAGAATATGTATATTTTTTCATTATATTAAAGAAGTAAAAGAGCAGAAACACCTATCTTGTTACTGACATATAAGCTCAGTAACAAGATGGGTTTTTTTAAAACACAATTTGGATGACCTTGAAACTTCCCCCTCCACTGCTTTGTTACCCCCACCACTTGACTATTGGTGTACATGGCACATCGCGATTGGAAACCTCATTCCATCTTCAACAGCCACACCGACAACATCAACAATGGCAAACCTACCAACAGATGAAAGATGTCCTCACGCATGTTGTGACTTCGTCCACGAGTTGGAGAAGAGGATGCAGGAGAGGGCGATAAGAAGAAAACAGATCCACTCAGAAAATATCATGATAGTCAACGGCTATCTTTTATTGTTCGGCCTTATTATGGTTGTACTTTTCATACTGTACGGCATAGTCACATGTGTCGGCAAGGTTGCAGAAGAAAACGCTCGCCACCATCAATTGGAAAGTTTCAATGTTACTTTGTAAGTTTTCCTTTTTTTTAAAACTCCGTTTGGATGACCTTGAAAATTCCCCCACTACTCCACCACACCCCCCACCACTTCACCATGTTCCTGCATGAGCATCACATCAACCGTCATTCCTTGTCCGACAAGCAACCATGGCAGACAACAACACCATCAGCCAAGCTGACTCCACTACTGATGTCGGTACAAGTACGGGTTGGACACTGTCGATCGATAGTGTACACTATTTGGAAACAATTTGCGAACGGATGAAGGAAATACTGCGGGACAACCCTGGAATCATAATACAAATGAATTTAAATTATGATTGGTCCCAAGTCAGAATGCAAGGGGACGATAACAACGGTCAACAATCACCACAATATTCGCCCATGTCCCCGATCTACCCTTACGGCGAGTCTGACGTCGATGAAGATGAGGCTAATGAGGATGTGGGGGACAACGAGGCTGAAGAGGAGTAACCTTCATTCCTTTTTTTAAAACCCAAATTGGATGACCTTGAGAATTCCCCCTCCACTATTTCCTTTTTTTAAAACCCAAATTAAATGACCTTGAAAATACCCCCTCTACTTTTCAATACTGTTACCACAGTCTGTAGCTCACATCATTCCTTGCTTAGCTATCATGGCGGACAGCACTCTTTCTCGAGTTGACTCCACTACGGATGAAGAATGGCCATTTTCCTGGAATGTTCATCTGCAAGACTCGGCAGAAGTGGATATGTTGCATGAGAAATTGGTGTATGTATTAAACGAAAACCCCAACATTGAATGTAGAATGACTATGGATTTCGATGCGACAGGGGTCCACACTCAACCTTCTACTTCCAGCCAGCCTGAACCTCAGCTACAGCCGAAGAACTTTACACATCTTTACACTCCAATACGGCCGGAGGATGTGGTTATCAGCGAGGCAGACTCTACTACAAGTTATATTGAACCAACGAATTGGAAGCTTGTTGTTGACACCTTACACAAGGTCGACTTAGTATGTGACAAATTAAAGGAATTGATGATGCAAGATCCTGGTCTTCGTTTTAAAATTGATTTGTTTTTCATCTGGGGAGCACCTGCACGGGGCTCTTCGTCTGACAGCTCTCTAAGTACAACGGATGAGGAGGAGGAGGAGGACGACTAGTTATCTTTTTTAAAACTCCGTTTGGATGGCCTTGACCTTTCCCCCTCCACTGAGTTTATTTAACGTGCACTCTCAATGACTGCAACATCATTTCATCGCGCACCTTCACCACAGCAACATGGAGAGTCAACTCAACTACTGTTGCGAACGGAAATGTTTTTCATGGCCGAATGACATTGATGTTGCGGATGGCCTGGCGTGTAGAAAATGTGAAGCTTTTGGTCAATGCATGTGTAAGTGCAAGTCTTGGAAGAAGCCGAAACCGGAGTTGAAGACATTCCATGTGTACCAGATGAGAGGGCATAAGTACACTTGTTGCCCTGAACGTTGCATTGAATTCACATTAAAACAGCTAACTGGCTGCAAATTGTGCAACAATCATTTTGCAGGTTTTTGCAAACATTATTTAGGAGCCTGTCAGTACAGATCAACTTGGCATACAGAAGCACTCACTATCAATGAAATCGCTATAGATACACAAGAGTAGTCTTTCTACTCTTTTCTTTTTTTAAAACTCCATTTGGATGACCTTGACCTTTCCCCCTCCACTCACCTTAGTTTATATAAGCTCCATTCCTGCTGGCCACGGCATCACTTCATCTTGCTCCCTCGCCAAAGCAACATCAAGTATGGAAACTAAGCGTGTCTCATGTTGCGAGCATAAGTGTTTAGAGATACAAGGCGTCGTCCATTGTGCAAAGAAGCTTTGGGAGGAAGAGACAGGGACAACCTATTGCTGCGAGGGCAAGTGTTTCCTACTACCAAGATGGCAAGTGGACGGGCTGGCCTGCCGGCAATGTGAATGCTTCGGATGTTGCAGGTGTAGATGCAAGAACCAACAGCTGCCACCACCGGTACTACAAACTTTCAAAATCTACAAATCCAACTACTTTTACACTTGTTGTCCGCAGCGGTGTATTAAATTTCATTTCTCCAATCTTACCAATTGTCGGAAGTGCTACGGACAACCTGATGGGTGGTGCACCTGTTTTCTGGACTCCTGCCGCTACAGATCGGATTGGTTTACAGATCCGTTGGAAATTGATGAGGTCGCCCAGGAAGCACAAGAGTAGTCTTTCTACTCTTCAACTTTTTTAAAACTCCATTTGGATGACCTTGAGATTTCCCCCTCCACTTCCCCATATACCTAGAGTACACAGAGCCTGACAGTCAGTCACTCGGTGGCTGTCGTGGGGTGCGCATCGGTGTCGGCGCTCCGTTGTTAGGTTTTTCAAGGTCACAGTAATATCAAATTGTTGGTGTTGTGCTGGTTCAAGGTCACCTGAGGGATAACCGATTGCCCATTTAGGCAGGGTCATGTCAGAAACTCGAGTTTAACTTGGCACTTTTGCCGTTTCTCGTCGAAAATTCGCTCCAAGTGGTCAAGGTCACGGGGACTCTGACTGAAACTCGGAGCGTAGTGCGAGAAACGGCAAAAGTGCCAAAAAATTTTAAGTTTCGGCGTGACCTTGACCTCAGTGGCGTCGGTGACGTCATTTTGATGACGTAAGGGGTGATGACGTCATCAGCACGTCATTTCTGTGACGTCATGGGTGTGACGTCATAGAAATGACGTCATTAGTGATGACGTCATCGATGACACAATCGATGACGTCATCGATGACGTCATCGGTGAGGTCATTGACCTCGATGACGTCATCCCTCAGGTGACCTTGAACTGGGCCAGCACCAACAATTTGACACTACTAATATTAATATTAATATTAATATTAATATTAATATTAATATTATTAATATTAATATTAATATTACTTCTCTGTGGTTCAACAAATAACATTACAGCTTTGTTAACGAGCTAAGTAAAGTTTTGTATTACGTTTAAGGAAGTGAGAGTTACATAAGAGTTGCTTATTTTTCCTAAGATTTGTGATTTATACAGCAGGTTTATTTTATTTATAGGTCTAGCTATCTTTTAGGTATAAAAGAACTTTGGCTACCCTGATAATTTTTGCATACTTTTTACTTACTTCCTTCTCGTACCAAAGCATCTTGTAGACGTTTAAAAAATCGGAGTTTTGGTGGATAGTACAATTATTGTTTGGGTCATAAATTAACAAATTGAGCTAAAATGACGTGTTTTCGTGTGAATTTGCTGTATTTTGACGGAATGTGGGCTAGTTTTTGCTTTTGTAATTGTGAAATGCTCTAGAAACTTTTTGATTCACGAAAATTGAATTTGTCACAGGTATAGCCTATTTTACAACCAAAAAATTAGATATTTCTTTTTAATTTGCTGTAGGCTGACTCATAAGATTTCAATGTCTATATTTTTATATACATTAACGTAGAAGATACGTATCTTGTAAAAGAAGAGAGTCTCAAGATGACATGGTATTTTTCAGTTTATGCCATACAAATTTAAACTTTATTATGTAACTGGTTAATAGTACGAAAAATAACCAGCCAATAAGGCAAAAATGTGTACTTGGCTTATTTAATTTTATTCGATTTCTCGTCTCATTAAACATTTACATTAGGGTATCAGACTATTGAAGTACGCTTGAGTTGATATTATTTGCTGATGATTACGAAATTTGAGATTCATTCTATTAGATCTTGCATAAAACTATTATTGTGGCATGTGTGAGGAATTCTGCTAATCAGACTTTGTTTTCATCGGAGTTCAGCCTCAGCCTCAATAATGTCATAGAGATAGAAACTAATGACTAACGTCGCTTACGTTTTAGGGCTTTTTGTAAATCCCATGATTCCTTGTAACTATTTGGTCTAGGCTTATGAGTCACACGCTAGTCGCTACCCGAAAGTATCTTTCCTACGGGAACCCTCTTATTAATTTAATTTCCCGGTTTGGTTTCTATAGTTTACTGTGCAGTACTTACAAAAATGTGTCGTAGTTTACTTATATGATTTTTTCTGATATATTTTTTATTTTCAGTTGCATGACAGCCTATTGGTAAAATACAATCACGTCAAAATTTGTATTGTACAATAATTATTTATAGCAGTAGCCTACCTTGCCATTGTGCAGCTAATAAAGTAGATACCAAAGTAGTTACACACAATAAGGATAAGAACAAAATAATCCAAAGCACAGCCTAACCTATTTGGTGCAGTTTTTAAATTGCATTACTCTAACCATCTTTTTACATCCACTATTGGCATCCCGCACTATTTCAGTCATTCCATGCAACTGCCCTGAGACAAAATAGTAATAAATAAAAGATTCTTCGCCTTCCAAACCGGATCCTAATAATCGGAAGCACCACATCGTTCCGAGAAATCGCAGTCGCCAGCTGAGAACGTGCTTTCGAGGCAGATCAAGCAGCCTTCCAACCGCCCATCTTGTCAGATTTGAGTATTGATCGGCCGGCCCGGGACCCGGGGGCGAAGACCGCTTGACAGATGTGGCTTGATCAGCTGATCAGGGGGGAGGGAGAGAGGGAGAGGGTGCGACGGAGAGCGAGGGAGCCAGCTGTCACCGCGGCCAGATGTTTTCAAGGTCACGCAGGTCAACAAACGACCCCTCACCTGACTGACAAGGCCGCGGACGCAGTGCTGCCACCTGTCACCACCCGGAAGTGGCTCTCCCCCACCGGAACCGAGCGGTCTATTGTCGCGCAACCGGTCCCCTTTGTGAACCAGTTAAAGCGACACGGTGGATTTAATTGTCGAACAGAATGGAATGCCAGTACTTGGGGACAACAAGGTAACGGGACACTGGTTTCTAATTTGGTCAACTCGCTTGAATTTGGAAGTGACACTGGTGGAAGTTAACCACTTCAGTTTGAGTATGTAACAATATGAACTAGGAATCCTCTACCATAAGGGTGGGGGCTTAGTCTTGGCCAGAAAATCGTACGGACAATGTGTGCTTTGCTTCAACATGGGATCGCGGCCGCGAAGATCTTTTGTAGGCGTTTTCGTGGGAAATAACTAAAGCCTCAAGATAATTTTTCACGGTATGGTGTGGCGAGAACGTACTGGAATAAGGTCAAAGCTTTTTATTTGTTTGCACATGCTCTTTTGTTTTCCCTTAATCAACAATTGAATCATGTATTTTTTAAAGTTAAGTTAAAAAACAAGGGAAATTAAACATATACTTTCAATGTACCTCATCTAATTTCTTTGTATTAATAATGAGACTTAGTTATTCCGGTTATTCCCATACCTACATCATATTGCGCTTTAACTTCTTGCTTTTTTCGTTTCGTCTTCTGGTAAAGCGTTTTCTTAAGGTTTTTTAAAATTACTAGGCCTACTATATTTTTAACCTATAATTTCTTAAGAATTGCGCACAGATTTTATTTGTAAAAAACTAATTCTTTCCGTGGTCGGAGGCTGTCATCATGATGGAAGAAAATTCCGCGCCGCACCCAGCCATCGATATTTCTCTTTCCATATTCAGAACTTCCCTTCCGTTTCGTCACAGAAGAAACTTAACTACTTTCAAAGAACACCCCCACCACACTACTACTATTGCTACAGTAATTCACTCCCTGCGATTTCATACTCCGGCAGAAATAAGTCGGACTAAAGTCGAACTTAAAAACTTCTCAATGAAAACAATAATTTGTGTATTTTTAGCAACCTCTAGGCTGTTTGTTTTATAAGTTCATATACTGGATCCAAGTCTTGTGATTGGAAATGTTTGTTTTATTACATGTTCGTTAAGAAATGCAAAGTATGTAATTGGGGACATGCTGTTTTCAAAAGTTATAAACATGACATTTTGCAGCCTACGTCATATTCTAAATCATTGTAATACGTGGTTAGACAATAATTTTATCATCATTGTGGTGAAGCCATTCTTAAATGTAATTTTTTTTGTTCCAGGTATATAAATTGAAGTATGGCAAGGGCTGTATCGTAAGTAGTAGTGATTATTGAAAAACAGAATTTCCTTGGAAATGGAAAACACAGTATAGATAGACTACTACAGTAATATTTTGGCAAGAGGCAAAATATTTTTATTTAAAATTATTATCTTATTCTCTTTGCATTTCATCTGGTTACGGTATAGCCTGCATTTATAAATACTTTCAGAATTTAGTGTGCGTTTTTCCCATTGCAAATCATTGTTGCACAGTTTCCAACTACCATCAGAACTACTGTATTTGGTCAGTGTGCTTGAATTTCAATTCCCATTTCAGTATTGTTTATTGAGTCTGTACCAGCAGACCGAATACCCAATTCAAATTAGTGAAAACAATCACTAAAAACGTAATATCTAAAATCTGGATTATTTTTACACTTATCTAAACTAGGTACCGGTAAATGATTTAAGTTTTTTATGGTTGACCAAAAAGGCCATCAATGGTCAAATATGTCAATATCAATATGTCAGTCAGTACGAAATAAAAATCTTATGTATGTTGTTCTACAATTAATTGGATTCTCTAAGCGAAGTCAAGTAAATAAATTAATGAAATAACAGTCTACTATATTTTATATTGCAATAAATGTATTGCATTTTTATTAATTAATTGATGACAACTCTTGAATTTTATCCTAGACAACAACCAAAACATTGCAATACCTTTTAGATACGGTAAATAACAATCAATAAAAGTTACGTTATATTTTACGGCCACATTTTACCGCCAATCTGGCAGACAACAATGTGTCGTTCGATCAGGTCGTGTGACAAAGCCGTAACCGTATCAAGCATTACAGGTTGCCCTTGGCAGGAGCGCTTCACTGTTATCACTGGTGTTTGGCAGCTGATAAGCTCAAGGTCACCCCCTCCCCCTCCTTCGCGGCTTATCATCGGCTCATATCGGCCTTGCCGCCGCTGATAAGTGTTACATTAAAGCTCCATTTCGTGGAAACCCGATACGCACAGTTCCGATTATTGTTTTGTTTTTTATGTCAATTTGGGGGAAATGGTTGGAAATTGAGTTAGCTGGTACATTATTGGAAAGCGCGTTAGATTATTGATCAACCGATTTTAAAATTGTATTGTGGCCTTTAAATTGTATACGGGCCTACTAAGCAGTTTGATGATAAAACGTAATAGTGATAAGAGAATCCATTTAGTACTGAACATAAATTTTTCGTCATAACCTACTGCTTACCAGCAATTTAAATCTTAAATCTAAAAAATGCGTTTTTTTTCAAATTTTGTAACATTTTTACACTCTAAACAATGATATTGAACCAATGCTGCTATTTCGATAACTTTTTATCCACTATAAACTATTTACAACTGTCTGAAAACCTATTTTGCAAAGTATGTAACTTGACTCGGTAAGATCGTATTAGATTTTTTTATTTTATTTAAAGACCTCAATATTGGATGTGAAAACTAATCGTTTACGGAATTAAGTTTTTTAATGTTTTCTCCAAACAGATTTGCTAGGAAATTATCTCTAATTTTGTTTAACCTTTTTTATCTAATTTAGGATATTATTTGACTGTAGCCCAATACTACACTAATTTTTTCCAAATACTGTACAAGTGTTTTATTTACTGTGAAAGTACACGACTTGTGATTCTTCATACCTCACAGAAATTCTGTAGTTAGGAATTTATTTTTAGTTAAAAGTATGCAATAGCTAATCTTTGCCTGCACTAGATGAGGGATACAGAGATATTGGAATGAAAAGTATTACAATTTAAAATACTATGATTGAAGGAATCCTTTTTACGATAAGTACCGTGTCAAAATTATAACGGTAGAACATTTCTTCAAAAATGAAAGCGTTGTAAGCAGTTGAGGCAGCATGAACCCTATAATAATCCCCAAAACAATGGCAATCCCCGAATACCCCGGATCCCGCTCCCAAATTCGCGTCATGCCCTGCAACAATGCCCGCCACGGCTCAGCGACAGCGCAGCGAGCGACTCATCCGAGGTTTTGTATGCTCATAATAACCCCCGCCCTCGACGCAGCTTTTTGTAAATTCGCAGCCCTCGTTAAAACTACGGACAAAATAGCGGCGCCGCGCCGTCGAGTGGTAGCGTCGTGTGAAAATTGTTTTCCGCCATGTACATCTTTTTACTTCCTCCCCCTAAAGGCTACACTTGTATTGTGCAAGTTTTGTTTCCGGCACAATTTTTGGGGTTGAGTCTTTTAAGACAAATTCGTTGTAGATTAAGCCAATTCAGACGCTTTTTTGTCAGAAAATTTTGATGACCAGTGGGTAAAATTTTTAAGAATTATATGGGCGCATTGCCATTACTACGTTTTGTTTTGTATCTATGGTCGTTAATCTTTAAAGGTTGATGTTTAGACCGGGGGTCAGTGGACGAAAATCAGTTAAGACATTAGATGTTGTATTAAATTTTAGACTATTATTTTGGATTGGGTTTCTTTGTTAATTAGTGTATCCTTTCTGACATCCAATCCTTCCTTTGGGGACAAGTAGTTGATAATGACCATTGCATTTCTGTCATTGAATCATCGGCATCGCATGATAAGGTGAAATTGGGCATGAGCCGTACTATCTATAGTCATTGATACGCTGGCATAATCAAAGCTAGGCCTACTAAAAACTGTAGAAAATACATTTAAAATCCTCTATTGTTCTCAGTGAGTTTCTTATCCCCGTCGATAAAAAAGTCAAAGAAGTTTTACGGTTGTGTTCCGGATTGTTTACGCTGGCATCAGCATTACTCTCTCTACTGTACAATTAAAATTATATTCAAGACTCAACTTGCAATGATTACGTTTTGTTTCTTCCAACTTTCTGTTGGCGATTTATAAATTTCGATCCATCAGAAATTATTTCTCCTCCTTTGAGTAGATCAGTAAAGATCTTCTCGCCTAAGTCGAAGAAAGCTGGGAGAAAAAACAAGGGAATAATCCTTGCTTAAAAACTCACAAATCACTAAGTATACAACAGTGGGAGAACATAGCCTACCCCCAGCACTTGCGTTCCCAGCGATTGGTAATAAGTCACAAATGTGATCCAGCCACAAAAAAGATCTGCAAAATTCGCTTGTACCATTGGCTTCATATTATGTACCATACCATATCCCGTTCAAAATTAATGTGCTGTTGATACACTAATTTTAGTTATTTTGTGCTTATCTACGCCATTGGCATTTTTAATGTTTTCACGGGGATACGGTCCAAACCCCAATGCAGTCTTGTTGCTATCTATAATAACATCGGTCAGTTGTTAGAAAGCATCATTGATTAATAGCTCAATGACAAATGGCAACTGGGTCCGGAATCGAACCTTTAAAAATCTATTAACTTTTCTCAGGACCGAACCGGTAAACCTTATTTTCCATCGCATGAAAAAAAAATCCTTACTCATCGGAATGAATTCCCAATTTTTCATCGTAATAAGCTTTATCTTAATTTTGCCCTAAAGCCAGAGTATATAACAGCACTGATGATCTTGTTACTTCTCCTAATTGCCGTTGCAACTGCTTCTCTTTAAATCGCAATCGTCCTAAGCAACATTTTTTCAAGCACAACAATGGCATAACGTAACATGACTCTTTGAACAACTGTAATATAACTGCTAGAAAAAACTGTTCAGTAGATGAAAGCTAATACTTTTCAGCAGGAGAAACGTGAAAAGCTGCAGGGGAATTCAGATATGCAATTCGACTGTAGATTTTTTTATGGACTTTATTAAGTTTTCAAACGTGTCTGCACGTCATTGCAGCGCTGCAACGGCCGCCAAACGGACCGTATCGCGCGGTTACTGCAGTTACCTGCTCCACCTTGCAAAACACTGATCAGCAACATCTGTGTGTCGGTACCGGTACAACACCAGCAATTATTGTAGCCTCGCAGCAGCTCGTGTAGCGTGTAGCCTCGCCGCAGGCGTCTGTCTGCAACCTCCGCTCTGGTGTCAGAAATCACAACTCTGGTAGTCTAGTTTTTGCACTGGTGTGTAAACTACATGTCAACGGGCAGGTTATGTTAATTGCGGCTTCTACGTAAATGAATATTTTATAGTTTCAAGGTTTTCCACGAAAAAAAACAATACTTATGTTGTTTGAGTTTTAATCCTCTTTCCAACTGCACAAAATAAACTTAAAAATCGGTCGAAAATTGAAGGAGTTCTAATGAAGAAAACCTTATCGTATCTGAAATTTAAATTTAAAGATAGATTTTTATTTGATGGGTCACATGTTTTACTAACGTTACCTATTACATTATGATTTTTTTACAAATGAGGATCAATATTTTAAAGAAATCTTACATTTACTTTTATTGGTAACTTATACTGCAGTGTTATACATGGAACGGGGAGGAAGACTGTAGAAAGCCTTACCTACCTAAAAATAGATATTCTGAAATCATGCTCAAGAACACGCCACTTAATACCGGAAATTAATTGAAATTGGAAAATTAAGAACAGTAGGGTAAATAACCGTAAAAACAACAACGCTTTTTTGAATAGCAGTTTATCACGTGTGTTTTTCTAACTTGCACAATTGTTTATTGTATGCACAAAGCTCCTGTTTTTTTACAATTGGTTTAGAATGAAACGTTATGTTTTTCAATTCTGGCTTCGAACAAATCAACTTGTTAAACAGTTGAAGTAAGTTGAGCCGTCCTTGTTATGGCATCTGCGCCGTGCTATTGAAAAACACCTGAGTACATAAGAGTCCTAACCTAATGCACCACATACCACGTTTCATACTTGCACCAGGCTTTTCTACAACTCAGTGTTACGATACACTTAGCGAGTTGCACTTGAAAAAATTACTGCGTTTTGCCATTTTTAGTTATATGCCTCCCATAATGGGCGGGAGGGTTACTAAATAAAAAAGAACATTTACACATCAACACCATCAACATTTTACTCCAGAAAGAGTTGATTATTAAACAATCTTTTTCATACATTCCGTTTTATAGAACTTATCAATAAATATGCTCAAACTTTATATGCTATGATAAACATAATCAAATGTTAGTATGCATCCAACAAGAAGTTTTATATGATAACCGAAAACAATCATTTCAAAACCCTATGCTAATAACTAATATCAAGTTGGAAATCTAACATTTTTACTATCGTGTGAAAAATTACTATTTTGAATAAACAGGCCCCTGGAGGTAGGCCAAATTATTATTGTATAGATTTATATTTTAAGTTAAAAATAAAACAGTCTATTTTAGTTTGCTCTTCTGGAAATTTCCTGGCTGTTGCTTCAAATTCTATTGACTGAGTTATTTTAGTTAAATAATTTTGCAAACAGGAAAAATATTCATGGTTAGGAGGCGCCTCCAAACGAAATTTTATGTTGGGAAATTCCAAGGAAAATCCACCCCGGAAGCTATGAGGTTCGTTTTGTAAATTTTCGTTAGCAATAGTAAAAAACCCTTCGCTTAACGGACAGTCAAACATACACTGGACAGTCATACTTTTATTATTGGTTGGAAAGATGTTTTCTCCACGACTCAAGGTGAAAACCCCTTTTCCCACGAAATTGAACGTGGTAAATGCAAAACCTCTCTCGTCCCTGGAACTTTTTCTGATGAGAATTTCCTCGCGCACCCTCTAGTTGGGCAAAGTACTCTTCATGGAGTAACTCCCAGAGCCGTCCTTACACACCCCTGCAATCTCACCACTTTTTCACCACAGTTCCGCAAATATAGTCTCCTTTAACTTTGGTCAAGATCTCAAAACTCAAGAAGTTTTTATCCATCCAGAATCTAAATAACATAAACTGACAGCAAATATGAATTTCTTCGAAGCAGATAAAAACGAACGTTAAATCACTTTGTTCCTTTGCCTCTTCAACATAAAGCGGTTTCGTGTCTGACCCGTTATCAGGTTTAGCAATACGCTGGATCAGCAAAGTTATATTGCATTAGTGCATGTGACCCCGACTCAGCTTCGTGCAAGCCTCTTTGACTCTTGGCCCTTTGAGTCGCTTCCTGGACCGTAAAGTAATTATTCCCTTTGATTAGCCCTCCCGAGGTGCTAAGTAAAAAGCTCACCAGTGACATCTTAAGCTACCTTTGGCGAGTAAATTGCTGGAAATTAAAGTCTCGTTTCAGAGTAATTCCAGTCTTTCCTATTTTCTATTGACTTGCCCGTTCTACAGTAGAATAATGGTTTCTTTGTTTTGTAAACTGAGTTTTTTTTACCATGCTTTATTTTGGTAAAGGCCTAAAACTAAATCGTATAATACCATATTTAGTCATTAAGTTATGATACGGATCTTTGTACAGATATACAAATCTATATCTATAAAAGAGGAAGTATGTATATATATTTATAAATATATATGTATGTTGCCTATAGACTCCGAAACCTCTCAACAGATTGCAACGAAACTTTCAGGCATTATTAAGCATTATTCAAGGATGGTTTGTGTGAAGTTTAGTGCAAATCTGTCCAAAAGGCTGTGACCCAGAGGGCATACAATGGTGCAGTGTCAGGTTTTAGAAATTTAGTGTTTACGAAATGAACTGCTGTAATTAAAAAAATTGAAAGTTTCATTCAAGCAGATAAACTGAATATAATCATAGAATTATAACCATAGAAGTAACCAGGTGTGAGGTATAATGTTGATGTTTGTGTTATCTTTATGGCTCCGCCCTACGGAAGCTCACAATTACACTAAAAGCCTACAGGTGGTGAAATTTGACATGGACAATTCTCTTTGTCCATAGGTGCACCATAGGTTCATAGGTTTTGCAAATATAGTTTTTTAAGCACTTTAGGGCTCCGCCTCACTGGACATTGAAATTACTTTAAGACCTCCGGAGCTGAAATTTGACATGGACGATTCTCTTTGCTCATAAGTACTCACTAGGAAACGGTTTTGCAAATATAGTTTTTTAAGCTCTTTAGGGCTCCACCCCACTGGTTTTCAAAATTACTTCAGGGCCACCAGGGTTGAAATTTAACATGGACGTGCCTCCTTGCTCATAGGTATTCACAAGAAACGTTTTTGCAAATAGAGTTTATTTGAAGTTCTTTAGGGCTCTGCCCCACTGGGCTTCAAAATTACTTTAGGGCCACGGGGGGTTGAAATTTGACAGACGATTCTCTTTACTCTTAGGTGCATACTAAGAAACAGTTTTGCAAATATAGTTTTTTAAGATCTTTAGAGCTCCCCCACCCCCCCCCCCCCCCCCACACACACTGGACTTTAAAATCACTTTAGGGCCACCGGGGTGGAAATTATATGGATGATTCTTTTTGTTCATAAGAAACGGTTTTGCACATATTGTTTTAAAGCACTTTAGGGCTCCGCCCCACTGGACTTTAAATTACTTTACGGCCACCATGGTGAAATTTTACTTGGACATGCCTCTTTGCTCATAGGTAGGCCTACTCACCAAGAATGGTTTTGCAAAAATATATATTTTTAGTAGGGCTGTGCTCCACCAGATTTTAAAATTAATTTAGGGCCTCCGGGTTGAAATTTGACATGGACGTGCCTCTTTGCTCATAGGTGCTCTTGCATTTGCAATTACGATCATTAAGATACAAGGCAAACTTTGATTATTCTGGGTTTAAATTTGCAAAATGCCTGTTTATCCTTTGGCCTTAGAGTAATATTAATATACTTACTTTCTATTCATTGACTTTTTTGTTATGTTAAAAACCTTAAACTTAACTTACTTTTTTTGTTATATTAAAATAGCTTTATTTATGTAAACAACTTAATTTGAGCGCAGCAACGCGCGCCGGGTAACTGCTAGTCTCCTATAAACTATGAATTATAATGGATTTTATGGAATAAAAAAATCAGTTATGGAGGTGCGCTGTTATATCAACTTGTTAACTGGTTAGCGTTTTATCTATGTGAAATCATTAATTAAATTTTTCCACTTGTCTTACGGCTTACTGATCTGGCAATTTTCCAGAAATTGTCTACTGATGTGCAAAATTGAGAATCGTGAAAATGCCTGAATTTTTGTAAGCAGGAAAAGTCGGATTTTACATTTTAGGTGGAGAAAAATCACTATGTAACAAAAATACGGGTGGTGAGAATGGTTTTTTGTCGGGAATCTTAAAAAATAGTCTGGAAAAAAATTGGAATTTCATTTGTGATATTTGTTAGACACTCTCCCATGTTCCCTAAATGTTTTGGTATATTTTCCTGTCCTCTTTATTCATCTATACTTAGTCTACGGTACAAAATTTGGCGCCTACGTCTTGTGGGGTAAATGCAGCATATCTGATAATACTTATTCATGTACGTCCATTGTAGGTTGCAAAATAAGAGCAAAACCTCATGGCTTCGAATGCTATTTAGCTTTGTAAATCAATAACAAAAATTTAGAAATTTTTCACTTTCTTAATTATTTGAAGAGACACAACTTATGGCATCCATTGGTATAAAAATAATCAACATAAGTTTAATAACTCTGTGTTTTCCATGTTGTTTTATGTTAAATCAATTGACAGTAAATCAATATGCACTGCTTTGTTATTGTTTTCAACTGGGTTGTCCTAGACCTAGATTGTCAATGTAGGACAACTAGGTCGTCCTAGACGCATTTAAATCAATAGTTTGCTCCATAAGTACAATTTTATCCCTTGTTTTAAAATTTTATGTAGGTTTGATGTGTGTGCACTTTAGTATAGGTGTGAACAATTTTATATCCCCTATTATTTGTAGGGCCCTCGATGTTATTTTCTGGCCCTAATATTTGTAAGGGTGCACACATAAATAATTTCGTATTTTTTAGTTACTGTTTTTGGATGATAATAGGTGTATTTAAAATCACAAAACGAGTAATTTTTGTTTTTGACAGCATTTTTGCCTTATCAAAGAACTACGTTCGTAAAATCTAAGCCCAAAAAGGCCAGCGTAATTGCGTTCCCCCCTGCGATCAAATCCGGACTAAATCCCGTCTATGCGAACGGCAGCAGACACCGTTGCTGGCAACATTTGGCGGCGGAGAGGGGGTAAATCCAGCATGGCCGCCAGGTCACCATGGTTACACACGTGTTATGGGCGGGGCCAGCGCTGTTGGCCCCGCCCCCGCGGCCATCTTGGATCCGCCGCGGGACGGTCGGTGCTGCTCCCAGCGGCCGGCAACGCAACCAATTATTCATTGTCGGAAGAGAGAGAGGATATCCGCTTATTCCGGAGGAAGCTTTGGGAAGGGCGGTCTGCCATTGATGCCATTTCATTTTATCATACAAAACGAGCGACTAATTCAATTTGCGCCTCTTCCCTTTGCGGATCTAGTGGAGCGAACCGGGAAACGTTCAAATAAACGTCTGATTCCAAGATCCCTCGTAATTTACAGTTGAATTGTAGCCGGGAATTCGCAACGTTTTATATCGCCAGTTAGCAGATTTAACGAAACGATTGGTTTGACAAAGAAGGGGGTCTTCTAGTTAAACGATTTTAAAAGAAGATTTAGCTTGCAATTAAAAACAAAGGGGTTGAAAAGATACCTACTAGTTTTCTGGGTCAGAGACGTTGCTCGTTTCCAAGAAAAAAATTTATTCAGGTGACTGACTAAACAATTTTTGCATCAGAAATTTCTCTGTTACATTACATTATTCACGCGTGTGAACTCTGCAATTAAAATTATGAAATAATAGCGATTGACCCTTCCCTATGACTTCCATAAAGAACTGCTTCATTTAAACTTTTGTGAAAATTGACAACGAGAAAACACATTGAGGGCCAATGCAAGAATTCCACATTCTTCGCACAGCGATGTTATGTTTTCATTTTAAATTTCATGTAAAATCTACAAGAAATTTTTGATTCATATTATAAATAAAAAAAATTCTATTTAGCTGAGAAAATTACTCTTGTAAAAAATATAGTTTTCGTGATAGTTATGTCAGATAAAAACTTTCGTGGCCATTGTTTGTACTTTTGCCCCATCTTTGCCGAACATAACCATAAAATTATGCAACTTGGGAACGATAGATCAGTTATGGCGAACACTGGTCGGCCTCGCCCTGCACCTTGTCTTGTATATTACAAGTAGCTGGCTGTAGCTAACTTACTACTAGCCTAGCTACAAATCTTCTTGATTTATTCTGATATTTATAAATTTAGCATGCACTAAAACAACTTCACTGGACAGTGGACAATCTCCTCTGTTAATGTGCCCCAGTAATGTGAAATTTGACTGAGAAAATTCACTCTTCATTGATTGTAGCTTTCTCCTATCAGATTTTTATAAAATTGGAATGAAATAAATATTTAATCCCCCAAATTAATTAGTAGGCAAAATCATAACTGTTAATTTTAATGACAGCATGTGCTGAGAAACAGACAAGAAATTTCCTATATCACCACGAAGAATCGAGGGTTTGATAAACTTAAATAAGCCATTGGTTTAATTGTATTGTTTGTTACGTCCATGGTGTTCGGTCTACCTGTTCCATAGAGACATTGAATCAAGCGCGCTCATGGAATACAAACCCAGATACTCCGTGTATTGAACCCGTGACCTTTTGAACTGAAATCCAAGCAATAACTGAAGTAGACTACAACTTACTCTACTTGTTGGCTTGTTTGGAGATTAGGATCTACAATGTTAAAACACTGTTTTTGAGGATGGGGAGTTTGTACATTTTTAATTTTTACTTTCCATGGTTTATACTCCGTCTGCGTACAATGGAACTTAGGAGAAAATAAAGTATTATTGTTAGACTAATCTTTTCATGTCAGTACAAATTAATAACTTAGTCAGCATCAATAAATAAGCGGGTCAAGGTCAAATCGTTAAAATTCTGTAGAAAATATTTAAATACATGTCAGGATAGTAATCTTCTTCTGTAAAACTACTCCATAGTTTCACAAAGAACTTACTATTTCAGAAAATATGAATCCTTCCCTTTAGAAATTCCCAATCTATAGTCTATCGGTAATCCCCAAAGGTCACGAGAGATGAAGTTTTAATCGCAACTGGCTGCATGCAAAGGTCAATAACTGGCGTGTACCGTGTGCTGTGTGCTGTGGTGCTGTGGGGCTTCAGCATACAAAGCCGTGTATGAGCGATTGCGCGTGTGTGCGTGTGCCTGTTGCGCGGGCCACTAGATCGATATCTGCACGCACGCACGCTCACAGGCCAGCGCGCATTAGCATAATGCTGTTCACCGGGTATAAATAATAAAAGTGCTTAATTCACTTCCGGTGCGCGAATGTAGTAGCCTTGGAGTAATTATAGGGTTGCGTTGCATGCGTGCGCCATCATACGGGCGATCAGGGCTCGACATGGCGTAGTTATCAATCTTTGAAACACGCAGGGTGAAGAAGAAGAATAGTTGATCTTGAGCTTTAGTTGAAGAATAGTTGAGCTTTAGGGAAATTTGGTCGTTGGTAATGTTTTGTACAGTATAAATCTCAAAGTACCTGTAAAAATCAGGAATCAGACAAATCCGAGGTATAAAAACATATTTTTCTTGAAACGAGAATTTTTGTCATTTTCCCTACATACATTCTAGTAATTTAGAAAAGTATTCACAACCATCCAGCCTAAAACGTTGATAAGTTGTAAAAAAACATGTGCAGTTTTATTAGTATACATACATACATCTACGACAATTCTGTATGGCGCACCTCTTTAGTGGATTAACCCAAGAGTTTACATCTGGAATTGTGCGAAAATAAACTGATACATGGGTGTGTAACAAGTATTTTTATTCCTGGGAGAGGAAAAATACCCCCCGTCGCAGCAGACCTGCGTACTCAGCGAATTTCCAAATTAGTAATATTAATTTTGACCACATAAAACTGTAAACCAAATAAAATCACATGCTCATAAATAGGGAAATAAATGTCTATTCTCCTTATGATAAATATAGGGAGAGTATGCAGGTATGCTGCCATGGGGAACACTAAAAGTAGGTTTTTAACATAAAAAAATAATTATTTCGACCATATGAAGCCATTTACTAAGTTTCATCAATATCTGTCCATTGCTAAAGAACTTTGCCTATTCTCCATATGATTAACATGGGAAAAGAGTATGCAGGTTTGCTGCCATGATAAGCACAAAAACCAAGATTTTTTACCATAAATGGATGAATCCCAATCAAATGAAGTTGAATTCCAAGTTTCATCGAAAAATATTGGTTAATAAGTGAAATATTAACACATCCCAATTCTCCATAAGATTAACATTGGAGCTCCAAAATACAATGTACTGTATTTAGACTTTGTAATATCTCGGTAACCAATGGAGATAGAGCAAAGCTTCAAAATACTAAATTGTGTGTTTTTTTGAGCTAAATCCAATGGTCAAAATAAAAATTTAAAATTTTTAAAATTTACATATGAAAAATGCAAAAAAACCCATTTTTGGGGTACAAAACCCCCCAAAACTACCCCTACCGGTTGGTCGATATGTCTGGTTTACGAACTCATCCAAGTAAACGTAGGATTACACATCTCTACCAAATTTGGTCTCGATCGGACCATTTTTACGAGAGTTATCGTGTCTAGGGACACATACATATATATATATATACATATATACATATATACATATATATATATATATATAAAATTTTTAATGACTATTATTTTTGGTCTCTGGGCACCTAAAAACGAAAAAGTAACATGGTCCCGGGCTTAGGTCTTACCATGAGACCTACGGTAATAGCTTATTCCCTATGGGAAATTCGCTAAAACAGAGTTGTAAGAAATTTAGTTTTGGTTTTGTACCAGGCAAATAGTGCTGGTCTTCATATACTAATGAAACTCTTGGCGACACCAAATTCTGGTTTGTATGGGGGAAACTTAAATCAAATACACAAAGTTCAATTGTTCAAATACCATAATCTCCCTTCGGAGTTCAATCCATGTTAAAACGAAACTCTGCACTTAAACGATGATTGGCGACTGATAGTTTATTTTTGTAGATAAAAAAGTCTGCAACGAGAAACCGTTGAATGCAGATTACAGCGCAGTAGTTGAAAATTATGAAGAATTGAGCAATTTGAATCTCGCCAAGAAAGCAAATTGGACACTTCATTAAACTCTCATTTAGTTCGGCAAACATCGATCTAGTTTTGAACTTCGGGCTTTATCGCTTTTCGGGTCCGTAATGGCAAACAGAATCCATTAAAAACTTCTGCTATTTCGCCCAATCGCTGGTCTTAGTCTTTTCTATTTTACTTTTTCTATTTTACTTCAAGGAAACTGGAAATCGATTTTGCTTTTATAGCTTTATTACCAGTCATTTAGTACAATTTACTTTACCATTCAATTTAATTTTAAATTACGCGGTACAATAGATGGCTGATACAAGCCGAGGTGAAATTTCTGAAAAATACTCAAAAAGAAATTCATCTAGAATGTTGAAAAATTAGATGTTGTTGTTTTAATTAAACTTAATTTAATTTATCTTAATTTTTTAACTATCTTAATTAAACTTTATCTTAATTTAACGTCTATCTTTAATTAAACTTTAATGTAATTTATCATACACAAGAATCATCGCGCCATTTGGTAATTATCTGTAACGCTTCCGCTCCCATGGAGAATGAGTAAACAGAATGTCAATTGCCTCTAGGACTAAGGGTTCGTTCGCCTTTTAGTATGGAGTCAATCGCTCTTTTGATGCTGGGGGCCATTCGATTTATGTGGATAATTATCAACAGGGTACCTAAATAGTATTGCGTTTTTGTCAGTTCTAAAACCGAGGAAACTATACTGACGAGAACCAGGAAGTGGAATAATGTTTTTTTCAAATTTCTTTATTAGACACATTGGTTTCAATAATTTAAAAGAGGTAGTCTACAATTTTCAATTGGTAGCCTACCAGCAACACAATTTTTGTATAAAACCAACCTCCCTATCATGTTTAATAATTTCAACGTTTAAGCAAACACTCTTTGCAAGATTCGGATTCTTAACATTCATTTTGAAATTTAATCTCCGAATAAAAAGTCATAACATAATTTCAACACGATTTACCTTAGAGTGCTTTTCGTGGTAAGGCTTTCTTACATTTTCATGCGAAAAACCAAAATTTTAAATTAATCATAATCCTTGCTGCAACAAGAAGGTCATTTCTAATAGGCCCTAGCAAGGATTTCCAAACGATTGACACATTTTGCCTAAAAAAAAAGTCTTAAAAATCAATCGCCATGCCTTTTAGACCGTGGCGATTCAATCATTATGACTGTTCTGGAGTTGTAGAAATGTATATTGATTGATTGTATATTGATTGATTGTTGGATATCTTTCCCAGTGTTCTGCGGCCATACTGTATTTCAAAACATCCGCAACTATCGAAGCAGTAACGCTACATCGTCTCTGACATTGTTGCAGGTCTTGGTGGAATATGATGACACGGAGTGGCAGCGGCGCGAGTGGATCAGCATCTACAAGGACAACATCTTCCAGGTGTTCATGGTCGAGTCGTCCCTCGTTTGGTGCGACAGGAAGGACCCCTACCAAGGACTCAAGTCCACCGTCCTCTGGCCAGCACTTGTAAGTCATCCGGAAAACATCTTGAAGTTCAATAATGTTTGCAAAAGTTTCCAAAATCTTTGGTGCTTAAGAATCATAATAAATCATAAGCTAAGCTTTTCAGGTCAAGTTTGACCAAATTTGATATTTCAAATAACTGATTCGGTCTAGTCAAGTAAAGGATTTGTTCAACCTAAGTTATTCCTGAACAAGCCGTTTTTAAGAATGCAAGCAGGCTATCAAAGGTGAATCCGTGCCACTTGTGCCAGCAACAGCTGTTGGCCTTCATCAAATTTTTCATTGCCTGAACAATATGAGGAAGAACTGTCCATTAATGGCTGTGTAACTCCCTTCTCCTGATGGAAATTCAAATTTTTACCTGCGCCTGCGGCTGCCACCATCGTTTCAAAACAGGCCTACAAACTTGACAAGTTTCTTCAGTCTTGTAGCCAGAGGTTTGATCATATTGGTGGGAATTGTGAAATTTATATGGTCTGAGGCGTGAAATTAGTCCAACGCACATAACTCTGTTAACTCTGACATATTCGTTTCTAATCATACGAACAATTTTCTCATTGATAATCTTACAGATTACCCATCTAAAAACTGCTTTCTATATTCAAAATTAAACCTTTCTTATTAGAAACTCAGTTATCAATCAGTATCAACTGAAATGCTATGACTTTCCTTACTCACAGATTGCTAGAGACTCGGGGCTAGGAGAAGGAAAAAATAAGGACCCTTTTTGCAAACAACCAGGTGAATCAGATGCTGGTATTGGGGAAAAGCTCTTGGACTTTGTCAAGGGTACAGACGTTGGCTTATCCATTTAGCAGCTTATCGTGTTCACAATTATCTTCTATCAGGACAAAGAGTCCTTTCCTTTTACACAAATAAACCATCTAAAACTATTTCCACTGATCCAATTTTTCATATCGTAAACAAGTCATCGCCCAGCATCAACTGCAACACTAATCTAATTCGCGCTCGCCACGAAGCCCGCCATCACCTGGGGAGGTAGCAAGGTGTGAAGGTTTTCTTCTCGCGGAATCGTCTGGAGCCTTGACGCCGGCTTGTACAGTTTTCGTCACACTGGAAGGCCGTGTCGGATCGGCCACGGGTTGCAACAAGTCAACTGGAGCGGACCAACTCCACTTTCCTTTCCCCGGTTATACAAGGTTGGCCACGCAAGCGTGTGGCGTTGTTGCCCCGTCCACGTGCTCTTGCCATCTTTCCGCCCCATGCGTATCCGACACAATACACGTCTTATCATGGCTGGCACCGTCACGGCGTTGGGTTATGGCCGGGTTTTTAATGTAATGTATAATTTTTGCCAAATTGGGCGATTTTTCGAGTAATTCTGTCTGTAAGTTGCTTCAAGGTTTGGAAACATTTTTGAGAGATCTTGTCTACACAAATTTAGTTTCTTGGCAAAATAGAAAGGTATCGCAACAATTCAGTTACAATAAATAGACGGTGGTTCAATCTTCACAATCGATTCTTATCTATTTCAACTATTTTTTTCAGTTTTCAAGTCAGCAGGCACAATTGATGATTCTTTTCTGTACAAGACTTGGTTGAAACTTTGGAAATACACTCACTTATTAACTTTAAATTGTGATTATCAGACGTTTGAAACTAATTGTATTTTTAACTCGCAAGAGATATTCAAGTGTGAATATACTAAGCTATAGGCCTACATCTCATTCTCACCAACCCCTTACAGTCAGTTAATTATTTTTCTACTTCTTAAACTCTTAGACTACTATAGTTTGACATTCGTCCAGAATCATCATTTTCCCATCCTGCGCAACCTCCCGCGTCCATTCCTCTTCAAACGAGTTCTGCAACTTTGCCCGGCCCGTCATCATGTTATAACCCACCGGAGCATGTACAGTAGCAGTCGCGTGGCAGGAATGCGACATGTGAGTGGCCAGTGACGGACTTGACGGCTCCAATGTTTGTGTGCCGATCGGTGGCATGTTGATGCACTCATTAGGCGCAAGGTCGCCATAACACGATGCAGACAGAGACAGCCGAGTTGAAGGCTTGCCAACCTCCCACGTCCGCCCACGCGGCTGCTGCTGCTGCTATCTGCGGATCTTGCCATCTCGCGCGCTGCGAGAATATCCCGGGTCATTGTCGTTGTGCAAGGGAAATAGTGGCTAGACGACCGCCTTTAAAAGACCGTTCTCCGTTTTATTTGAAAATTATGCCAAATGGTCGGTTTTTATGAACCATACGAGTTTTTTCCTCGCCCGTACACTATTTAGATAATTTATGTATTGTTTTCGTCTTCCTACAAAAGTTGCAGTTCCTGTTAGTACTTCAAAGTGTTGAACTGTCGTTTGTTAGAATTTAGTCAATTAAACACCCTTAGCCGTCAGGCTTTAAGAGGACACATTCATCCTTTTACTTGAAAAGCAAATCGCCGGGTTTTTTTCTGATCTATACAAACTCTTACACATTCGTATAGATAGACTATAATGCGATTTTTTCCCCACTTATTTAGTGTAGCCTAAAGTGGACCAAACCGCACTTATTACCTATGTCTTAAATCTTGGTCCTTTCTATTTCATAATAATTTTGACTTCTCGTTCGATCACCAGAGCATCATTAGGCCTATTTAATTTCAAGCCTACTAATTATCAGAAATCGATAGTGAACTTAAGATTATAAAGCAATTACTATATTACAATATTCTTGTGGATGAGTGTCCTCCATTTTCAGTAAATAAATATTGCCTCTGAACCAGTAAGTTGATTGGAGCCAGGGGCACAATACTAAGCAAACCGAAGAACTAATGAAAAAGTTTAAAATTCCAAAAAAGATTTTAAAAGAACTGTCACGGAGTGCACTGAAGGACTCCATCAAAATTTAAAAAAATCATCTTTATGCCACCTAAGGATATTCATTTCTAAATTTACTGTAACCTACTCTTCTTTTTATATTTGTATGTCATTATTCTTTGTCCTACTGGGCAACCTCTAAATTGAGGAAGTGTTATTTTATAATAAATATATAGGCTACATACGGTCACATTGCACGCTCCCGCCAAGTTAACACGGGACGCGGTGTAGGCTCCACTCCAAGCGATAAACCCCCACGTGCTTTGTGCAGTTGTTCCACATAGACTTTTATGGCAGTCGCTAATCACGATGGCACTTAATTCGCGTGGCTCGAACCTGTTTTACGAATTGAATTGACTTTCATTACGCAGCCGGCCCCTGGCGGTGCTCCAGTTGGGCGCAATTCAGCCAGGGCAGAACTCTCGTTTCTAAATTAGCGTTTTGCTGCCCCTTTTTGTTAGTTATCGGCTTTAAAATTAACGTATCGCTGTCCTTTCCAATGGTGAAATGTATAGATTCAATTATTTTTGTACGTAATTCTATACGCCATCCATTTTATAATCATCGATTGTGAGTGTGCACAAATCAAGGGTCCACTAATCCCTTGAATGCCCTTGTAGGCCGGAAGGGCTTTAGTGCCGCAATCTGATTACACTGTACAACTAAACAAACAAAGCATATACGAAAACACAACCCAATCCTTTTTTGTGACTAATATTGTGTCTTGCACACTTTTTAGCAAAGTATCACTATTTCTATAATTATTCTATTACAAAATAAATACATCGTCCTAGATGATTGGCTTAAATATACAGTACCCTAAAAATATTTCTTTTTTGTAAGTTTATAAAATATTCTGTTTTCAATATGTTTTTTGGTTCGCATTTGAAAATGCAAATTTTTTTAGTGGTCCTAATGTTAGACCACATTAAACCTGCATGCTGTCCTTCTAGTTATTTGATGGAAAAGTTTATGGGATTGCAATTTAACCTCACCTGTTGGCTTGGCGCACTTAAATGATATTTTACGAGGTGGAGGTAGTAAAAAGTTCATCACCGCAGTCTATAGCAGCCCAGTGATTGTAGAGCAGGCAATAGAAGCCTGTAGCACAGTCGCTCGTCAGCCTCCGTTTAATTTCCACGGTACAAGTTATTTGCCGCTTTTCATCCGTGTTTTTTGTGGAAAAGATCCAACGATCCAACAGCTATTATTTTTAATTACAAAGGGCTAAACTAAAACCTACAATTAAGTGAGTTTGAATCACGAGCTTTCCAGCAATGAAACGTCGGTTATGGCTGCAGTAATAAATGAGGTGCACTTTAATGAGGATTAAAGTGATAATCTTCAGAGTTTAACTTCGAGTTGATCTATTACGACTACTTTTCACAACGATATAACAGTATCAATGCCAATTCTAATCTATATGCCTTTAGATCTAACTATCTGACTTTAGACGCTATCGTAGCACTTGCCCAATCGAAGTCTACTAAGTGACATGGTAAGTTATGACAGAAGGCAAAGAACATGGGTCCATAATGCCATCGTCACTAAAGTTGTGAGCCTTGTGGAGCTACATGCTTTATGAACTACTGTATATCTAAGAGATTATTGGATTTTAAACCTGAACACAAAAGGCAAGAACCTGCAGAGAAAAGAAGTCAATAACCTCATTTACATTCCTCAAGGAAACTTTCTTGAGAACCTCCTTGTTCAACTTGAACCCTGGAAATACATATACAGTATATCGATAAAAATAAGCATTCTAATTTGATGTCTAAAACTTCCATAGATCTGTGGATCAGAAAATCTTTAACATCTTTGACATTCGAGGAAATTGCATAAAATGCGATCATCCTACTCGCCATGCTCTCTTCTATCTGTGTTTCTAATCAATTATTGGTCTGTAGATACTCACCGTAAACTGTAGATACCAGAGGGATTTCTATGATACTTTAGACTTTTTGAACTTCATCTTTATAAAATTACTCTTTCTAAGGAACGACAATGATGCGTGACGTGCCGTGAACATCGGTTTCCAAAGTGAGAGGTTTAAAATTGGGAGCAGGATAGTTAAGGATTTTCACACGAAACTAATAGCCAACTGTTGTAAAATAATTTTCAAGTGCGTCTTTCTTAGGATTCACGTAAAACTAATCGAAATTCAACATGCAATATTTGGTGACATGTTTAAAAGGTGGACACATTTATCCCTAAGCTAAGGGTCGCCACACCTTTTATTCTAAATATCAGTTAAATATCCATAAATAGATGATATTACCGTTCATCTGTTCATCCTAATATTTCTCTTACTTTTCCCTGATGACGCCTTCCTCTGTTACAGACATTCACGGCACTAGTGGCTACCATGGACTTGTCGTCTCAGAGACTCCAGCCTGTAGAGTTCTTGGTGGATCAGGAACTCGCCTTCAAGGACCCTGCCACACTGGTACCCTACAAGGTATGGACTGCATTGAAGTGGCTTTTTAAACGAGCATGATTTGTAAATTTCTTGTTTCAAAGGAATGTTTTGCATTCTATGGATTCGGTCTGTTTATTTACATTGAAATGTGTATATTTCATTGGCGAGAAGCGCAATTTTGCAACTCTGGAATATTAAAATAGCGCCAGTATATGGATCCAACTGTATTTGCATTCTATTTATATGACACCTTAAAATTGGGTTTTTTTTTTTTTTTGCAAAGTGATATAGCACTTTGTCTTGATAACGAATAAGGTTATGCAAACTGGAAATAACTATAGCACATTTTAAACTTTCAATACAGCTAAAGTTAGCAATAGTACATTGCCATGTATTATTTTTTCAATTAAGATTTTTTGTTTACAGTTGAAACCGAATGTGGCAGCATGTACAAGCCCTTTCCATTTTTACCCAGTTTTGCACATGTATTTATTATGTATCTAGGAAAGAGTTCTTTGCTACGTTTTATGGTTGTTTTTATCTTGAAACGCTTACGGTAAAGTGGGTCTTTTAAAGAAACAAAACAGAAGAAACCCATTAACCAAAAAAATCAATCGTAATGCAAATAAAAAAAATATTGTTGTTGATTGCGCTGATTATAAAATTGTTGTTCGTTAAAGCAACCAAAAAACTCCTTTGAGTAAGCCTACAGTACTTTAAATATTTTATCTAGTGTTGATTAATAGAAAGAAACCTAAAATATTTTATGATTCATCCCACTCGATTAAAATTCAACGCCGAAAATCACAAGTGACTCGTAGTCACACCGGCAATCTGCAATTCCGTACACTGTCACCAGATTGATAACGATAACAGAGTGCCAACATTATGTTGTCAGTCACGTGGTACAGGTGGACGCACGGGACCGGAAGTCGGTGTCCGTGATCTGGCACATTCCACACCTGCGTGGCCGCCCTGCTTCCGCTCATTGTGTCGGTAATTGGCAGCATTGCATAATGGCCAAGGTCGCCTCATCTGATAGCGTTCTCACAGACGATTACTCACATCTCCCCTCCCCTCCCCTCTCCTCCATCCACCCATCTCACTCGCTCCCCCCTCCCCCGCCGCGCCGCTTGTTAGACCTTATCTTGCCAATTTATTGTCTCTCTCTATTGCCGGCCAATGTCATCCGGGATTTATTTGTTTGCTTTCGTCGCCACGCTTCTTTTTATGTAATCCCAATGAATGGCCGTGGTGTAATCCAGAATTCTTTTCTGTTGATAATCTAGTGACACACAATACACCCTTGTTTTTTTTATAAATTTGTTACTCAATGTTTTTCCAAATAGGCGTGATAAAATGTTCTTCTCCCTTTCGCTGTTTTCGTTTCTTTTCCTGTGATGTAAACAGAAAGTTCGTGGTTATTATGAAATTATTAGTGCGAGATATCAATCCATAAGTTCCGAGGTATTCTGTCATCTGATAAAAAATTTATGGTACTCTATCTCAAATGTTCGTGATATCTGTGTTCCCCGTAAGAATTTTAAAAGCCAAATGTGGAGGTTTCTTTCGTAGGACTGTATATTAGATTCAATGAGTACAGTATGAGTAAAATGAGGTAGAATGTGCAGACGGAACCTTGTGAGAACTTCATGCACGCCATAAATTATAGAAGATTATGCCTCTTGTACTACCAATAAAAAGTGATTTTTTTATAACGTGGAGTTGATATTTTATTTATAAATATTTTTATCACGAACCATCACAAACATCAGAACTTCCGCTAGTTAGCTGATAATTTTCAAATAATTCTTGGGATAGGCGGAAAACACTCTATGGGCTTATGGGATCGTTGATTTTGCAGCATGACTAGATGCAAATCCTCTTTCCATTACAGCAGAAATGGGACACCAAGATGTGACTGTCAAGGACTACGCGGCAGATCTTCTTTCAGTAACGGTACTCTAATAATCTTGTGGGCTTTTTGACTTTGCAGCATTGTGTAAGGTCGATCGCAGGTCGCCCCTCGTGTCTTATTTATTCTCATTCATGCAATCACCTAGGTGCATATCTGCCACTTAGGCCGGGGACACACTATCCGGCGAAACGCACGGACGCCGGACTCCGTGTTTTCTGCCGGAACCGGACGAGGTAGAAATACATTGTAGTGCATGGGAAATACAGGGGTGAGGACACATTATCCGGTTCCGGCGTCCGGCGTCCGGCGTCCGGCAAAACGCACGGACGTATTCTCTACTTTGCCGGACGACGTCTTCCGTGTTTTCTGCCGGAAAGCAGGTAGCGGGGCATTGTACAAATGGATGAGGACACACTATCCGGCGAAACGCACGGAAGACAGCATCGGAGACATTAATTTTTAGTTTATTTCTACTATATATAACTTAAATATTTTTGGTTTACGGTTTAAAAGTTTGAGATAAAGAAATATTTCATCACCCACACAGCACAAGGACATCCGCAGGATATCCCTTGGCTACCGGTAACGGGATATTTGGATATCCCAGAGTCATGTAAATCTCATCCCACGATATCTGTGGGACATCCTGAGGAGATCTTTATGTCCGCTCCGCATGATATCCTAGGGACGTCCCACGGGATATTCCAGAGATATCCCTCGGACCACTGAGGGATTATCCCGTTCATCACCAAAGGACGTCCTTAGGATATCCTACAGAATTGCCTAGCGATATCCCTCGGACCACTGAGGGGTCATCCTGTTCAAAGCCACAGTACGTCCGATGGATATCCCACCGGATCTCCTGAGGACATCCATTAAACCACTGAGGGCTAAGTTACAGGACGTCCACTGGATAGCCCACAAGGACATCCTCAGGAAATCCCGATGTCCGCTCCTCACAATATCCTAGGGACGTCCCACGTGGATATCCTAGAGACATCCCTATGACTAATGAGGGATTATCCTGTTCAAAGCCACAGTACGTCCCCAGGATATCCCATATGATCCCCTGGGGACATCCCTTGGACCATTGAGGACAAAGTAATAGGACATCCCCTGATATCCCATAAGGACATCCTCAGGAAATCCCGACGTCTGTTCCTAGGGACGTCCTACGTCATCCAACAGACATCCCTGTACCACTGAGTAAAGGCCGGTGCACACAGCAACAGACGGACGTAGCAAAAATCCCTCCCCATGTTATTAAATGTTGCAACGTACACAGACGTCGGTCTGTCTGATCGTCTGCGGGACAGACGTCTGTGTGCGTTGCAACATTGAATAACATGGGGAGGGATTTTTTCCCCCTCCGCCTGCATACAGCGTCTGTTGCTGATGTGTGCGCCGGCCTTAATTATGTCGTCCATAACCGCATAGGATTGCCTGGGGACATCTCTACTACACGAGAGGGTCTGCAGCTATAAGACCAATTTTGAATACAAATAATTTTGAATACAAATGTAGGCCTACAAAGGCTTAAATTTAGATAGGAGGCCATCTTGTATTTCCACGTATGGTGGTTTTATGGGGCTTCAAATAGGGTTTTCCCATTTTTACCATAAAGTTTTTAAATTACATAATTTTATATACTTTATATAACTTCAAATAAAGTCACATATCTTGCAAGAGCTTGAAGAAATTAATGATTTAGTATTTTCAACTGTTAAAGTATCATAAGTTGTTTCAATGAAAATCTGATCCAATTTGATACATCAATGTAATGTAATATATTGATTGTATAGAAGAATGTTCCATTCGATAGTATTTTAAGCACTATGCAAATACTTCTAATTAATAAAACATTTGTCAACGTATGAATCAGATCAAATAGTGATAATTGGATCAGATCAGATTTTATTTTTGAATTTTCTCTTAACAACTCAAGATAATTTAACGGTTGAAAATACTGAATTATTTGTTGAGCTCTTGTAAGATTTGTTACTCAAAACTTTATAGTTTTGAAATTGAATTGTGAAAAATTTGAAAACCCTATTTGAAACCCCATTCAATGAAAATGTAAAAAGGCCTCCTTTCTAAATGTATTTCTTTGTACATGTGGTATATGTGTTCCAAATTTGAGATCTCTATTATCAAACGCACAATCATTGTACACATCTGTCATACAAGAAAGAGTTTATGAAATTTTGGATTTAAGAATGTATAATAAGTTATCTCCAGATTAAAGGATTTTAACAGTAAATTCATTCATATAAATGTTTGGTGGCTACTACTCATTATTCAGTAGAATATTGTTTATAAAATTTAAAAATTTTGATCGTGTCTACTACAGTTTTCTTCTTATATAAGCTCATTGTATTGTAATAATACTTGTAGATATTGACTTTGTCTATTGTTGTTTTCACTTTAGATTACAATAAAAACGGCATAAGCTTCTGTTTCAAGCATAAAGAAATACAGTAATAAGGACTATTGCAAAACAATTTAATAGTAAAGCAACAATTTCATCCTTCATTGACACTTTGCTTGTCAATTAACCGCCTCAGTATCATTAAAAGAAAAAAGGAAATGGCCTCGTATTTCATAGCCTTACAAACTGAAAATAATGGACATAACGCCTATTACTGTGTTTACACAACAGGCTTATATTTTAAATAATTTGTTTAAAGCAAAAATCCCAAACAGAAGGGTTTTCAAATATTAAATGAACTTGGCAGAGTTGTAAATTTGTTTCTTTTATTTTTCATTTAAATAAACTATCATCATAGATTCAAGCTGGGCAAATTAAAAAACATCTTTTAAACAACATAATTTAATATTTACAACATACCAAAATGTGTACACTGTGTAAACAAAGTAAAGTATATAAAGTACAATACTGTGTACTTAAAAATTTCTTGAACTGTATATTTTTGTAGATGTCCTTTACTTGTAAATCAGTTGGGATCCAAATCCAAGTCATCTCCTGTGTTTTTTTTCCTGAAAAAACAATTTTTTTAATAACTTCTCTCTAAAAAAACTGACACAAAAGATAATGAACATTTTTACAATACAAAATTGCAGCTGCAATGAGCTTATGATTTAACCAAACATCAAATATCACTATCCCAGCAAAAGTAAGTAAAAGCAAATTTCCAATATATGAATTTACACAGGGTGTCCAGTTTCAACCTTACAAACTTTACCAGGTTATTCATCAAGCAAAAATTAACCAAAATGTTCATATAAATTTGTGTCCTAAAATGCTTCGTTAAGCCTCTAGCCACCATTTTGTATTTTACACTTAATAATTTTTATTTCCAAAACGACTAGTTGTAGTGAGTTCATATTTGTCATGTATCTTTAGCACACCAAAGTTAGTTTTCAGGGAAAATTATTTTTTATCGTTGTGTATTTTTAAAATGGCAGGCATTTTCAATTATAAGCTTTCAAAATGTGTAAATTTTATCACAATTTTACTAGAAAAAAATTTGACAAATTAAATGCTCTAAACAATTTTTGGCAATTTTGTAAAGAAAAACATTATAAACAAATTTTGAATTATAATTCTTGCAAATTTAGGTAATTTAATAAAAAAATCTCAATACGTTAATTTTGGTATTTGTTGTCAGATATTTACAAACTTTGTATCAATGTTTAGATGATTTAGTTTGCCAACTTTTTTGTCTTTAAAAATTTTGATGAAAATTTACCGTTTTTAAGATATTTCAGTTTAAACATTTAAAATAATCACCATTTTGAAAATACACAACAGAAAATTGTTTTTTTTATTCTGAATATGCAAATTGGTGTGATAAAGGTACAAGCCCAATATGAACTCAATACAACCACTCGTTACGGAAATAAAAATTATCAAGTGTAAAAAACAAAATGGAGGGTAGTGGCTTAACAATGCATTTTAGGGCATATGTTTATTTGAACTTTTTTGTTTATTTTGGCTTGCTGAATAATCTGGAAAAGTTTGTGTTGAAGCTGGACACCATGCATTTTAGTACGTTTACAAATTACATATATTGAGGTAAAAGTAAACATATAAAACGTAACTAAGCCTAATTTACTTTTTGGTGACTACAGTAAAACTTCGCTTATTCCTAATCTATGTCACCATGAGCATGGTCATAACAGTATAAGCAACACACCATAGTCAGACTACTAGCGAGGTTCTACTAAAAGCTTTTTTTCTTAAAGAAAATGTTTCCAAAAAAGAAAGAAAAATCATTTATTGGCTGTCAACAATGTTATGAATGCTACAATATGGTATACTTCATTACGAGGGCAAAAAAAGACATTTCGCCGCTCTCAAGATAGTTTTTCAAGTTTGGAACGATAGAGTAGGCAAAAATTTTTAGCCGAGTTTTGAACCGCATTTTTCATCTCACACTATACAATGAATTCCAAACAAATGATAAATTTTTGTATTTTCCCAAATAAAACTAATATGGCGAGATGTACTGTTTGTGTTTCCGGTTGCAAGGCAGCCACTTTACATCAGCTACCTAGCTACAGCTTGCCATTAGTGGTAGTGTAGGGCCGAAAATTCTCAGCCCTAGACCTTAAAGGCTTGTTTTTGTTTTTAGAAGTGAGGGTCAAAAAAGGTGATATTGATGTAGTGTGATGAAAAAATACTTTAACATGTTCTGTGTTTTGCCTAATAAGCATAACTTGTAATACAAGAAATCTGAATAAAAAATATGTTCTTACATTGAACGGTCCTTCCTCTCTTTTGCGTGGCGTAGCCAATTTTTTATCACAGTTACTGCTTCTGCATCCGTTGTTGAAGGGTAGTGCAGCCGAGCTACATCTATAACAGAGAAACCATTTAACAGATTATGTAATGTAATAATTGCTTTTACAAACATAAGTAAAACACAGGCTAAATGTCGACTTTGTGTTGATATTTATGTTTTATCACAGATGTTTGCATTAAATATTATATACTAGCTTACCCGGCATGCCTTGCAAGGCAAACTTGAGACATTTTTTGTTCTTTAGGTAAGGTTGTTTGCTACGTTCACTCGCCAGCAGGATTATCAACAAAAAATGGCAAAATGTACATGGTTTTACAAAAATGTAAAAGATCGCTGCGCTCACTTGACGATAGGTTCAGCTCGTTCGCTGCACTCTCTTTGTCAGGTTTAGCTCGTTTGCTGCGCTCTCTTTGTCAGGTTTACGTTTGCACATTCACTCGCTGCAAATCTGTAATATATCTTCTAATTTTTATTACCAATCTTTCTTTGATACTTTATTTACAGAATAACAGCTCTTTATAGAATTAATATTCCTTAATGTTATCACATGTACCAATACAAAAATGTTTCTTCTATAAGAATAACACGGCAACTTAGAAGACGTGTGGGGTGGAGTCCTCCATGGGATAAAAAGGATCCTAAATGTTTTTCCTGGTTCTAAGCTACCACCCCACCAATTTTTAGCCAAATGAATAAAGCCGTTTTCAAGATATAAGTAGTGTAACTTAGGCAGGGTGCACACTGGAGAAATGCGTTTATTGCAACTGGTTTCATGATATTGGTTTCAAGGAAACTGTTTTTCCTCTTAAATGCACACATAGGAAACGGGTTGTCCTCAGTTTCATGGATTCAGATGATGATGAAGTGAATTTTTTTGTGGTGGTTGCTAAGAAAAAAGAGAAGAGGGAAGTTTTGGGTTCACCAGTTGAATAGTAATCGTCAACATGGTTCTTACGTTGTAGCTCGTCAACTTTACAGTGATCCTGACAAATTTAAGGATTTTTTTAGAATGTCGAGGCCTGTTTTTGATAATTTGGTGGATTTAGTAAGAACACTAATAACAAGGAAGAACACCAACTGGAGGTTAGCTTTGAGCGCTGAGGAAAAAATAACAATAACTCTTTAGGTAAGTCAATACAACCACCTGCAACGTGAAACCAAACCAAGATAAAACCCGTTTTTTTAAATTTTGGATGTGGAAACAAGTTACATGAAATGAGCGAAACTACAGTTTCATGAAACGCAGTGTGCACGGCCCTGTGTTAATCTAATCTATCAGTAGCTCGCAACTTCAGTTTCACGTTTCATGAAACCAGTTGCATAAAACGCGTTTCTCCAGTGTGCACCCTGCGTTAAATAACATTCTTGTGTATATATATACAGGGTGCCCCGGAACTCTCTAGAACCCTTTTGTATATTTGTTCCTTGCATCGAGACAAGAAAAAAACATATTACAAATATTGGTCTAAAATCCATCGTTTAGCCGCTAGCCGCCATTTTGTTTTTTTTTTCACGTAATAATTTTTTATTTCCCAAATAAACGGATGGTATGTAACGGATGGTTGTATTCTGTTCATATTTGGTATGAATATTTATCATACTAATGTACATTTTCAGGAGAAAAATTAATTTTTTCCACTATGTATTTTCAAAATGGCGGTAATTATAAATTTTCAAACTCAAAAATCTAAAATTTGATAAATTTCAAAAAACTTTTAATTTGTACAAAAACGTTGCCAAATTTAATTATCTAACCAACGGTACCAAGTTTGTAAGGATCTGATTACAAATAACGGAGTTATTGCAATTTTTCTCCAAAAAAACATTGATTTTGCATTATAATTAATGAAAATTATGGCCATTTTCACAAAAAAAATCGCAATAACTCCATCATTTGTTATCAGATCCTTGCAAACTTGGTACTGTTGGTTAGATAATTCAATTTAGCAACTTTTTTGTACACAGTAAAATTTTTTTGAAATTTACCAAATTTTAGATATTTGAGTTTGAAAATTTAAAGTGGCCGCCATTTTGAAAATACACAGTGGAAAAAATTAAGTTTTTTCCTAAAAATGTACATTAGTATGATAAAGATTCATACCAAATATGAACTGAATACAACCATCCGTTACGGAAATAAAAATTACTACGTGAAAAAAACAAAATGGCGGCTAGCCGCTAAACGATGGATTTTAGACCCCTATTTGTACGATGTTTCTTTCTTGTCTCGATGCAAGAAAAAAATATACAGAAGGGTTCCAGAGAGTTCCGGGACACCCTGTATATAAGTAAAGTGAATAAAAAAAAAAAACATTACAGAATAATCCATTCTATATTCATTTTTACTCCATCAAAAAAGAAAATAAATAAAAACCTCAAAGATTTGAAAAACAAGACCTATTACAACAATTTTTTTAATATCACGAAAAAAGGCTTTAAGGAAGTATTTCCCACTGCAGCCAACAGGTTCAAAACTTATTAAATTTATTACAGTAAAATGAGTATTACAGGAGTCTCTTTACCACTATAGAAAAGGTGAATAAGACATGAGTAATAAAGTAAAAAACAAGCTTTAAAGGGTTAAAAGGAATAAAGTCACTTACTAAAAATCACTTGAGCGATCTTCAGATTGCTAAAAACGTGTTTCCCCTTCCCGCCGATCCATGAATAATGTTGTGCAACTTCATTGCTTAAGATTTTGTTTAACAGAACAAAAATCACCGCCTTCACATCCCGACCTCCTGCTTTCCTCAATTCTTTGACCTGGAATAATTCAAGACAAAAATAGGCCTACTGTGTGGATATTTTTGATATTCACAAACAAAACAATAGCCGGTCAGTACCTCAAGTCCTGACAACCTTTATTGCAATCTTTTCTAAAACAAGGCTATGATGTTTACAGTGCAATCTAAAAAACTCAACACAATGTGGACTATAGTCCGGTTAGACAGCGGTGGCGGCTCGGCGGCTGAGGGATTAGGACGGCCGGGGCGGCCCCCCTTCCCCTCACCCACCCTCGGTCGGCCGCTCCGGGCCTGGGCCATGAGTCACCCACTGGGCAAGAGGTGCGATTAGTACAACTTACGTTACTTTGCAATATATTGTCATATAAATGCGATTTTTGAAACCTTCAGAAAATTACAAGAAAATCAAGCCCAAGAAATGTGTTAATACGATAATATTAAGTATTCCAGGTCCAAAATTAAATTATAGGCGGGGTAAGAGTTAAAACTGATACAAATACATTATTTTATTTCATAATATATCGTATTCATAAAAAGTATGCATCTCTTGTCCCGCCTATTTTAATTTTTGACCTGGAATACTCAATATTATCGTATTACAGTACACTCTCGTTCATCGGACTCGGCGACATCGGAACTCCGCTTCATCGGAACTGAAAATCTGGATATAATATTTTTTTTTTTTTTGCGAAATAAATCATTTTTCCGTTTTAGCGCCTTCAATTTCCATTCGTTCTATCCGCACAACAGTGAAGTATCACATTTTGCATCAAACGTCATCAGGCGTTTTCCATAATCTGTACACATTGATGTGATTTACGAGGCCGTGGAGTATTCGCACAAAAATAGAAAGAGGAAGGGGGCAGGAAGTGAACATCCGTTTCGACCGCTTCCCAAACTGTCATTCAGTCTGTCTCGCGTCGCGACTGCACCTGTTTACGTGGAAGTCAGTTGACTGCTGGAATATGGTTGGAATATGAATATGGAATATGAGAATAACGATTTTGGATCTTTATTTCCTGCGTTGTTTTTATTCCTATAGGTTCATTGTTACCATGTTCAAAGTTTGAGTGCTTTATTTTCATAAAATCTCTTGTGTTATCTTAAAAACAAGAGTGAATACAATCACGATAGGTCACCGTACGAGCGGAAATGATGACTCACGGCGGACTCCGCTTCATCGGAATTTTTTGACATCCGAACCGGCCGTCCGCCACATTAGTTCCGATGAACGAGAGTGTACTGTAACACAGTTCTTGGGCTTGATTTTCTTGTAATTTTCTGAAGGTTTCAAAAATCGCATTTATATGACAATATATTGCGAAGTAACAAAAGTTGTACTATTCGCACCTCTTGCCCAGTGGGTGACTCATGGCCCAGGCCCGGGGCGGCCGACCGAGGGTGGGTGAGGGGAAGGGGGGCCGCCCCGGCCGTCCTAATCTCTCAGCCGCCACCGCTGTCTAACCGGACTATAGTAAGAAATTACTCATCACATGTGTTTGTGCTATGTTGAGTTTTCCAGAATTAGCCTACATTGCAAGGGGTAAAATATTTTGCTCTATATTATGTATTACATGACTGTTATAGTGATGAAAAAATAAAAATAAACTCAAACTTAGGCTTATTAATCAAACTTTGAAATGAGCATTATTAGTTTTAGTACTTCTAATTAGAATCAAACACAAATTTATAGAGTAAGTTTGTTCTTAAAAATTTTAGGTTACAATTTAGTTTACGTTTTTAGTCAACAATATTACTGAAAATTTTCAGAGCTTTCAAGTGAAATATTCAAATAATAAATCAACATTACCACAAACTGGTTAAATTTGGTGTCTCCAAGTCTTTCTTCAAAACTAACTAGGTGTTCTCTAGTTTGGAGAGGCAATTCCTCTAGGGAAAACGTTTCTTCCAGGACTTCATCAACTTTTGGCGAAGCAGCTTTCAAATTTTTCAGCTCTTCTAAAATATCTTTTTGGGTATTCAATAAGCAGTTAACTTTGAATTTGAGCTCCGATAATGTTTTTTTTACGTAAAGCTCAAAGTCTGAAAAGAGCAAAATAATATTAAAAATACTATCTAATTTTTTTTTGTAAAAAAATTAAGAATATTAAATGGCTCAGCATATGTATAAAATCTTAAATTTTTGATGGTTACACATCACTAGAAAAGAAAAACCATTATTTTCAAAATCTGTATAACTTTACTAATTAATGGAAGTATTCGATAAAAAATGTTATGAGGACAACTTCTGATGAAAAGTAAAAATACGAATCTTGAAAAATCTATTTTATTTTTCTAGTGACGTGTAGCTACTTAAAAATGATTAATAATGATACTATCATGAATAAGACATTGGCCCATGTATTATTAAAAGTGGTTAGTATGAATTTACATGTAATATACCCTCAGCTTGTCCAGCAGACTTGTGTACTCAACGAATTTCCTACAAAATAATTTTTTTATTTTTATCATAAACACCATGGGAATGAAGGTGTCGGTTTGCTGCCATGGGGTTGTTGAAAGTAAATATAGAATAATAACTCCAAAGTGCAGGTACATACTAAATTGCATCAAATTTTAATATTTTTCATTTTCCCTGGATAAACCCCACACGAATGAGTATATAGATGTGCTGCCATAAGGGTATTGTACTTAATATAATTAAACTGTATATCTAGTCCTACAGTACAGAACAAACATCACACACACACATTTTTTTTTTCTTTTTTTTGGTGTTTGGTAAAAACCAATAAATAAGCGAAGTCGGTAAAAAGTTAATAGCCAATAAATAAGCGAGATACAGTGTATTGTTCATTTCCCTTAAGAATAACATGAAAAACCTATTTTTGAATTTCCTCCATAACCTGTTAAGCTAAAATAAAAATACTAAATTGTATAGAGTATTAATAAATTGCAGATTGTTTACATACAAAGAATACCATACAATTTAAGTATACAAATGATTTCTCAGAATTATTATTGAATGTTTTACTGCTGTAAGCGCAGTTTCATTTAATTTTGATTTAGAAAGTTTGAATTTTTGCCAAAAATGGAATTACCCTAATTTGTCGACACCCTTTCCTTTGTACAATTTACTTTAAGATGAAATTAAAAGTAATTACCAGTCTGATCAAAACAGTGCTTTTTCTCTTTTGACTGTGGCGTTCTTTTGGGGGTGCTTTCACTACAACTAGGTGGAGATTGGAAGACCTGTATTCCTGTACAAGGCACTTTAGGGAAGGGCGGCATATTCCTCTTGATTTTGCTTGTCCTCTCTTCTTCTTCACTATCAGAAGAGTGACTCGATTCAATTGAGTTTGTTTTTTTTAGTATTCTCACAAAATCAGCATCATCATTTTTTCTTTTAGATGCATCTCCCTACGAATTTGTTTTTTTGCCTCTGTGTCGTATCCTGAGTTTACGTCAGAGTACTCTTCGGCTTCCTTTAATTTTTTTTTTCCTTTCTCGAAATTGTCTGGAAAAATACCGGTTTTGTTGTAGTTAAATAACCGAAAAGATACATAATATTATGAATATTTAATTTAATGTTTTGATCAAATTTTATTCGATTCTAAATGCTTTGTTGACCAATTTATATTTATTGAGCAAACAGGATTAGTAAATTAAGGGCCAAAGATTGGTTAAAAATGTTTTATGTGACTCAGTTAGCCGTAATTAAGTTCCGTGGCTGAGATTTTTATTGGTAAGATGTTTGACAGAGGGAAGATTGGACAAAATTGGGGAATTAAAATAAGCAATTTTACCGCAAGCGTTTTTTTAAACGGCGTTAATAAGTGTTTTAAAAATTTGTTATACCTCATTACAATTGTTAAAAGATATATCATATAAAAAATCTGGGTGTGTGGCATACCACCATGCACATCTATAAATCAACCCACATCATTTTCCCACTTATATTAGTGGACAGACTTTCAAATTTTGCTGTTCATATTTGATCAAAATACATAATAGCCTACATATATACTCATCAAGATGTTTAAAAAACTTAAAATTTTATGAAGCACTAAAAATATTATTTTTAGCTAAGCAAAACATGTTGAATCCTAAAATTGTCTTTTGGCTGGGCATAAACAAAATTTTTACACCCAAAAATGTTTTAAATTATTTTTAAAAAATGATATATTAATTTTGAATTGTCAGATAACTAAACAAGCAATTAGTTTATATGTATTACCTGTCTCAGCAACAATCCGCAATATTTCGAAAGTTGCCCATGAAGGGTCAGCGTCCTCCAAGTTTCTCACAGCATTGTCATACCTGGCGTTACTTGTATAACTAGGCCAGTATGACAACCCCAATGGGTTATTCTCATTCTTTCCGGTCACCCACTTTGAGGGAATGAGCTGAAGCCCATCCTGGAATTCCACGACAAGGAATTTGTTCAATTCCATTCTGAAAAAAGCTATTGAATTTACACCTACAACCAACTATAAAGCTAAAAGTTATATATATATGTATATATATATATATATATATATATATATATATATATATATATATATATATATATATATATATATATATATATATATATATATATATATAGAGAGAGAGAGAGAGAGAGAGAGAGAGAGAGAGAGAGAGAGAGTGAGAGGGGGGAGGGAGGGGGGGAGAGAGAGAGAGACCATGTACTTTTCACCTTTGTTACCTTTGTACTTTGTTACAGGGTAAATGTGATTATGCCTATACCATTTACATCTCATATATTAAGATACATTTATTCCTGTAACCCTAAAAATTGTTACTTTCAGTGAATATTATAATTAATTAATTGTTAAATTTACCTTGGATTTATACCTTTGTATTTCTAAATGACATTGTATTGTTGGCGAGGAGTATATATTTAAATATTTTTTATTCTTGAGCAACACTCACCACTGAAGAATGTGATTACTCTAGACGTGAAGTTGTTGTCAGAAAAACTCAGAAAAACACAGACACACATACACAGAGCAGACTTAACGTACACATACACAATTACACGACGTTTTCAAGTATTGTAGCGGTGAAGAGTTATTCGGTAGCGCAACCTGCACGATTGGGCAGTCGGGATTAGACCATGGGGCTGGTTGTGCGACCGAATAACTTATCGCCGCGACAACACTTGAAAACCCGGAAGTTTTTAATCGTTTTTGTTTCGCGGATTGTCGTGTAATTGTGTAGGTGTACGTGAAGGGCGCTGTGTATGTGTGTCCGTGTTTTGTGTTTTTCTGACGACTTCACGTCTAGAGTCGTCACATTCTTCAATGGTGAGTGTTGCCCAAGAATAAAAAATAGTCAAATATATGCCTTTTGTTCTTGTAGTGATTATTAAGAAACATTCAGCCAATTACAAAAAGGTATATGGCCAAGGTAAATATAACACTTTCACGGTTATTGTCACTGAATTTAATTAATTGATTGTCATAATGAATGATTAATCAATGGCCAAAATACAACAAAAACTTACATTTATTGCATATGTTCATTGTGAAGAAGGGGCATTACTGCGAATTTATTTCCGGACCTCATAGGTATTTTCATATATTTACAATAAACATCTTTCAATGGCCAACTATTAATTTTATCTTCTCGACCAATCACATGAATATTTAACTGGGAAGAATTACATGGTTTAGTGAATAGATTGTCTTTTACGGTATATTCATGACCAATAATTACGAAAGTTTTCCTCACAGAACACATCATGATGTTTCTCATCTTAATAATTTTCCCTCCTCTAATACCACATACATTGTCTGATTCATTCAAACAATTCAAATAGAATTGATTGAATTTAACTGCAGAATACTGCATGCCTTCACAGTTTTCAAACACGGGTCCATTGTTATGAATAGAACTTTGAACAACTTGGACTCCGTTTGTAATTTTTTTTACTTGGGGTGCTTTGTCTTGCGTTTCAGAATACCTACGAACAACTTGTTGTAGAGGTCTTTCTGATTTCCGCAAGTGTCCTTTCAGTTTTTGCATGTAATTTTCAAATTTAAATGCACTGAAGTTGTCAAGTACACCAAGTCTTTGAGCATCATCAGGTAGGTGAATTAAAGCATGTACATTATGTGAAACATGTTCTTTTCCATATAAAATTATAAAACAAGTAATGAAATGTTTCATAAGATCTTTTGAATAATTTGAAAACTTTTCTAACAATGACTCGTTGCACAATATCCTTACTGCTGTGTGCAGTGTAACAAAATTGTCATACAAATCTGTGTCCAACACATTTTGTAAGACAACTGGTCCAGAATACAGGAGGAACTGTCTAAATTCTGTCGCTTTCCAAAATTTAAAGACGTGTAATGATCTTGCTTTTCGTACAAACTCTTTGGGGATAAACTTTTTCCCTAAATCTAATAGTTTTTCAGAAATAACTTCAGTGCATTGATGGCCTATTCTTACAGACAATGGCCCTTCTAACCATAGCCTGATCAATTTCTTTGTAACCCCCAGGCAAACAACATGCATGTAATCAAATGGAACATTTGATACAAGCTGTATCCCCGGGATTTGTTCCAAAGGGCTAATTCCCATGTGATAATCTTCGTCTTTATGTTCTAAAAAATCTTCATCCGTTCTTGGCATATCATCAATTGAAGGGAAACAAACTCTATTTTTCAAATACTCTCCAACAACGTAGCATTTTGGGCAACTCGAATACCCTCCATGGCATTTTGTACATAATATCTGTGACTTTGCTGGTGCATCACAAACAATGAGATGAAGAGAAAACTTATAGGTCCTACCATTTAATAAAATGCCATTATTGGTCAGCAAAACACACTCTTTGACAAAATCTTCTAGATAAGTTTGGCAATCAGATGGTTTTGATGGACCAAAGTACAGTCCAACCATAAATACATCTCTTGAATTGGGAAAGGACGCTAAAATCGGCCAAAATGCACTTGTGGAGGATTTTGAAATAGGTAAACCATCTATATTTACAATAAGTTCTATGCCTTTATTAGGATCTACAATGTGATTTTGTGTCTTTAAAAATTTAGTTATTTCATGTTGCACTCCAAAATGGTAATAAAAGCCAGGTGGTACACTTTTAACAGCTGTGCTGCGAGGAGTTTTGAGAAGAGTTCTTGGATCATTTGGCAAGTTTGAGTGACATGGATGTTTCTTTAATATTTTAATAAGGGAGCCCAAAGCAGAATGAGTAATATTTTCAGAAAGAGCCCAATTAATTAAATCTGATTGAAGATTATCATCAGAAATTGTTGAAATATTTGTGTCTTCTACGCATTTGGGTGGAGTACTTGCCAAATCATCCTCTACATCGGACAGTGACAATAAACTTGAGCAATCTGAATGTTCAGATAAAAGTTCAGAATTAGTGGAGCTATCATTATTTGAATAAGTAATGCATTTCACAGAACAATCTGATTGAACTTCTTCAGTAGAATTATTTGATTCAGGGATATAATCCCTAGCATAAGAATGAGTGGAGGTGGATGGTTCAGATAAAGTGTAATTTTGGTTATTTACTTGTTCTACTCTATCTTCATTCTCTTCATGGTCTACATGTGCCAATTCGATTTCTTCTCTTAATTTTTGAACTAGCCTACGTTGATGACGTGAAGAATATGTACAGAGTTTTTTATTTGCTCTATTTTCAGACATCATAAGCCTAGTGTTTTATAAGTAGGCCTAGGTCTAACTTACATGCCCTTCTTCTCTTACTTATAGCCTACCAGTGGTACTCTAACATAAAATCAACTCATAAATCCTGTAACATTCAAATAGTCAAAATGTATTTGTGCAGCAAGTAATTAATTTAGCTACTGTACAGCAATCAGAAAAGAGAATTTTTTTATGTTGGAAATTTTACGCTAATTAAAAAAATTATAGTTTTTTTTCCCGCACAAAAGCTTGGAAAACCCCAGAAAATCGGGAAAACCGAAAATACTTTTTACCTTGACTTTATTGCAGTGGGAACCGGAATGTTTTAAAAGCTGAGCACAAAAAATGGAAAAATTATTTGATCTGATTTTAAATTAGCCCCGGGGATAATGCTGAAAATGTGTCGGAAAAGCTATAAGATGATATATATTTTTAAAGTATTCATGAGGGTGCTCAAATGACGACATGTAATTTCATGTAGAATACCAATATGTAACATATTAACCGAATACAACAAATTAGTACTCAATAAAGAGAGAAAAAATTCTTAGAAATCATATAAAATCACACTGCAACTTACATAAAATGAAACACCGTGACAAACAACAATGTCACAAGTGGTTGTTAAATAAACTTAGATGTACTACACTAAAGGATTAGGTAATAGGCAGTACTAACGCATAACATCAAATATTAATATAACAATAAAACCTAACTAGGGAAGCTAACCTAACCATCATGTGGGTTTTATTTATTTTACTAAGGGTTTTTCTCTTTATAATAGGATTGTTTTACGTATTTCATTAATATTCATATTTGTATTGTACATAAAATTTCTGAATCAACATGAAAATTCTGACATAAAAAAAAATTTCAAATGGCCGTAGCTTACCTTCAATAGGCCCTAATTACCGTGTAGCCTATAGCATGTGAGGTTTAGCTTGGCTGGCGAACAGCATGTAGGTAACGACAATGAAGCAACGGACCAAGCTAAACCTAACACACTAACAGCAATGCACTTGTTTTTTCTTCTTAAGCCAGCTACTTTTAGGTTACTGTACTGTACTTTGAACTGAAATTTTAAACACACACACATCAATAAAGAAGAATATTTACTGAACAATTGGAAAAAATGTCATGTACCGTACCTAAGTTTTACGATTGTTGAGTTTTCTTCACTAAAATATGCATTTCTGCCTGGGGCTTCGGGCCAGCTACCTATGCGTACTCACTAAAGCTTACAGCACGCTGAGGCAGAATAAGTTATTTGTGGTACAACATCCATAAGTTGACAAGGACCAACCTAGGTCTATGTTAACTTTCTATGTTACTATTAGGCCTACCAGGTTGTTTTTCTGGTACAGTTTCTTAACTGGGCTACCATACTACCAAATGAAAATATTGATCGATCTGCTCGATATCATACTGGATAAAAAATTACCTACTGTCAAATAAGTTATATTGAAATTTAGCTTGACAAAATTAATTCTAATTGAACTATCACAATCTAAACCAATCTCCATTAATATGAAGAAACAACCTGTGTCTATAGGCCTATATATATTTTTTTTTTAGCGTAGAGAACTTTTTAAATAAGATAGGCCTACTCTAGGTAAACTTAATTGTTTTTCTTTATGTTAACTTATTTAGTTAAAATTTATAGGTGTCAGTAGTGTGTTTTTGCGGTTGCTGGCTCAGTTCAATGACCTCTGAGGAATGTGATGACGTCATCGCCAAGGTCAATGACCCCGATGACGTCATCGATGACGTAATCGATGACGTCATCGATGATGACGCAATCGATGACGTCATACCCATGACGTCATCAAAATGACGTCATCGATGACGTAATTGATGACGTCATCATCGATGACGTCATTTCCGTGACGTCACACCCATGACGTCACAGAAATGACATGCTGATGACGTCATCATCCATTATATCATCAAAATGACGTCACTGACACTGTTAAGGTCAAGGTCACGCCGAAACTCAAAATTTTTTGGCACTTTTGCCGTTTCTCGCACTACGCTCCGAGTTTCAGTCAGAGTCCACGTGACCTTGACGACTTGGAGCGAATTTGCGATGAGAAACGGCAAAAGTGCCAAGTCAAACTCGAGTTTGCGACATGACCTTGCTTAAACCGTCATCCACTAGTCCTCAGAGGCCATTGAACAAGCACAACATCCGCAATTCCATATTACTGTGACCTTGAACACTTAACAACTACAGAGCGCCGACACCGATGCGCACCCCACGACAGCCACCGAGTGACTGACTGTCAGGCCCTGTGTACCCTAGATATATGGGGAAGTAGAGGGGGAAATCTCAAGGTCATCCAAATGGAGTTTTAAAAAGCTAAAGAGTAGAAAGACTACTCTTGTGCTTCCTGGGCGACTTCATCAATTTCTAACGGATCTGTAAACCAATCCGATCTGTAGCGGCAGGAGTCCAGAAAACAGGTGCACCACCCATTAGGTTGTCCGTAGCACTTCCGACAATTGGTAAGATTAGAAAAATGAAATTTAATACACCGCTGCGGACAACAAGTGTAAAAGTACTGGGACTTGTAAATTTTGAAAGTCTGTAGTACCGGTGGTGGCAGCTGCTGGTTCTTGCATCTACACCTGCAACATCCGAAGCATTCACATTGCTGGCAGGCCAACCCGTCCACTTGCCATCTTGGTAGTAGGAAACACTTGTCCTTGCAGCAATAGGTTGACCCTGTCTCTTCCTCCCAAAGCTTTTTTGCACAATGGATGACGCCTGGCTCCTCCAAACACTTATGCTCGCAACATGAGACACGCTTAGTTTCCATACTTGATGTTGCTTCGGCGAGGGAGCAAGATAAAGTGATGCCGTGGTCAGTGGGAATGGAGGTTATATAAACTAAGGTGAGTGGAGGGGGAAAGGTCAAGGTCATCCAAACGGAGTTTTAAAAAAGTCAAATAGTAGAAAGACTACTCTTGTGAGTCTATAGCGATTTCATTGATAGTGAGTGCTTCGGTATGCCAAGTTGATCTGTACTGACACGCCCCTAAATAATGTTTGCAAAAACCTGCAAAATGATTGTTGCACATTTTGCAGCCAGTTAGCTGTCTTAGATTAAATTCAATGCAACGTTCAGGGCAACAAGTGTACTTATGCCCTCTCATCTGGTACACATGGAATGTCTTCAACTCAGGCTTTGGCTTCTCCCAAGATTTGCACCGACACATGCATTGTCCAAAAGCTTCACACTTTCTACAAGCCAGTCCATCCACCACATCAATGTCATTGGACCATGAAAAACACTTCTGTTTGCAACAGTAGTTAAGTTGACTCTCCATGTTGCTGCGGCGAAGGCGCACGATGAAATGATGCCGTAGTCAGTGAGAGCGCAGCTTATATAAACTAAGGTGAGTAAAGGGGGAAAGGTCAAGGTCATTCAAATGGAGTTTTAAAAAAGATGGCTAGTCGTCCTCGTCGTCTGTAGTAGTTTCAGATGAAGAACCAGAGTCGTCTGAGTCCCTTGCTGGTGCTCCATAGATAAAGTGTATTTCTATTTTAAAGCGAAGGCCAGGATCTTCCACCATCAACTCCTTCAACCTATTACATACCACCTCCACTTTGTACACATTGTCTATAATCAACACCCAAAATGTTGGGTGAATAAAACGTGTGGATGAGTCAGCTTCGGCAATGGTTATTTCTTTCGGCGCTATAGGAGTGTACAGATGTGTAAAGTGTGGATGAGGCTGGCTGGAAGTTAAAGGTTCTGAGTTGATCCTGGTCGCATCAAAATCCAATTCCATCCTACATTCAACGTCACGGTTCTCGTTAAAAACATATTGCAATTTTTGGCGTAACATTTCTAGTTCTGTCACATCTTGCAAATGAACGGTCCACCACAAGGGAAATGCTTCGTCCGTAGTGGAGTCAACTTCAACTTGAGAAGTAGCCTCGTTCGCCATGGTAGCTAAGGAAGGAATGAGGTGAGCCGCAGACTGTAGTAACAGTATTGAAAAGTAGAGGGGGAAATTTCAAGGTCATTGAAATTGAGTTTTAAAAAAAAATGAAGGAGTAGAGGGGGAAAGGTCAAGGTCATCCAAATTGGGTTTTAAAAAAAGAAAGAAGGTCACTCCCCACCAGCCTCGTCGTTGACCTCCACATCAGATCCTTCATAGGGGTAAATAGGTGACATTGGGGTATACTCTGGTGACTGTTGAGTGTTGTCTCCATCCTGCTGCAGTGTAACTCTCGACCAATCATAGTCCAAATTCATTTGAATTATGATTCCAGGGTTGTCCCGGAGTATCTCCTTCATCCTTTGGAAAATTGTCTCTAGATAGTGCACACTGTCGATCGACAGTGTCCAACCCGTACTTGTTCCAACATCGGTAGTGGAGTCTGCCTGGGTGATGGTGTTGTTGTCATCCATGGTTGCCTGCTGAACAAGGAATGATGCTTGATGTGAGGCTCATGCAGGAACATGGTGGGGGGCGTGGTGGAGTAGTGGGGGAAGTTTCAAGGTCATCCAAACGGAGTTTTAAAAAAAAGGAAAACCTACAAAGTAACATTAAAACTTTCCAATTGATGGTGGCGAGCGTTTTCTTCTGCAACCTTGCCGACACATGTGACTATGCCATACAGTATGAAAAGTACAACCATAATAAGGCCGAACAATAAAAGATAGCCGTTGACTATCATGATATTTTCTGAGTGGATCTGCTTTCTTCTTATCGCCCTCTCCTGCATCCTCTTCTCTAACTCGTGGACGAAGTCACAACATGCGTGAGGACATCTTTCATCTGTTGGTAGGTTTGCCATTGTTGATGTTGTCGATGTGGCTGTAGAAGATGGAATGAGGTTTCCAATTGCGATGTGCCATGTACACCAATAGTCAAGTGGTGGGGGTAACAAAGCAGTGGAGGGGGAAGTTTCAAGGTCATCCAAATTGTGTTTTAAAAAAACCTATCTTGTTACTGAGCTTATATGTCAGTAACAAGATAGGTGTTTTTGCTCTTTTACTTCTTTAATATAATGAAAAAATATACATATTCTACAATGGTTAGGATAAGAAATACAACTGCTAGTCAGCTGAAGTAGTCCAAGTTGTCTGGCTCGGTCTTCATGGATGCTGGTGAGGAAGCCGTTGAGGAGTGTCCAGGCTCTTCCTTTGACTGCCGGGTGTTCCGTATATTGCAAGCGTAAACTTGCACATTTATACGGTAGCCTCGTGCCACCATCAGCTGCAACTCCTTGTATAAGTCGTTTAGCTCCTGCTGAGTCTTGATGCTCACCTCCTCGTAACTTGCGCAACTGACGTTGAGAGACATCCTGATGTTGCTAGGTTGGCTGCTGGAGTAGAAATGAAGCCGAGGCACAGCGTTTGGAGGTACATGGAAAAGTGGTGGGGGTGATGGTGGTGGGGGTATGGAAGATGCAATTAAACACTTCTAAACTTTTTCCATTGATACAAAGGGATGGAACAAATAGCACAGGTGTCCTTGTAGTTTTCAAATCTAAACATTGGTGCTAGAAATCCAAACTGTTTTCTACCACCTTCCTGTACGAACCGTCGAAGGTCTCTGACGGCAGCATTGCCACAAGGCCTACAAAACTTTTCCCCGTCTTGAAACCTATACCAGGAGTATCCCGAATACCCTCTATTATCTTTCTTGTACTCCTCGATATCCTGCTTTACTGTTATAGGGATATTATCTCGTAAAGCCGTCTGGAATAAAGATGCGTCAGTTATAACTCGTTGTAAGCAAAGCTCGTACAAGGTGCTCATCGTTTGCTAGTTGGCAACAGACTGACCGTTCTTTGCATCCAAGCAGGTTTGAATCCTAGTGCGGTAGTGGGGGTAATTACGGTAGTGGGGGTAATTGTGAAATGCAAAGGTCAAAGGTCAAGGACACCCGCGAAGTTTAAAAAAAAAAATGCAACATATCAATACGTGAAGTCTGTCACATATTGATATGTTGCATTTTTTTTTTTGTTTTTTTTATTTTTTTTGTCTTTTATGATTCGTTTATTTATAAAACATTACAACAACATATGTATAACATTAAAACTTAAATCTAACACTGCTGCTTGTCAGCGATGTGGATGGTCAACTCTGTAGAATTGCTACCCGTGCAGCCGTGCGACACCAGGTATAGACACCCGGGTTGAATAGAGCGAAGATCCTCGTTTTGTAGAAGATGGACGAATCTCTTGGGCAGGTACACCTGGAACTTTGGTTCATCCCCCGGAGTAAATGGCGCCTCGCTGAGACTGCAGCAGATGGCCTCCCCAACTGTAGTTTCCATCTTCTTCATAGCATGGATTATGTAGTGCTTCTCGTCTTTTAGTTCTGAGCACTTCTTTACAGGTAATATTGTTGACTTGGAGTGAGCATTGAACTGCTCGACCAAAGTCTGAAGGAACTGGTGAGATGCCATGGTCAGGTTACAGATCGTCTTCTTGCTCGGAGATGTTGTCGTCTCGGAATCTCGAGTAATACTCATGCCAGGTCCCTGTCTGCTCCCCACTTATATACTCTCCGTTACCCCCACCACTCCCCACTTCCCCATTTTGAAGGTAAGAGGCGAGTTTATAGGCATTTTTCAAAGCGCAATGTCTATCTTTATCATGTTCTGGGCTTTTTGTACAAATACATATGGTTTCCAGCATGTATTGATAATTCTTATCCAATTCCACATCATTAACCGGAACATGAGTAAATCCTTCAATCCATCTTTTCTTTTCCAGCCCCTTTGTGTAAATATTGGTAAACTTGTCTGAAAAGTGATGCATAATGTGATACAAGTCCGTGTAACTTGTAAAACCATCATACCAATCGATATGATGGAAGTGTTTTGAAATCCATCTGTTGGTAGTAGCCGCTTTACTAGTTAAAGACGAATAAGAACATGGTGGTTTAAATAAAAACGAATAAGGAACACTTGTATTCATGTCCAAAAACACAAGTTCTTTTATAATGAATCTATCATCATTACCACGAAACGCTTGAAACTCAATAATACCAGGCTTGGACTTTACTTGTTGTTCTTCTTCTCCCTTGTCCATTTTGAAGGTCACACGTCTGCTCATTACGAAGTCAGGAGGTCAACTGATTTCCACACCACGGTAGGTACTACTTTTATACCAGGCCGTACAGTTGTTGGCGCGTTGGTGTATATTTAACGTGGGCACCGTCCCCAATAGGCCTAACCCCACAAAATGTTGATTATTGTTTTAAAAACTAACCATTGTCATTTAAGTTTCCATCTTTATATTTTCCTTGTTTTCATTTTCATCACTAACACTTGATTCTTCTCCTCCATCTTCCTCTTCTTCTTGTTTTACTGATTTCTTATGTAGTTGAGCGTACTTTTCCAATTGTCTCCACATCTGTACTTCATGAGGAACTCTATTAAATATAGAAGTATCCACAGGTCCGTATAATATAGGTGCGTCCGGTTGTTTGTCCAAAGTGTCTTCCAGATAATCTTTAATAATCGAACTTGAAAACACCAGTTGTCTCAAGTATCTTGTTATAGGTTCAGTAGCACAAGTTAAAATGAAAAACTCCTCTCGATTAAGTTGAATTTTGTTATCATGTCTTGTTGTGTCTCTAAACCGTAGCTGATGATCACCACGTTGTTTAATGATATCAATTTCCACATTTGAATCCAAAAGTCCTACTCTTGTCTTTCTTCCAAACATGTTACTACTTAAATAGCATTCTAGTAGATGCAAATGTTTCATAAACGATTCCCAAGCACTGTCCGTAAACAAAATCATTTTGGGTCCATGAGTTAAAATTACAGTAGGGGAATAATCTGTAGATTTCATAACACCGATTAAAACACTTTTATCCAAACTGGAAGAGATTGGGTAAAATATTCGCAAAAATACCTCACTCAATATGTTTGGAGAAATATTATCTTCAATATCCCTTTTTCTCTTTTGTATAGTCTTTCTTCTTTTACCTTTTTCTTCAACATTATTACTGGCGTGAAGTTGTCCGCAAACGTTTTGTTCACCTCCTTCCTGGTGACCTTGAGGATCTAAAAACTCAGATATCTCCTTCTCAATATCTACCACATTTTCAGGTGTACCACTAGGAGAAGCCATATTGAATACGATGCTACCCATACAACAGTAGGCAACAAACTGATGAGGAGCGGTCTGTACGCTCTGCTTTTATACTCGCGGAATGAAACAAAACCGGTTCTTACAATACATTTTTAACAATTCCAGTTAAAGGTGTGTATGTTACGATTTTATCATGTAGAATTAAACAGTATGCAGTTGTATTAGCCGGTATAGCATCGTTGAATTCCATTTCTATTTTTATATCCACACTTGAAGACTTTACTGATTCATTTTGTTTAGAACAATCGATTACAACTATTGGGTAGGCATCGAAATATTTGTCAGGTGGTAATAAAGGTGTATTTGTTTTACCGTAATATGAACTTTGGAATCTCGCGTACATATCGTACAATATACTGTATTTCTTCTTAGTGAATGACACATTTAAATTGTCGTATGGAAAGAATTGTGAATTTAAATAAACTTTAATATTTTTCAAGTCACAATGATCAAATTGTCCTGCATGTTTAGTAATGGCGTCTCTTCTACCTGTTTGTAAACCAAATATAATATACCTGGCTCGTTCTACATAATTCGATGTTTTAACAGTCCAAGTGTGTCGATCCGTAGTAGGTAAACTGGGATGCTCATGAAATTCCCAACTTCTAAATGGAATAACAATATCACGATCGGCTTTTAATTTTCTTAAAAGTAGCATTCTATGCTCGTCAGCCAATTTAACATGTGGAACTCTCCATACAATTTTGTCTAATTTTAATTTCCATTCTAAAGTCGCATCTGTAGTAGCATCTGCAGCTTTAATAATGTCTTTATCGTTAGAAGATCTCAACAAAACTAATTCTTGTTTAACGTTTAATATTATTTTCCTATAATCTTCAGCAAAACCAAGCAGCAAACGTAATGGAATATGAAAATCAAAATATCCATTTGGATTTGGAGTGATCGTGTCAATCGTAGGTAATACCCATCCGGCAGGTTTAAGTAAATTGGTTTCATTGGGTGTTATAGATGTTAATCCTTTTAAAGTTGTCGTAATACCTACTTTTTTAGTGGAATCAACTGTTACACCTGATATTTCATATCTAATTTCATCAAATAGGAAAGCCATAGGATTATTTATAAATGGAACTGTTGTACCAACAGTAGTACCGTCCTTTTTAGTAACTTGTCCTTCAATATACAAGTAACTTTCACATGGTAGTGTGTAAATGTCTTGATTTTGTATGGGAATACGGATTTCATCGTTATTGTTTAATTTCGATGAAGTGTAAGGGTTGTGGGTGTGATATTCTTTTTCCCATAGGGTTTCGTCGAATGTTGGACCCTGCGCTATATCCAGTATATCCATACTCGGTTAATTTTAATCCAATTCTCTCTAAGAAACGAATGTTCTCGCGTGTTAACTCCTCCACAGCTGAAGAGCTACTAATGCGGTTTCCCGCAGGTTGTTCGCTTTTAAATGTTAAACCCATGGTTTTGTATTAAAGTGTCGATTTTAAATGTAATCTAATCGTAATAGGCTCTTCTCTGAAGTCTACCAAGTTACCGTCTTGATCCAATACGCTCAACACGATGTCTGAAATGAAAGTGGTGTTCAACGGTAGATATACCAGGTTTTGTGGCTTTTCAACAATTTTAAATCCAGGTGGTACACTTGGGTAAAAAGTATGTATGATGTGGGTGTTAGCCCCATCCCTGTAAGCACCTTGTATAATGTTACAAGTTATGTCTATACTATTGACTTTTAATATTGTTACTGTTTTCTTACCGGAATGTGTTACATCTGGTTCTAAAACAGGCTCATCGTTGGAAAATCCTAATAAATCACCAATTGAGTTTGGTTGAGTGAAATCTATATAATATTTGGAAGTAATTTCAGCTTTCATCGTATTATTATTACCTTTTAATGTTATATTGTCTTTTCCCATTTTAGTTTGCAAAAATTCATTTATATGATCAATTTCATAAGAACCTGTGGGTAACCTGCACTCTTGTAAGTCTGTAAATTTTCCACTGGCATCCTTTCCCTTATAATAATGCAATACGTTATTTTTACCTTCCGTAACATTGGGGATAGAGTTGTAAGTTGTAAAATCCAATAGTGCCGCCTCCCAAAACCTTCCTTTTTGCAAGCGTAACGCTGGAAAAAGGATACTTCGTAAAGTGGACGATTTTCCTGTTAATGATACCGTATAGGAAGACATCTCAATAGTGACTGATACTTTTAGCTAGAAATTCCAAACATAAATGGCCGCATATTGAAGTATTATCAGGTTGTTCTCTTTTATAGTTATAATATATGTTTTTAGCAGATTTAAAGTAATTTTGAAGTTCTTTTGGTGGTGGCAAATTACCGAAACTATCAAAATAATATACATTGCTATTTAGTTTCTTATAACAAACCCAATGGGTGCCAGGCCCTTCAGTATTATCCAAATTTACAATTCCAGTCTCATTTTGCCACATTTTCTTTGGTAAACTGTCTTTCATAAACACACCGCGGAAAAATGGTATTTTTAAACAGGAAATATATTTAAATAATTCAATATTGGTTAATGCTTTATGTGGTATGACCAATTGATTTCTTTCATTTAATATGCACGATAAGGTCTTAGGTAAAGACCTGCCCCGTTTTTTACCATTGACCACACGGTGGGCTTCTTCCTGCCTTTTCTTGTAGATCGTCGTCTTCTTTTTATATTTCCTCCATGTTTTCTTGTGGTTGACCTCCTTTTTACTCTCCTTCTCCTCCTTCTTCCACCTCCTACTGCTGTTTTAGCCTTCATACCTGCTGTTACTGCTAAAGCTGCTGCTTTTTCTGCTATGCTAGCGTCACTTGATTTTACTCGTTGCCAAGCTATGTCCGCAAGCTTTTTGTCAGCTATTGATCTATTTTTTGAATCGGCAAACGTGGAATATGCGATATCGTGTTCTTTACAAGCCTGATCTAACTTATTTATGCCAGGATCGCCTCTTTCCAGTCGTTTTTTCAATTTAGTTCCTGGTCCGCAATACTGATAACCTCCCGGTATATGAAATTCGTATGGTAATGCGTCTATTGCTCTATTTACTATGGATCCTACTGGAATTCGTTTTAAAGCTTTACTTAACAGAGAAACCGCTGTGGACGTGATCCCACCTCCTCTCCTTACAGTGTCTCTATATGGACTGATGTACTGGAACGTCATTATTGTCCTTTTATAATCGCAATGTACAACTTATGTGTTACCTCTATGACAAGTTGGACATAAATGAAGTTGTTTATTGTGTTCTTTTATTAAATATCAAAATCACCCCAATCCGATGATCTAAACTTTTTTGTATGAGGGTTGATAAAATAGTTTTGAACAATTTCCCGTTTAATCCAAGTACCTCTCTCAGATTCCAACAAAGGAGTACGACCTGAATGAATACCAATAAGATTGTATACATCAAATAATGCATTTCCTAAAACTTTTACAAGAAAATTAACAGTGACAGCATTATCCACATGTTCAGGGTCTTTAAGGTCTGTTATACGTTTATTATTACAAGTATACACTTTGCTATCCATTTGTGATAATGTGATAGCCTGTCCTACAGTTGCAGCATCATTTGCTTCTCTTCCTTGCGCCATGTTTTTTAATTTTTTATTACTACATACAAAAAACGCATAGTAATTATTTGGATCTAGATGTACTGTTTGTCCTAAGGCAGCCGCGTCTCTATCAGCATGACCCCATGACACATTTGATAACCTTCCATGCCTGCAATCCCAATAAGCGTTTTTGTATGTCAATAAACGAAATTTTTCATTACCTTGAATAAAGTCATCCCCTTGCTTTGATAATACTTCATCTCGTTTTGCAAATCCAGTTGTTTCTTGTTTTAAAGTCTCTTTCATTTGACCCACTGTTGCACCATCAGATGGTGCTGAACCATCTTTTACATTCGCCAAACAATTGCCAAGACAATCGATAACTCCCACATCACGTATGACACAATGATCTTTTATATATTTGAGATTTACAGCATCATTTTCATTTTTTGGATAACCTATATCGTTAATAACAAATTTATAAAAAGAAAATCCATCTTTTGTCTTTTCAGGTATCAAAGAATGTAAATAGCGTCTATTTACGCTGTCTTTTGCATCTTTAGGGTCATCTACGTTGGATATACGTTTATTGTTGGCACTATACGTTTTCCCATTGAATTTTAACGTATTTTTTAATTCAGATGACAAATAACCTTTGTTTATCGCATCACCGTTTTGATTTGGTTTACCAACGTTGATAATTCTATGATCTTCTGCGTCATATGTGTTATTTTGTAGTTTTAATGTTGGTGATATCTTTTCCTTTAATATTTTTAGATTTATTGCATCGTTTTCATCCGTAGGATCTTTTATGTTTTTTAACCTTTTATTACTCATATCATAATCTCCATCAGGTGTTTGTGGTAAACCAGCACTTCTTTTTAAACTATTGGCATAATATAACCCATCCGAGGAGTAACGTCCGAACTTGTCGACACTCATAGTGCAACTGAATAGTATTCTAGGGAGTAACGCATTTTTATGAGATTACCCCACGGTTTCGGAGTTCATCCACTAAAGCCACCCATTCGTTTTCCAATCCAGTATGACCCGCTTCTTTAGCTTCATGTATTAGTTTCATTCTATCCACCAATTTATTGATATTATTGTAATAAATCACATTTGTGTTATATAGTTTCTTCATTAAACCTGTACCCGTAACGGACTTACTTCTTTTTCTTCGTTCCTGAGCACTTACATCCAAAGTGGATGCCATAAATCTTCGTTTTACAGGTTTTCTTTGTGTTAACGGCATTGTTTGTCTTCTAGTTGGTATTAACTTGGATACAAATTCTTTATATTTTAAAGACTTAGATCTAAAAGGAGGCTGGTCAGGTAAATACTTTCTCCTATATGCATTTGTCTGTTCCAAAATATTTTTATATGCTTCCATGTCTTTTTCTTTCACTACCGATACTGAAGGCTTATTTTCAAATAATAATTCAAATAATCCTTTTGTGCCCTTATACCTTTGATCACCAATGACAATATTATCATGTTCGTCAACGTTTAACGGGCTATTACCTATCATTAAACCGTCTTCTGTTAATCTCGCTCCATAACTATGGTAATTCTTATTAGGAATTGTTCCGAGTAACATTTTTACCATGTATTTCCTTCCTAAAGGTCCTTTGTTATGAATGTTTTCACCCAATAAGCTTATGTTTGACGGACCTTCCCTTGTCTCTTCTTCTTTTTCCTCTTCACTAGCAGTTGATACAACTTCATGTCCTCTTTTGGCTTTTACTTCATATAAATCTTTTATTCCACTATAGTCCGGTGATTCTAGCTCTCTTTCGGGTTCTCCACCGGTAAAACCACTATACGTAGAGGATTCCAGGTCTTCATCACTAAAATCTTCTGATTTTACATTTTCTCTTTCAAACTTCGTAATAGGTGCAATCGCATCTCCTTCCAATACAGGTTTAGCAAATTTTTTGTTTAATTGTTTCAAGGGTTCAGTAATAGGTTTAAAAGTAGATTCAAGGAATTTCTCCCTCTCGCTAATACCTAGTTTCAATGCTCTGTTTTTAGCCCGAATAGAATCACTAAGTGATTTTATTTCTTTTACTAATTTTTCTTGGTTAACCATGTTTGTAGCAAGACGTGTTGTACAACAATGAATGTGTTATACCACGTTTAATGTATTAATATAAATTTATCAAATCCTATCCTGTATCGACCATTGTTTAGCGGTTGTTCCTTCATAATTGTTAGGAACCCATACTTTTCAGCCCAAGCCTTTCCACACAACTCTTTAAATCGTTCAAATGTCATATCCGCATTTACATGATCAAAATATATATGTTTTAGGTTGGTTTCGTCCTGTTTAAATACAATTAACATGTTTGCATTGTCTCTAATGAGTTGTTTAGGTATTTTGCTGTAAGTTTGGCCAATATAAATGCTATCTATGTTGTTATGTCGACCCATAGCGAAGTAATTCCTTATTGTGTTTTGGTTTTCACAAGATACATCGTCGAATATAAACACGGAGAATGGTTTAGCTTCTTGTGGCTGCATGACACTCTCGCTTGCATTAAACTTTAAATATTTAACTTCAGGCACATTAGTCAGTATTTTTTCCAATAATTGATACTTTGGTTGTTGTAGTGATTTTGAAAATACATATAGATTGTTAAATCGTAATCCTTTAGGGTTTGTAATCAAATTGAATACTACATTAGTTTTTCCACAGTTGGAAGGTCCGGTAACCAGACAACGAACGGTGTTTGGTAACAAATTGCCATGCTTCCCACTATTGAATTCTGAATTATCCACTGTGAGTTCATCTATATTATTAATAGTAAAACTCTCTTTTTGTGGTACTATCTCCATCCTTTGTAATGGTTCAACCTAAAATGATTCTCTATCGTTATATCAAATCCTTTTTAGGTATCCAAGAATCTTCCGTCTTATTAAATCCTAACCATCGTACTTTGACCTTATCTTTTTTCCGTTGCAACACCTTTTCAACTAAATATACATCGCCTACTGTTGATTTTAACATTTCATGTCCATAAAACCCTCCTTCAAGCAATTGTCCTTTATTATCTTTTAAAATATATGTCTCAGGTACTGTAGGTTGTACTTTGAATACAGTAAAAACCTCATTGGTCCAATTTGGCAGGTACCTTTTACTGAATACACCTTTATATTTACTTATTCGCACTTTATCACCCACATTAAATTTTTTAGGCTTTAGTTTTTCAACTTTTGGTTTAGTATTCGTTTTTATACGTTTTAATACAAGGTTTTCATTTTTACTAGTTACTTGGTTTGGTTTCATCCCGATAGTCCTATGAAATTTGTTATTGTAATCGTTTATAAGTTTTGGTAACATATCAATCCATATGTGCGATCCTCTGTTGGAAAACATTTTATACATTGCACTTTTTAAAGTTCTGTTGAATCTTTCTATTATTGAGGCTTTTACTTCTGAATTGGTTGAATAATGGTTTATATTGTGTTTTTTCATTAAATTTGCAAATTCCTTATTAAAATATTCTTTTCCATCATCTGTTTGTAAATGTTTAATAGTATGTTTGTCTCTTTGTATAGCTGTTTCCATTGCTTTTGTAACACTTTTGCCACTTTTATCTTTTAGTGGTAAAGCATCTGCCATTTTTGAAAAACAGTTAATAACAGTCAATATGTATTTATATCCTTTATTTTGTTTGCTATAAGGAATCATTTCGATTAAATCCGCTTGATATAAATCATTAATTCCTTTTATCACCGTATTTCTTCGTGGAAACTTTCTTCTTGCAGGTTTATGAAGTTCGTTGACAATTTGTTGCTTCAAGTCCTTCATATTGCAGGTTTCAATGTTTGTTGTATCACATGTATAATCACAATGAATGTTGTTTTAAATATTCACATCATTTATATGGGTCAAGGTCATCCAAACTTGTGTAAAAAAATGGGGAACACGGCGTTGGACTTGCCGTGTTCCCCATTTTTTTACGGAAGGAGAAAGGAATAAGGTCGTAGTTGTAGAAGGACGAAGAATAGGTTACTAGTTGATAGGGTTTAGAGAGTAGTGGCCAAAAGGAAGAGTGTGGATTTTGTCGGGCATAATGTATCTTTTATCATCCCGAGCTGACAACGCTTTTTTAATTTCGGTGACACTGTAGACTTGATGCTTGAAGCTTCGGATATTGTTGAATGTTGCTGATATCGTAGTATCTTCAAACAAACAAGTCTTGTAGTGGTCAAATGTCACGTGTTTTTTCAAATAAGATGTCTTCACTCCTTTTGCTTTCTTCACTGTCGGTGTGTTGTTCTCGTGGTACATCTTAAATGAATACAATTTCGCCATCACCGCCACTATTTCTTCTAAAGGCATTCCATTTGCTTCATCTTTGAATTTTCCAATTACTTTTTTATTTTTTTCATTAAAATTTGGATGGTTCTTCGGATAGTCAGAAAAGTCGAAATCTTCTTTGTATGGAAAAGTCCTTAGGTCTTCATACATGTCCAAAGTCTTTATCCAGTAGATAAACGCGTCCGTATCCATGTATGCGACTCCAATGTTTTCCCTTCCGTAGTGTTTAACCATTTTGTTATAATGGAAATCATACATCAGGGTTTTACTTATGTCCAAAATCGACATACCTATGTATAACGGACGGTCCATGACTATTGTTGTTTTCTTCATACTGACAGCGACTAGATTTTCGTTTATAATCATGGATGTTCCGAAATTTGGTTTTTGCACTAATTTTTCCAATTTCCTAGGATCACTCACTAATTTTACATTTTTGTGTTTTCTTTTGTTCTCCAAGGTCTTCCCAAAGATGGCATTGTTCATTAATTTATAGAAGTCCTTTTCAAATGCTGTTGTCGCTGCAGCTCTTCTTGCAGTGTTGGAATCATTATATGGTTTCAACCAACAAGACTGGGTGAATTCAATTGCTCTATGAATTCTCACTATACGTAGACCCAATTCAAGAGCCTGTTGAACTACCCAGTAGTGAGCCACATAGCGATCCTTATTCTCCAAGGTCATCATCAATTTTGGCCATCTTCCTGTCGGTGAAACTTCAGTCTTGGCTAGCAGAGGCAAGTCGTAGTGATGGTCATGAAGGTGCTCCGGATATTCAAAATCACAGTCCAGAATATAGCCTTTTGGACCATTTTTCGGAATCTGTGAGATGTCTCCAATGGTGGCCGGGTCGATCCATTTGAAGTCAGCGTAGGGAAGCGGATTTGACATTGCCCAACCATAAAGGTTGTTTGCGTCAAAGTAGCCAAGGTAGACCGATGGTTGTTGCTCGTCGAAGCCGGGGATGTACTTGTTGTTGGCTTTAACATGACGTGTTACAGCTTGTGTCAAACCGCCCCGTACACCAGATTCCATCATGAGCACCATATCAATATCCGTTAGAAGTTCCAGTCGACAGTTGGTTGACTTTAGCATAGCTTGCCATGCTAATCCTGGAGATGTGTACGAGTGTAAAGGGTCCAGTCCATAGGCGGAGAAGCAGGTGTTTCGAAATTCTTCCATCACATCACACAACAGAGTTACGTCCAGTTTTATATAAAAGTCAGAATATTCCCCTAAGGTTTGAATGTTGAGCTGGTTCCAAACATTACAAGCATGATTGTAGTCTTCAACGGTGATTGCACTTTCATTTAACTTGCTATTGAAGGCTTCAATCGGTGGTAGACTGGTTTCTTCAAATTTTTCTGCAGAAGTTATGTAATCATAGGGGAACACTCCTTTACGCATTACTAAGTCCAATTTATCTTCAGATACAATTTTGCTGGTTTCTTTTAAGTCTTCTCTTCTTAGGTTCTCAGACAATCTGCTCAAACTAGATGCCATAAATCTATAAGAGTCTACGAAGCGAAGTTTAATTTTACCTACTGTTTTTGAGAAACTGATGTACTTTTCCAATGTTGTAGCAAGAACATCAATTTTGCCATTATCTCTTCCTAACTCTGGAATAATGAAGTGGGAGTCGTAGCCGCTAAGATTGTGTAACACTACAGGGATAAAGTTTGGCAGTTTGTAATTTATATTGCATGAATTACAAGCAGGTCCTCTGTATAACCCTGTGAGGTGATCATGATCTCTTACTTTTGGATTTTCTTCACTGAAGCTCTTCTTACATAGATAACATCTTGTTGCTGAAATGTATTCTTCTTGTTGATTTTGGTTCAAAGGTTCCATGGGTAAAACATTACCGTATAAGCGTTCCGCCTTTTCAGCAATGTCATACAACTGGTCTACAAAATACTTAGCAGCTTCTTCCCCACGGTAGAGTATCGGAGTGGATGTTAAGCCATAGTCTTGCAATTGTTCTTCAGGTAAAGTAGATTTCACCAATAAGCAAAAACTGTTAGGTTGATGCAATTGATATTTGGTTCTTCTAGTTACTTCATCATCCGGAAGTTCCTGCGGCACTAACGTGGATTCAAAGTCAGCATAGATAACTAGTGGAATCCGGTATTGGTGAACTGTTTTATTGAACTGGACAAATGCTCTAGATGGTGGTGGCAGACTAATCTTCACTTCATAGTTGTCATTACAAAGCCGCTGGTGTTCCGACAACCACTCCGATCCTCCACGTCTCAACTCTTTATATGTAAAACAGAAACATCTTTTACACACTGTTAACCTACGTTTCTGTTTTGATAATTGATTTTTAACCAAGGCTGCAAAGTCCTTTATCCACACATAATGTGAAATTTCACCCTTAGTTATCAATAACAGATCCGTGTGGTTTCTTTCCTCAAATTTTGATACTCTCAGAGGATAAACACTATTGGAATCATCTAAACCAAACACGTTTACAGAAACACCTGGGTTTTGTTTCTCAAAATTACCAATACTTTTAACACTAACAGGGTATGACAAACCTCGAAAGTTGTAGCGGTGTTGGACATTTTGATACGCTCTGCTAACTCTACATGGATTTTCTTGCACATATTTTGTTAGCATAGCATATTTAAAGCATTCATTGTCCTCATTTTGCACATTGATACAAGATTTGGTAGCTTGTATCTTCTTTGGCAAAGGTATATAACTACTACCCCTTATACCATATCCGTGCTTGTGAACCCTTACATCCATACCTTCAATCGATGACAGACTCCAGCCGGATCCTCTTCCTTCATGTTCTTGCAGTTTAACTAGCAGTTCATCCAAACATTCTTCAATAATTTCATTGATATCAGATTTAGTTGTAAGGGTTCGGTTTTTGGTAATGAATGCTCTTAATACCGTTTCACCATCAGTATTGGTAAACTTTGATTCTAACACCAGTCCAAATTTAATGAAGTTCAATCTCTGTAATTCTTCTTTTAGCGTTTTTCCAACAAGTACTCTGGCCTGGGTTATAAAATTATCCAATTCCAATTGTACATTATCAATTTTAAAATGTGTTACAACTCGTCCTGGTAAGGCCGTGGTGCGCAGTTGTCTCACATCTTCCAGTTCTTCTTCCATGTCCTCTTCTTCCGTGTCCTCTTCTTGCATATCCTCTTCTTCAATAGGTCTTCTAGTAGTGGATGGTCCAGCACCAGCAAATTGGATCACACTAGGTCTTCTTCTTTGCATTTGCTGTAGATAGCCGTCGTAGTAGTCCATCTGCTTCTGATGCTCTTCCAAAAACCGGTCAATTGAGTCTAAGTCTATTTCATCGATGATAATATCTTTTTTTCCATCTTCTTCATGTAATTCTCTGTGTAGGGTGAAAAGATCTCCGTCTTCAAAAATTTCCCCACAAATGTCGCAAAGAGCCATTTCAAACAGTTTGGCTTTGAATGCACACTCTGTGAATGTCCACGCAATAATGGGCAGCGCGCTCAACTGGGTCCCTTTATACCCGAGGTTGAAGGGTGGGGGAAAGTGACGTCATATACATCCGGTTTATCAATCATGTAGTAGATTTGGCTTTTAAACACCCATTTCCAATACATTCTTCAACAGGCTTGAGAAACTGATGATGTTTGATCTAAATCCACCATTTTGTACGAGTTTTTCAAAGACGTCTGTTCCAACAACTTTATATAGGTCAAGGTCATTTGGAATTATTATTTTGAGCGGGGGATAGAGCACTAAGCAGCATCAATTACTACAAAGTGCTCTATCCCCCGCTCACATTGTTTTTTTTTTTTTTACTTTTTGTTTAAAACTTCTTACAAAGGTGAAACATCACCATCAGAGTTGGAATCATCCTCATCACGGAATAGGCAGCAATGACAATACATAATTCTTCTGGCAACTAACATTCTATCCATTGGACGATGAGGAGTGTCTTGTTCTTCTTCTTCTTCAATTTCCAATTGGAATTCCATTTCCGACTCAGATGATGACTCTAATGTTTCGTAGGCGTGCAAGTCCACTTCATTGTCCGTTGAACCAGCTTCATCAGAGTCCGTTTCAATATCCATTATTTCTTCCTCCTCCTCTTCTTGATCAACCGCAGGTAGTTGGTCCTCTACTTCTATAATTTCTAGAGGTATTACCTCCAGAATAGAGACAATTCTGTTGCAATGGAACACGGTGTTGTCAAGTGGAGCCATGGTATGGAAGTGTTGTATCCATCCAATTTGCTTACCCTTTTATACCCCCACCAAGTATGCATTTATGTGGGTCAAGGTCATGTAAAGATACCCTTTGAGCGGGGGATAGACCACTAAGCAGCATGCTACTCCATTGCCGCAAAGTGATCTATCCCCCGCTCTGTTCTACAAAACCTCAATCAAGTCCAAGTTCGAGTCCTAGTTCAACACATTTTATTTCAATTTAAAAATTTCAATTTCACAAAGCGTACAATTCTGATGTATCAAATATTCCAGTTCCTAAAACATTAGGTTCAGTTCATCCAAATTATGCACTCCTAACCTCATAACCTTGGTAGGGAGAATTACATTAATATGATAGTTATTTCTACCGTTACACTTGCTCCATTCTCAAAGAGATATAAATAATATAGTCTTGGATACTGTGCTTTTTCACGTCCTGCATGTTCCCTAATAAAGTTGAAAGCCAATCTTTTTGAATATTCATTATGAAACACTTCTTTTACAGAAACAAGAATTTTTTCTTCCAGAAATTTCACTTGAATTGATGATAGTTTGCTTACATCATCCTTGTCTATCAGGGGTAGCTTGTACGTGAAAGTATTTGGTATCGGTGGTTGTTTTTTTAGCATTTTATCAAGTAAACAACAGAATATTTTATACAATTTCAGCGCTGGACGTAGGGCAGCCTCTTCCGATGTTGGTGGCACTGTCGACGGTAATGGTGGCAGGCTGGGCATCTTCAGGCTGCTCAGGAATTCTGCGGTTATCAAATATTGGAGTATTGGAGCAGGGGGCGTGTCGGTCGAGGTGGTTTTGGAAGCTGGTGGATAGTTCTTGAGCTTCGGAGGCATTTTGAAAATGGAAAAGTGAAATAATGTAAACGGTGATAATGGGAATGTAGTGTTGAAGGCGGGAATAACCAGTCCGTACGATAGCTGGATGTGGAATGAGAAGTGCGTGCAACCTGGCCGCCTTATATCCCCCACCGAGCCAAGGGTGACCCCCTCACAGAACAGACTGAAGCAAATAAACGGTTCATACAAGCTTAGTAAAGCGTCAGAGTGGGGGTATCACGTAATACACACACCTTAATCGCATGGTTAGCACTTTACTTAAAGTGTAGTTTATATATGTCAAGGTCATTCAAACTTTGAAAAATATTTTCACCTCCAAACACTTGTGGCAAGCCGCAAGTGTTTGGAGGTTTTTTGTTAAGAATTAAGACTGATATATATGTCAAGGTCATTCAAACTTTGAAAAATTTTTACCTCCAAACACTTGTAGCAAGCTACAAGTGTTTGGAGGTAAGTTTTTATTTGTTAATGATTTATTTGTAACTTAGTCTTCACCCTCAAGGACACGGTTTGAGATTGTCCCAGTGACTTTACATCACCGCCAGGTTAAAGTATTATACAAGTCAAGTATTTTTTTTTATTAGTTTACTTGTATAATACCCCTCTCCCTTACTTTAAGAGAGTTAAGACTAAATTTGGAAAAATAATTTGGAAAAAGACTTTTAAATATTGTCCAACACAACCTAACAATTTAGAATTTATTTTGGTAGGCCTACATCCTAATCCATTTCCCACACAGATTGGCATCCTTCCCTTCGTATTAGATAGCCTTTTTTATGGATGAAAAATTGTCTTTGTACCATCCGAACGGGTACTTTCATTGTATGAAGGCTGCCATCACCTTTTACAATGATTTCTACTTTGGCATCAAAAGCTCCATAAATTTGAGCAATAAAATAATATTTTTCATCCATTTTAAGTCTTCTAATATCAAGCGGTTGCGGACTGTGGGGATGTCTGGGTTGGGATGTTTTAGACCTAATGTTGTTAAGACTGTAGGGTCTTACTCTCGGAAGATTGATGTTTTTGTTCAAGTGCGTTTGGCAACGGTCTTTATCTAAAACAGCAAACTTCTGACAGCAAAGAATCCCAAAGTCTTTTGACATCCAAACGTAATCGCATTTATTACCCTTGCCAGCAGGGAGTTTAACACGCTTACGTTTTTGTGTTGGACGCTTTACTGGAGTGTTTTGGAGCTTGTCAGGTTTAGGCTGGCTAGAAGGAATGGGGGTGGGAGGTGAAGGTTTAAGTAGGTCAAAAGGTAGGCTGCAGACAATTTTGGGTGGGGTAGGTGAACGGGTTAGGTCGATTGAGGGAAGTTCGGGGGAGAAGATTGATTTACGGGGTGGTTTGGTTGGTGTAGGTGGCATGGGGGATATGGGTGAGGGACATTGGGATTTGGTGTAGGATAGGATTTTCTTAGTTCGACTGTAGGGGGTTATCCTCGACCTTGGCGCCTCTTCGAACACCGCAGACTCCGATCCCGAGTCCGATAGCAGAGAGAGTGCTGGAGAGGCTATCAGGACTCGTCCGCTGGGGTTCTTTGAAGATGCCGCAGGTGCGCCAGCCTCTTCCGAAGCCGAAGGTGCGCCAACCTCTTCCAATGTTGGTGGCAATGGTGAAAGGCTGGGCATCGAGGCAGGCTGCGGTGGCGGCGGCGGTGGCGGCATCGTCAGGCAGCTCAGAATCTGCGCTGTCATGAGGTATTCTAGGATCGGAGCGGACGACGATGAGGGCTGAGGCGTGTTGGCCGAGGTTGAAGAAGCTGGTGGGTAATTCTTGAGCTTAAGACCCATCTTGATGAAGCGAATAAATGAAGAGTAAATATGAAAAGAGTAAATATGAAAAGAAGATTGAAATAAGTAAATAAAATCTCAGGAGCGAGAGAGGACCGTCCGGTACGGGAACCTGGACAGGAATGAGAAGTGCATGCCACCCGGCCGCCTTATATCCCCGCCGGGGCTGCCACGCCCAGGATATCAGGGGTGGGGGTGGGGGTGGGGGTGGGGGTGGGGGTGGGGGTGGGGGTGGGGGTGGGGGTGGGGGGGGGGGTTCGCACTTTTTGTCGGGGGGGGGGGGGGGTTCGCACTTTTTGTCGGGGGGGGGGGGGGTCAATTTAAAACAATAAGCCTCACTTAAGGCGTTTATGTTAACATCGCTGTAGCCTCCAAAAAAGACACACTTATAGACGAGTCAAACCTTGTGTGTTACTTGACTTGTACATTTTTTTTTAAAAGAGCTTAATATATTTACCTTGTTAATAAGACCTGACTGTTAAAGAATTTTGAAAACTTTTATATATTTAGGTCAAGGTCACGGTAAAACTTTAAAAAATTAAGCCCCACACCCCCGATGGGGGTGTGGGGCACTTGGGTTGTCATCGCTGTAGCCTCCAAAGAGACCCAACTATGACAACAAGGCAACATCCAATGTCGTGTTCCCTTCGCCACGCAAGACTTGTAAACATTTACTGCATTGTCTTTTCAATAGCTAACAAAACATTTACTTAATTTTGAGAGAGGTTGAGGACAGCCCTAGTGGCTTACGCCCTCGGTCCGAGTGCAGGGGCCACCGCAAATTGGCCACAGCTGTGGTCTGCATGTCAGCATACAAACGGACCGAGTCCCAAACCCAGCCGCAATATTGCATGCCTGAGAGGACCCATGCTAAAATTGGTTTAAAATTGTTTTACACGGGGGTCTACTTCCGTACCCTACCTTTACTATTTAACTTTATCAATGCAGTAAATTTTTATAAATCTTTGTGGGTCAAGGCCACACGGACATTAAAAAAATTTCGGCCCCCGTACATCCATGGCGAACCACGAATGTTCGGGGGCCTTGGGGACTAAAAACACAAATAGCTAACAAAGATTCATTTACATAATTTTGAGTTTCCAGAAGGGAAACAAGAGGTTGAGGACAGCCCTAGTGGCTTACGCCCTCGGTCCGAGTGCAGAGGCCACCGCAAATTGGCCACAGCTGTGGTCTGCATGTCAGCATACAAACGGACCGAGTCCCAAACCCAGCCGCAATATTGCATGCCTGAGAGGACTCATGCTAACGTTGGTATAAAATGCTTTTACACGGGGGCCTACTCCCGTTCCCTGACTTTACAATTTACTTAGAGCATTGAAAAAGCTCAAGGGGGGATTGCTAAAACAAGCGTATACACTTTACAAACATATAACACACTTACAACACACAATTGAGCTCAACGTAGTCAATGCTGGAACAAGCACATACACATTAAACACATATAACAAACAAGACACAAAGGATAAAAGACACAGGAGACATAGGGTACAAGTAAAACACTCTCATATAAATCAATTCCCAATACCCAAACGCAAGCGCAATATCTTACAACTAATACAAGTCTTAAAGTTAGAGTAGACTTCGCTAAACACTGAAGGCGCCATTCAATGTTTAGTGATGCCTATGGCGGTCCGTCCCGGTCGTTCACGTTCAACGCGCGGGAGCGGACTGCGAGCCGGCTCTGGCTGGACCCCCTTATATCCCCGCCGGGGCTGCCACGCCCAGGATATCAGGGGTGGGGGTGGGGGTGGGGGTGGGGGTGGGGGTGGGGGTGGGGGTGGGGGTGGGGGTGGGGGTGGGGGTGGGGGGGGCACTTTTTGTCGGGGGGGGGGGGCTCGCACTTTTTGTCGGGGGGGGGGGGTTCGCACTTTTTGTCGGGGGGGGGGGGGGGTCAGGTAAGTTAAGTGGGTCAAGGTCACCCACAACACTTGTACTCTAAGTGTTGGCTATACCCCCCACCACAACTGGGTCCCTAGGCTGCACAACACCGCTTCGCCAGTATGTCTCAGGCTTCCATGCGGTGCGTCTCGCTGTTCTCTAGCTCTCTATATGTAAGTAATTTTACAAGTTCTGAATGTAGGTCACTACACTTTAACTCTGGGACGATATCGACTTGTAGTATTTCAGTGTTTTGACTCAAGGTCATCACACTTTAACTCTAGCACATCGGTTATCGTACCAGAGGTGCTCAATAACCTAACTTGTAATGTTTAGGGTGGCGTTTGCACGCCACGTGGTATCGCCATGAGTGTCCAGTCCAGGTTTTAAGTTAAATTAATTTTACTGTAATCTTTTCCATTTCCGTTTCATTTTGCCAAAGTATAAGGTGTCGCTTAATAAAGTGGTATTTCTCTAAAGTTATAAGAGATTGAAAGGATACAATTAGTTTATTTAGGAGACTCTTCATCTTGGAGTTTAACACGATTTCCACTTTGACTTTGCTTCCTCAGCTCTCACAGCCTAAGCTGTACAGAAATGTTTCTTCTAGTGCCAACTCGGGCCAAGAGAACAGTGTGTTGACTGTAGGACAGCTCATGGTGAAGTGATGCGATACTCCAGCGTACCACCTCACCTTCCCCCGCCACTGTGACCTTCCCCCACTCCTGCTGTTTCCCCCACCTCTTTTCCCTTGACTCATGCGCTACAAGCAGTCTCTCAGTATTGTGCGGACTTTTGTGAGGTGAAGCCATGTCGCAGGACACTTTAGGTAAGAAACTTAGCCGTGTTAAGACTTTATTAGTTGCTCAATGTCCACCACTCAAAGTTAAGAGGGTTTCAACTTTAGCTAAGTGGCGCAAACTGTTGCGCGGACACCCTAAGTTTTATACAAAACAGACTAATGTCAGTTTTACTGATGAGGATTTGTTTAAAATATTGGATGAAATGACTTTTCCTTGCAAACTTCAGTTAGTTACTCCCATTCCTGACAGTTTAGAGTCTCTCAAACGATATACCTAGCATACACAGAGCCTGACAGTCAGTCACTCGGTGGCTGTCGTGGGGTGCGCATCGGTGTCGGCGCTCTGTAGTTGTTAAGTGTTCAAGGTCACAGTAATATGGAATTGCGGATGTTGTGCTTGTTCAATGGCCTCTGAGGACTAGTGGATGACGGTTTAAGCAAGGTCATGTCGCAAACTCGAGTTTGACTTGGCACTTTTGCCGTTTCTCATCGCAAATTCGCTCCAAGTCGTCAAGGTCACGTGGACTCTGACTGAAACTCGGAGCGTAGTGCGAGAAACGGCAAAAGTGCCAAAAAATTTTGAGTTTCGGCATGACCTTGACCTTAACAGTGTCAGTGACGTCATTTTGATGATGTAATGGATGATGACGTCATCGGCATGTCATTTCTGTGACGTCATGGGTGTGACGTCACGGAAATGACGTCATCGATGATGACGTCATCAATTACGTCATCGATGACGTCATTTTGATGACGTCATGGGTATGACGTCATCGATTGCGTCATCATCGATGACGTCATCGATTACGTCATCGATGACGTCATCGGGGTCATTGACCTTGGCGATGACGTCATCACATTCCTCAGAGGTCATTGAACTGAGCCAGCAACCGCAAAAACACACTACTATATTATGATTAGAGTAGGGTAGTGTTAAATTACGTTAGGTTAAACTTTGTAAAGTGTAAGAATAAAAAGCTAAACGAAATTAGATATAGGACTAATTCAGGGTGTCTACTGCCAAAGAGATATAAAAATCAGTGACTTTTTGGTGACTTTGGAGGTGAAAATTGTTAAAAATCAGTGACTTTTCCGTCTCTAAGACAAAAAATGTTGGAGAAAAATTGTTACAGTCGCAAAACTTTTGCTCGCTATCGCATTATTTTCGCAATTTATACAAAAATATGTGACTTTTCTTCCATTTAAAAGATAAATCAGTGACTTTTTGGTGACTTCGGTGACCATTAACTAAAATCAGTGACTTTCGGTGACTTTTTGTGACTTCAGTGACCAGTAGACACCCTGTAATTGGTTACAGAGACCGACTTTGTTATTTTGGTAAGTTAAGTTAGGCCTAAGTGAAGATTGAATCAATAAGTTAATTGATAATCATATGGTAGATATTAATCGGATCAATCGATATTTTTATTCGATAGTATGGTAGCCCAGTTGATCCTCAAGCGGGCAATTCACCGGTAAAATGGCAGAGGGCGCTTACGGAGTTTTACTCCGCAACAATTGATACCATGAGTTGTTAAACTTAATACAGTAGACTCTCAATAGTTCGACACTCCTGATAGTTCGACATGGTCTATGACAACTTAACAAGTTAATAATGACCGTTATTGTCCATGTTGGAGCTTGCCAAAGGTGAAAAGTAAACGAATTGGCGAATGATTTGAATGTTGTTTATGTTAAAGTTCAATTAGGTTATGGTTTCACTAAAATTTATGTTTCCTAAATTCAAATTATAATTTTTATACTCCCAGTGTTAAAATTTCCCATATACTCCCTATAGTTCGACACTCTCTAAGTCCACAAAGTGTCAAACTTTCGAGGCTCTAAGTTACTGTATGTTAAATATTTCAACTAAACATAGTAGGCTGAGTGATTTTAGAGCATAAAATAGGAAGAAGGGGGGGGGGTGAAAATAGTTCTAGGGGATTCCTGAAATGAGGCAAATAAAGCACTTGGCCGGACATGAGTGAAGACACCTAAGTTATTATGAATGTTTTTTAAACAAAAACAACGAGTGTGCATGCTCGAGGGTTAAGAAACTGCACCCGTCAATTGATTTGCTATTAAGTTACCTTATGCTTGCATCAAAGAATAAATTTTTAGCAAATTAATAAGGCTTGTTAAGCAGTTTTAAACAAAACTGGGATACCAGTACAATTACGTAGGACTGGGCTGGGTATTTGACACAACAATCTTAAGTTAGCTACCAATAGCCACTGTATCCTGTTACAATCAATTGTTTATATCTCCTAGCATACAAATTTACATCCACATGTATCGTGAATGTAGGCCTATGGGCTTAGCCGAACAATAAACCAACTATCAGTAATAACCCCTCTATACGCTTTTTTAAGTTCATCCAAATGTTGCCATTTTTGAAAGAATTATTAGGGGCACAAGCTTGCAACTAGGACAAGGAGGGATTAGGCCTACATTTTGCACTACCTACCAAGTTGTAGCCTAGGCCTAGTGTGAATTTAAAATTTATTACCAATGGAATTTAGAGCAAAATAATATAACTAACTGTAATGCAATAGGGTCTTTTGATGGAGTGTGTGATACCCGGATGTGAAATGTAAGATATAGGCCTAGTGTTTAAACATGCAGTACCGTAGCTTAGGCCTACTTTGGTTAATTAGCGTCTAATAAACTTAAGTTCAGAAGACCAAGACCCGATAATTTAGGTACCTGGGCCTAGTGGAATTCAGTGTGTAACTACTTGCTTAATGCTGGGGTGGTAGGCCTAGATGTAATCATAATTTCGCAACAAAAACTAGATACTTAGGCAAGGTCTACCGCGATTACTTCGCCGGTAACCTCTGTTACCCTAAAGAAACAGCTTATTACCAAAATGGATGAAAATAGAGCGTAAGCTATCTAAAAAGATATTTAGTAACAGCAAATCTATTTTCTTACCTTTCAACGTAATTAGTGTTGTGGCCGAGCAACTTATTCACAATACACAACGACGAACAGATAAAACGATACAATGGCTGCTCTGCTGCTGCTGCTACGAATGGCGCCAAAATCTGATCTTTTTTTTTAGCTTACCGCGAGGTTGGCTTTGTAGTGTTTTACCATGAAGCCACGAGGTTCAATATTATTATTATTATTTTTGTGGTTGTTTCTTTTTTCTTTTTAGTATATTTAGTAATTGGTTTAATTCAGTTGGTTGGGGACTATTGTAAAAATCTGATCTTAGCGCTACTAACCGTAGCTGATGAAAACAAACATGTCTTTGGAAAACACAAGGCTAATAAAATAATGTAATCGTAAATTGAGCACTTAATCCATATTCATACAATTCATACACTGCGGTCTTTGTTTGTAGTTGCAGATAATACATGTTTGTTAATAATCTGACTGGTACAAACTTATTCTGAAAGTTATAAGCTTTAGCTGTAAGCCTACATTGTAAAATGGTTTGTAATGCAACTTATAAGTACCGGGGGACCAAGCTCTTATGCTCGGTAAAATTATTACTTTTCTTTCTCACAAAAAAACTCGTTCGCTCCACTCACTCGCCCTTTTCCTTTTTAAGAAAGCTCGTTCGTTTCCTTCGCTTGCCAGGCTGATATAGGTGCTGCACTTTTGGTATAATTTTCCTAAACCACAGGTTAAATATGTAACGCATCTAACAGATATCAGCTGATTTTTGTTCGATTTAAAAATTTCCATAAGGATAACATGGGAAGTTTTGAGGGCTCTAGGCCGAAAACCGGATTTTCCCCAAACATGGGACCAGCTCCAATCGATTCCTAGGGGACAAAACCTCCCAGGGAAAAAATCCTTGGAGGGAAAAAAATTCTGCCCCTACAAACATTGCTTATTGTTTTAGATTATAGGATAAAGCAACCGCATGGGCGAAGCCCTTCAATAAAGAAATTACCTTTTTAACTGACATTTGTAGATGCGCTAGTACGCTTTAAAATTACACCTCAATTATAAAAATCGATTTGATAAGACAGCTGAAAAAGAGGTATTAATAAGAGAACCCCCTTACTTTAAAAGAATATTAATACCGTATCTTAAATATTGTACGACAACCATATTTTAGCAATATGGACATACATTAAAAGTATATTGACAATAAATATTATATTCTAACGTCCACAATATAATGAATAAAATCCGTAGTACCTGCGAAATCGGGTTACATAATCGATATGCAGCGGGATTGAAAAAGGATGTCCTAGGGATATAGCCACGATCTCCCGGGACAACATGGATATCCCACGGAAGGAAAATTGAGGATGTCCTAAGGATATCCACGATCTCCCAGGACAACGTGGATATCCCACAGATATCCACGTTGTCCCGGGATAACGTGGATATCCCACAGATATCCACGTTGTCCCGGGAGATCGTGGATGTCCATTGGATGTCCACAATATCCCAGGATGAAAATGGGATGTGTGGGACCTTAATAGGATATCCTTTGGACATCATGTGCTGTGTGGGCAACGAAACTGAAAATTTACATGAGTTCCACCTCGTATATCTTATAAAGAAAAAATCTGATTTCGTACAAACATCTGGTTGTTGATAATTTAATTAAGATGTGGTCGGTCAAGTGAAAAGAGAGTTATGAGTGTTGCATTTGGAAAATAAAGGGTTTTTGAAGAGTCCTTCGCAAAAATGAAATCCTAATTTGTGTACTAAATATCTATTGCTTGGGTGGCACTCATAATTACAAAGGGGCTTGTTAAAACATAATCTCAGAAGTCAACGATTTTTTTTATATTATAATGTATTTTCATCGTTTTTATTGAAATATTCATCAAACACAAACAGTATTCAAATACTAAACCTAAACCTAGGTAAAAAATGCCTATGTGTTTGTTTAAAACCCCGTATTCATAATGTTACGATTGTGTTTACAGTTTAGAAGCAGAAACGTATATATTTCCACAATTATGTTTCCAAACAATGTTTATTTTAGATATATTTATTAACAAATCCTGATTTATCATAAACATAATTGTGTCGTGTTTGGTATCATTTTTTTATTATTTTTTTTGTGAACTTTTCAAATATATTAAAATAAATATGATTTTCCAGCACACGTAAAAATATTAAAGAGAGCAACAGTGATGCCAGTAGGTGACTCATCACTAAAACAGCTGCACGAGGACCATAATATAATACAATTCAGGAGGGGTGAAATACAATTCCTGGAATTTGTGTCTTCTTTCTGGAGGATGTCCTTTATTTGTGATAGAATGAAATCAAATGTCGAGGTGGACATGCGAAAGTAATTAAAAAACTTTGAATCGTCTTCTCTAAGTTTAAAAAACAATGAATAAAAGACGCGATGCAGTCTCCTCTGCTCCACAATCGGATGAATCCATACAGTTCTTTGGCGTTTCCTTTTTCTTCTGTGCCTTAATTGGTAAAGCACAGCTATCTTCCGTCTAGACACCATGGTTGCTGCGACTCAACTAGATGGTTCCAGACGGCCTCGTCAGAGTGCAACTGTGCAGTTTCCGTCGTCCGGCGTTTCGCCGGATAGTGTGTTCTGCTCTTCAAAATCTCGAACGTTCCGGCAGAAAACACGGAGTCCGGCGTCCGTGCGTTTCGCCGGATAGTGTGTCCCCGGCCTTAGGCGTTTGCGCTCCCTTTTGAGTGCTTTAGAATTCATCTAAGTTCAGAAGCCTGACTTTATGTGTCATTGCAGAATGAGTTCCTCAAGCTCAAGATGTGCGCGGTGCCAAGTTGTATGCAGCACATGTTGCTACAGTAGCAAACTCTTTGGGTTTGTGAGATTGTCTTTGCAGGTGTGAGACCCCAAGATGCGCCGTGTGAAAGACTATTCGGCAGATCTTGAAGTGGATCCTGCTGACAACTAGCAATTACTGATGTCAACCCTCACGTTTCATTGCAGGACCAAGAATCTGTCTGTGAGATGCGCATAGTGTCAAGGAATACCCAACATTGGATGAAGTAGATCCAGCTGACAACACCCTCTGTCCTGATGGGTGTTTTGACTCTGCAGCATGTCTTGATGTAGATCCACTGACAACATCCACGGACATTGCAGGAGCAAGATTCTGACCGTGACATGCGCATTAAATAAGTAGATCCTGCTGACAACACCTTCTGTCCTGATGGGTATTTTGACTTTGCAGCATGTCTTGTTGTAGATCCACTTGCCACATTGCAGGAGCAAAAATCTGACCGTGACATACGCGGCGTCAAGGACTACCCAGCATTGAATAAGTAGATCCTGCTGACAACACCCTCTGTCCTGATGGGTATTTTGACTTTGCAGCATGTCTTGATGTAGATCCACTTGCCTCATTGCAGGAGCAAGAATCTGACCGTGACATACGCGGCGTCAAGGACTACCCAGCATTGAATGAAGTAGATCCTGCTGACAACACCCTCTGTCCTGATGGGTGTTTTGACTTTGCAGCATGTCTTAATGTAGATCCTCTTGCCTCATTGCAGAAGCAAGAATCTGACCCCGGAATGCGTGGTGTCAAGGACTACCCAGCATTGTATGAAGTAGATCCTGCTGACAGCACCCTCTGTCCTGATGGGTGTTTTGACTTTTCAGCATGTCTTGATGTCGATCCTCTCGTCTCATTGCAGGAGTGGGACCCGAAGATGCGCGGTGTCAAGGACTATCCGGCGGTGCGCGAGGCGGCGCGGCGCTGGATGGAGGCCCAGGACGGACAGCAGATCCTGCTGACGACGCCCTCAGTGCTGGTGGGGTACAGGGTGGAGGTGTACCGCGCCGAGGGGACCACTCAGTGGTACACGGCGGTCATCTGCGGCTACAACGAGGCTACGCATGTGAGTGATAGAAAAAAACTGAGGGGCAGATATCCCAAAAATTTAGAAATTAATTATTTAGAACACTCTAATTAAATCTCTAAAATTTAAATAGAAACAATGATGATCATCTTCAGCCCATGCTTCCTGTCCTAAGTGTTGTTACTGTCATGGATGGAATGTTACCACTTTGATGTGACAATAATCGACCCCAAAATTTCCAACTTTAGAATCATTAGGGTTACCCCATTTTATGTAAATAATTCTTGGGCGGGGGCCAAAACTATAACAGTTCGGTCACCTTACTCTCTTTAACATTACCATATTGAGAATATTGTTCCTTATAGGATTGTGCATCACTACAAATTCGCATATAAAGAATTTTCTCATCACAAATCAACAATAACAGATATTCTGATATTCAACATTTCTAGATTATAAATCTGACTCAATCTAGTGTTAAACGGATTTAGGTCATACTGCAGTCCTTTAAAATTTGTCATAATACTGTATTTTAATGGAAATTACTAGCTGAATAAATAACCTAGATTTTCCTCTTTCACATTTTAATGAAATTGCAGATTAGATAAACAGACTATGTTCATCATGTTATAATAACCTTTGGTGAATATCCGAGATGAGTTATCACATAATGGATAACCTTGATAGCTTTTCCCCCTGCAACCTCCAAATTATGAAACTCAAGATTAAACAGAAAAAAGTTGTGAATAATTTTATATCATCTCATCCTATTTTAAGTCTATCCATGTGTGTTCATAAAAACATTATAATCTTTGCTCATAACAAAATTTCTGGAAACAGTGTTTCTTTTTTTGACATTCTCAACCTTAATCAAGTTCATCTTTTATATACATATATATCTTTTACATCTTCTATATAGGCATATTTATATTTGACCTCAATGTTTCAAAATATTCCGGCAGATGTAGTAATTATTGGTAATAGTGCATTTGATGATAGATATCTAAAATTTGGAAAACAAATACTACATGTACGAGTACAAAGGCTTAAATTTTGATAGACCATCTTGGAATTTTTATGTATGGGTTTTTGTCCCATCATTTTTATCATAACATTTTTTATTACATAATTTTGAGTTAAATATCTTGCAAGAGCTTGAAAAAATAAACAATTTAGTATCTACAACTGTTAAATTATCTTGAGTTGTTGCAGAAAAAATTAGAAAAAATCTGATCTGATCCGATATATTCATATTTGATCCACTGTGATATATCTATCGTATTGAAGAATTTTCCATTCCATAGTATTTCAGGTATTATACGAATAACACTACCCAGCAAAAATTTTATCGATGTATTGCATCAGAACAATTACTGACATATCGGATCAGATCAGATTTTCTTTTTAAATTTTATCTGCAACAGCTCAAAATAAATTAATGGTTGAAAGTACAAAAATTTTTTGAGCTCTTGCAAGACTTGAAACTCAAAACTATGTTCTTTTTATATTGAATGGTGACAAATTGGAAAACCTCATTTTAAACCCCATTAAACCCCATACATGGAAAATCTAAGATGGCCTCCAATCTTAATTTATTTCTTTGTACATGTAGTATGCGTGTTCCAAATTTAAGATCTCTATCATCAAATATTCTGCAAAAATCTTTCTACATATCTGGTTGACTAAAATGGCAAATATTTTAGTAATATGGATTTTGCGTCCAATCAGTTATTTTAAATTGATTTTAAGGTTTATGAGGCCTCTAAACCTCTACAGGGACACTAGGAGACACCAAACACCAGGAGTCTACAAAATACTTTTTGGTGTCTCAATGTTAGGATCAGGGGGAGGGGATTCAGGTTAAGTCATAAAGAACGTTCAATAGTCTTTATCTCTAATCCAATGGTAAAACAAGTGTAAACTAAAAAGAAGAAGCTAAATAAGATGTTGGAAAGGTGTACTTTAGTGTGGTTGTTGACATGTTCAGTATTAGTATTCATTTTATTGTTGAAGTACCAGGTTATCCGAGCATTGGTTTCAATTCACTTTTGCTATAGTGTTATATGGTAATCAAGCTATTAAATTTACACCAGACTCTTCACAGTTAATAGCAGTTAAAAACTTCTGAAAATTAATGTTCCTTAATTTTTATTTACTTTTAGTTGTTATTTTGTTACCAAAATAGCAACCCATGGGAAAAATGTTAAAAATTATAACTTTTAAACTTAGTTTTAGACAAAATTCAATTTTTCCTGGGGTTGAGGCTGGTTTTAAAATTATTTTTTCAGTATAAACACTCTTAAATGCAAAGTTTAAACAAAATCTAGATTTCGAGATTCTGGAACACACATCCCTTCAGACACTGTCTGAATGTATTATGGTGTAGAATTCAACTACTAACATTTTTTTCAGTTTTCATCAACCTAGAAAATGACTAATTATGAATTTCATAGCCATTACACAATCTATACCAAAGTTGACATGTTGTCTATCTGGTGTTGTAATTCAGTGAATGCTGAAATGACTGCATGATGACATGATACATGACAATCTTGTCTGATCGTAAATAACACGTTATAGGTGTGTTTCATGTCATACTGACATCCGCTTAGTCATTGTTTTTAAACGAGTCACACAGTTGAAATATTGAAGAATATTACAATATCGTAAAAAATTGTTAATGTTGGTTTTAATTTCATAGTTATACTATTTGCTTTTTTGTAGTATGACTAGAGTATTTCCTACATTGGTTTCATAATGTTTTCCTTAAGTGTAACTTGTCACCTGTATTCTATCATGTTGAACGTTCTCAGCATAAAACTCTAATTGGAAGACTGACTATAATAATGGGAGAAATTGGAGAGAAGCTTGGTACACTCCAGACACATTACATTGTATATGTAAACCTTTTAAATGTCAGTGTATTTTAATTTTAATGTTACCATGCAATTATAAATGAAAAAGTTTTCAAAAACCTTGTTAAAACTAAAACTCATTTAAATTCTTTGATAACAACTTCAGCAAAATCATTAACAAGTCAGCACAGTTACGAGAATATATGAAATAAAGTACTTATGTTTAATTAATTTGCCTGAGGGATGAGACATTTAACTATGTTATCTCTAACAAGTGCACTTTGCTATCTCAGACAGTGACAAGTGTATTATAATCCATGTCACCCATAATCAATAATAAACATTGTGATAACATTTATCTAATCTTATTTAAACTGCTTTATCCATTAAAGCAAATAAATATTTAACTTTAATGCTCTAAATGGTCTTGTTGTTGTTCCTTTGTAAAGAGAAGGTTTTTCCTTAAGAAAATTGTATGAAAAATCTAAAAGTTAATAAAATATAAAATTATTTCATTATTATCATTTTGGAATAAAAATTTTTTGTGGTTTTTGCTGGAGAAATTCGTGACATTACATCCTGATCATAAATTTATTTTGGCCCAAGGATGATGTAGTTTTTTATGTCCTTTGAAAAATATTATAATTCGTATATTTCAACTCTAATAGTTTAAGAATATTTTTTAAGAAAGTTATAAGATTGTAATGAATTGAGAATCGTGCTGCCTAAGATTGCTTTGAAAAAAGTAGTTTGGTCGGTACTAAGTTCGTTAATTTGCAATGATATACTTTATGCGGATTGAGATGTGTTATTGTCATGCAGGGTAATCTAAAAAATAAATATTAAACGAATCATTCCACTCTAGAAACTTGGTAATTTAATAAGCAATATTTCAATTTTGAAAATGCTAAGGGTTAACTTGTAGATTAAATTAAAACTAGTGTGCTTTTTAATGGACCTACACTCAAATTCCTCTAAAATGTTTATACTAATTAATTCTCATTACAATACAGTATTCAGGGTTTTCTATCTAACCTCATTTTATCTACTAATCATGGGTGGATTTACGTCTTCACATTTGGGGGTGCAAGTTTCCAACACATACCTTAAGATATTTAGATTCAGTCACCTAAGCCAAATTTAAATTGTTCATTTAAGGCCCAAATGTAGCCTATTTCTTTTATCTTTCAAAAACCCTTTCGAACTCTATCCTACAGCATATTTAACTTCAGTTTGTTTTACTAAAAAATCATCACAGCAAACATCTGAGTATTGAAAACATCTGGTGGTATTTCTCACCTCCTAACACCCTCTGTAAGTACACCAATGATACTCGGTTTTATCTGGATACTGGATATTCCAATATCTTGGACAACAAATTACAGCAACCTTGGTCAAAACAGCACAGGGGGGAAATTTACTCTTTCGCCTCTTCACCCATCTTTCTTTTTAAAAAGTTAAAAAAAAAAAAGGACGAGCCCCTTTGCCTTCTTCCCTAAATTTCATTCATGCCACAGAATCATAGTGAATGTATTAAAGTAAATACTCTTTCCATTGTGGTTAGATAAAGAAATGACTATGGTTCGAAAAAGTATTTAAAGAAGGACAAGCCCTTCGCCTCCTTACCCCTAATTTGTAGACATTTCACATCCAGAATCCGCGTGTTCTTGAACAAACAGGCTTTCCAGTTTGGTTGTGTTTGAAGGAATGGCTAAGAATCTGATGTAGAAGTTATCGTTTTCCCGTTTGGTTGCAGGAGTTGACGGTGACGGACGACACGGTGCTCGAGGGACACAACGAGGACCCCACGCTGGTCCAGATGAGACTCATCGGCGACAGGGGTGAGTCCAGTGTTTTTTTTGTATGGCTCATATAGTCAGCCACTAAGAATAATAAAATTATTCTACTGTGCAAAGCACCTGTCAAAGAATATAGAAATAAACTCTAAAGTGAAATTGCTGAACTCTCTATGTAAAGCGAAATCCAGGGCGCCAAGCCATTGCTGCCCAGCTTCACTTGCACTGTGCAAATTGATCAACCCTTTGGGGAATTTTACAGTGGGCACTATGTGACTGAGTGATCTTTTGTCATTCCCCTTTTGTATTTCCAACAATTACATCCAGTAAAGTTGGGAGATGACTTGTTGGCTAGCAAATTGTAAGGTGCCCCCACCACTATCAGCTTTATTTAGCATCTAAATCAAAGAAAAAAATTTTAATTCACCAATAGGAAAGCTAGATATCTCTGAAGTGGGGGTAACCTCCCCTCAATACCTTTTTCCTGAGGTGGCCAAGTCATCTCCCAACATTACAGAAACGATTAAGTCCACTGCTTTCAAAGAAAATCCTTACCACCTTTTGCTACAGTCAAGTTAGCTATAAAAAATTACCCCAGGAGAAGAATCCCAGGAGGAAGTCCAGTTTGTACTATTGGATAAGTCCAACACCTGGGAGGCTATCGGCAGAGATAGTTTAGGGACTGTTATCAGCCTCTATCCTAGGGTAGAGGTAGTCATGGGTCGGCATAATAAGTCTAGGTGCATTGCTCGTACAGTGAACAGTAATCAGTAATGTTAATCTGTAAAAAAACAAATAGGAAAAGTCTATAATGACTTTAACCATCACTATAAATTCTTACCCCCAATGTAACACAGGCTGAATACAAATTTTGTATGAAAAACAGGCCTGTGTAATAGATTTATATTTATGATTAAATATATCGGGTCTTAACTAAATTTAACAATAAACTGATGATAATTTCATCAAATTGGTATAATTGTGTGTGTTGAAACTGAATGCGTTCTCGCATACATTTTTTATAAATAAATAAATTGTAACCACTTGATCTCAACGGTCAGTCAATTTAGGTATAAATAGGTACAAATCGCTTCAGTTACTCAACTGTTTGAAGCATAAATCCAGTGTAAACATGTAAAAAAATCAACCTCCCTTTCATAAACCTCGCTTAAAGACTGTAGCAGATTAGGCTAACCATACACTTTTTCATTTACGAAAGTTACTAAAGTCACTGGTTATCCTCAATATTTGCTCCATTACATCCAAGTTTTGTTTAATTTAGTCATGTACAGTTAACTGCGGCTAACTGGAACCTTGATAACTTTAATTCTTCAGTATCTTGCGTTATTTTCAATCCTCTTGAAAAAACTTGCCTAAATAAAATACCCCCGTTGTATGCAGCGGATTTCCAGTGGAATTTTGGTATATTTTCTATTTGCCCATAAAACCCATGGGGATGAGAGTATGTAATTTGGCCACCAAATGGGTTTTTTTGGTAAATATAAGTTAAACCCAACCTAGTGAATGTACACAACAAATTTTATCAACAACGGTGTTATTTTCATTTTCCCCATAAACTCTGTAGGGGTGAGTACATAGATTTGCTGCCGTGTGGGTTATGTAAGCAAATATAAGTTAAACGTTTGATAATAAATGTACATACCAAATTTTATCAAGATATGTCGATAAATGAGCAAGATATAGGACGTTTTGTTGATTTCCCATAAGCATAGCATGCAAAACATAGTTTTTGTATTTTCCCCACAACCATTTAAGCTTACTAAAACATTTAAAATACTAAATTGTTTGTTTTTCAAGCTCTTTTAAATGGTTTATAAAATTGATGAATTTTATAAATTAAGTGAAAAAACCCAAAAACCCATTTTTTAAACTTTTAAAACCCCATAAAACCCTAATCCCATGGTCCGATCATTCTGGGTCGCAATCTCATTCAAGTAGATGCTGGCTTACACCCCTGTACCAAATTTCATCAAAATCGTAGGTTCCTTTCAAAAGTTATCGTTTTCACGGACACACATATTATATCAATTTGAACAAACGGTGTTTTTAGCTTCTAGGGACCTTAAAACAAAAATGTATCAAGTCTTAGATATTACTGCGACTACTACCATAATAGCGTATTTCCTATAGGGAAATTCGCTAATAAAAAAACCATATGTACTTGAAATAATTTTACACTTAGGCCTATATGTTATTTCTGTAAGTTAAAGTAATAGCAACAGTACATCTATACCGTAGCTCACATTTTATTCCCGGGACAAAGTTGTACGGTATTTCATTTACATTTTAACTCACCTCTATATTTTGAAGTTTTATTCTAAGGACCTGGTTAGTAGAAACCCCAGCACACAGGTAACAATGAGTCTTAGTTGGTGACATATCTGGTCTAGCCTCTGTGTGCTGTCACCATACTGTATTTTAAGTTGAATGTAATAAATAACTACCTCTCGTCTGTTTATAGAACTAATCCTGTCGAACCATATGTCTCAAAGAAAAATAATTGTCCTGTGAATTTCAAATCAGCTAGAGTTGGCTGTATTTTGTTATGGAACACCTAAATTATAAATTGAGGTTAATTTCGTGGGTTTGGAAGGGTGGTTGAGGTTAAAAGCTGTTAAGAGAGCTAATTTTGTTGAATTACTATACAACCCAAACTTGGGTTTGTGTACAAGACAAACGAAGTGTTATCAAACCTATCAAATGGTTTTCATTTTGTTGGGAATGATTATAAAATTGAAATATAGTTATTCTGGATTCAGTTGTCACATTCTGTTATGCAGCTTAATTAGTGTAAGTATTACAAAGGGTTGGACTGTTATTGAACCCAACGAAGCTGCAAGCTTGATACTGGTGTAGCCTATGTGACAGCTGAGCTGTTCAAGGCAGCTGTGTGATAAACAGGCAAGTGTGTGATAAACCGGTTAACATTTGGATGAAACATAACTGTTCAGGGTTATCATTATTTTGCCAATTTAGATCCCAGCTGCCAGTCATGCTTAGATTGTTAATTGGAATATCTTTTGGATTTAATGTTCGCAAGTCAAAATTGAGATAAATTTTTTGTGGAATCTATATTATTGTTCTTTTAAGTAGACATTTGTCATTAAAAATACATTTTAAACAAGATTGTACAGGGTGGTTGAAAAGTTACTTGCACTCTCTCCTTAACTTTTTAGCTATTTGAGATATTTAAAATCGGTTTGCAGCAACTTTCTTGGATATGAGGGGCTACAATAATGATGGTAGAATAACCTCATGTCCAATAAGGTTGCCGCAAATCAATTTCAAATATCTCAAACTGTTAAAAGGTTAAGGGGGGATGCAAGTTACTTTTCAACCACCCTCTATAAAACTAAAATATTTAATCAAATCTGCAATTTTTATGCTGATTAGCTGAATTTAACTGATAAATTTTGTTACTATGTACTAATGTTGTGTACTATGTTGTAACTATTTGTTACTTCAATATTCATCTCATATAAAATGCACGAATGAAGTCTTTTATTATTTGCAATTATATTAAAAAGAGGACAGGAAAAAATTTTATTAAAATTCTTAAAAGGTTTAAAATAGACTACATTGAACTTAGGTAAGGAACCATCATTTTTTTACTTTTTTGAAATTAGGGTTACTGTATCTGTACCAGTAATTTTTAGAAACGTTATCGTGAGTTTTAATAACGTTTATAACTGTATAGTGGTAATGTAAAATCAGAGGAGAATTACAAATTTAATTTGAATACAATGTGACAAACTAATGGATTTTCACGGTAGACCTAATACAATAAGTAACAGAGATATTTATTGATCACTCAGCTTACATGCAATACCTCTTGTCCTTCTAGGTAATCATAGGCCTATATCAGTCAACAGAATTAAATCTAATTTTTCTTAGGTCGCAATAGAATATTTAAGCAATATTAGGCTATACTGGAAATTAAAGGATTTTTCAACAACCAAAGATTTAAAATTTTTTTAAGATACTGATTATTGGGATCATTGGGATAAAATTAATTAAGCTGACTAATTCCAAATTATTTATAATATATTTTGTAAATCTGAACTTGTTAAATTCTTATCTATTCTTAGTATATTTCTTGTGTCATGACAATTTACATGTAGGTACACATTAGGAGTTAAATTCAAAAGCGGTGGTTCTCCTTTTTTTTAATAAGACATAATATTAACCACGGCTAATATATTCTTTCTTTAGTAAGTAATGCTCTAAGTAATGTGACAATTAACCTTTATTGTAGCAATAAAACACTATTGACCAAATTTTAGCTTGATGCTATACATTACTCATCAGTTTAAAAATAAATTTAGAAAATTCACTATACCTAAGAAAAATGACATAGTCTGCGAATAGAGTTGACCCTAACTTCTGAAGGCACATAAGTTACATCCCTTATTAACCATATTTCAAGGCTTCTTTCATATTAATAATTTTGAAAACTAACAACAGAAACGGACCCAGAACTGATCCCTGGGGCACGCCTTGTGTTGCACACGAACTTGAGATGACCAATTCCTCGATATAGAAAACGTATTGTGCTGATCAGAGAGATGGACCATCGGTGCGGGTGTATTTCACATTTTTGTGGCTGGTTTTAGTACCGGTATATGTGTATAACATTGCAGTTTCATGTTATACACATTATTATTCAGCATATTGTTATTATTCAGCATATGTTGAGATAATCATTCCTTGTCACTTAATTTTTTTTAGTCAGTCAGATCGGTACTCCTTGATCTCTACTTTGTACCTCATAGTTTGTTGGTCATTTTTTAAATGAATAAAACGATGAAGTTCCCCACCAAATCTTGAAACATATAATGATGTAATCACCGCCAAATTCAATCCACACCATCACGGTTCTGCACGGCTCGCGGCTCGACCGCAGGAATTCCACAGCAGTTGGCCATCACGTTTGATGGAGGTTTGACCGCAAGATGGAGCCCGCACCTGTCGTGACGGTGGCGGTAGTGGGGCAGCGGCGCCGTGACCGAACCTACCATCAAGGCCACATAATAGCCGCTGTGTCTGACCTTTAACGCTTCGTGAACCTCCAGCGGCGTTGTGAATCTTCGGTTTGGAAAATGAAACTGACCAAGTGTTCCACAGGCATGACCCATCTGGGGATTGTGGTGGCGTTGCATTTTGCCATTTGTCAGCTGATTGCTGATACTAGCTTTGGAGTCAAATTGCTGTAGAGCGATTCTCTCATTTTGGGAGGCAAATGTGGCTGTGAAGAAGGAAGAAAGTGCAGTCTACAGCTGTGAACCCTCTAGCGGAGTGTGGGTGTTTCATTTGGGTGTCTTCACTTTGGTAGTAGAAAATGACTTTTGAGAAGTATTCCTGTGAGCGTTGAGATTTCCGAATGTTTTCTTCCTTTTTAGTGGAAAATGTTGTATGATTTTATTCATGAACTTTCAGGTTTGCGAATTTTTTCACTTTCGGAATGGAATATTATATCCCCGTAATTCCAGACACAATTGTGGTGCATAAGTTACATTGATGAATACTCTGGAAGTCGAAAATGATTGCAGAAATCTCTGAGGTTCTCAAAGTTAAGGACTGGCAATTTTTCTTCATTTTGCCAAACCAATTCGAATTTATTCGTGTATTTATGAATCTTTGAGGTAAAATGCATGTGTGAAGAAGTATCCGTAGATCTCAATTTTCTTAGTAACGTGGTACAAGTAACGTACCATCTAAGATCTAAGGTCTTTTTTTGTGTGACGAGGTTTAGTTCCTACCTTTGGCTAAATTAAACTGCCTTGCATTTGTTTTTGTAAATGAGTCCATTCCTGAGTTCATGAGCAAATGAGTCCATGAGTGAGTCCATTCCTACAACACTCCTCTTCTGTTTCTTATTTTGGTTTTTCTAATAATTCTGCCTTTTGAAAGGTACCTTAGCCATCAATGGCTCTATCCAAATTCATTATTGTCAAGGCAGCAAAAAGAGTGGGTATGTATTTCTACTTTACATTACCAATGTAATGAGCTTTGTTTAATACTTGCCAACCACCTAAATTACCCAATCTCATTCAAGCCGTGACAACTATTCCCGCCAAATCGACCCCTCCCAGTCGTCGCTTATTGTTGTTTTGTCAGCAGGTAATAGATCGTAATGATGTCACGTTTTCTAAGAGAAACTCCATTAATTCACCGTAAACTTTCACTGGCTTACGGCGCGGCATGGCGACCTCGACTATATTCACATTACTCTGTGTTGTAGTTGTAGTGACTCACAGGATGCGCCCGGCCAAACCTGTTGGGTTACGTCACGGCGCTATCAGTTCACCTTATCATGAGGTCGACCCCCCGGTGGGAGGGGGGGGGGGGGGGTCACGCTCCACGAAGCACGACTCGACCGGACAGACCGGATGAGGGAGTGGGATCGGGATGTTCTCCTGAAGACCCCGCTGAGAGAATATTTGTGGCGTGGGGTGACGAATTCTGTTCACGTATCTCCGGGTGATCGATCGATTCGGGTTTTTGCAAGGCTGACCCCCTCCCAGGGAATTCTTCCTATGGTTGATGGGGAAGATTGATAAAACAGGTGAGGATTTTGAGAAAGTTTAAATTCCGCCCACTGCTGTCAGTCAAATCAGAAAAGAGACTTGAACCCCTGGTTTTAAGAATCCGGATAAGGTACTTTGAAAAATTTATTCACAGACATAACACATAGATAATCTGTAGTTATGTTTGTTTCAACTCTTAAACTTCCTTCGCTTTTGGGCAGTTTGACATCCTTCGTTTACTGGTGTGTTGCAGAAAAGTCTATCCAAATCAAATGTGGCATTTCACAACACACCTGCGGAATTGGTGAATTTCTATAGTAAGCCCAGTATTCCTTGGTTCATTTTCCATCAGAATAACATGGGGTCTTTTTTATTTTCCCCGCAAATATGGCAATCTTTTAAAGTTTTGAGCCAATTTAAAAAACTCCTTACCTACATTTCTTGTAGTATAGTACCAATTTAACAGAATCAATCCAGGATAGGATTTGATGTACATTATTTTGTATCATCTTCATGAAACATACAAAACTGTATATAAAAAACTGTAAATAAAATTTAATTAAACTTTTCACATTTGTAAATAATTTGTAAACTGAAATCTAATGTATCTCATATAGCAACACTAAGAACGACGTTTTCCAGCAAATTCGTCTAATTAAAAAAGAGCCTGTTCAGCAAAGTTGCAGCGTATGAAATAATCCAATCCCGTCTCGTTATCAACGGGTCCAAAGCGAAAGAGACGAAATGTGTAAACAGTGCGGAGCTGGAGCTGGTGGGAGGGGAAATTAGAAGAGATGAAAGCAATCCGTCTGGTCGCGTTGGGAGGTGCGGCTGGTGGCATGGAACTGGGGGAGGGAGAGAGAGAGTGTGTGAGAGGGCGGGAGAGAGGGGGAGGGACATTAAAGGGGATAAGCCGGGCTGGATGTGTAATGCTCGCTCCTCCAAGGACCCGCTCTGGATGCTCGGGATAACGGGAGATCCGTTCGTTTTGGGCTTAGTGCTCCCGACTTGGCGGCCAGTAAATTGTCCCTGCTCCTCTCTCGGTCGGTTTAGTCTGCAAAATTACGTCGAAATCGATTTTGATATTTTGTGACCCAGGGTTTTTATTCGCCGTATTCCTGGTACATATTTTCTGTTATCTTGAACCCAGCTAATCATTTCAGTCTCCTATAATTGTATTGATTTACTTACACTTGTGTTAGTCATTCTGGAATTTTCAACGATGCAATTTTATTAATGTTTCAAATTAGGTTTGAAAGCCTAGCGTAACCTGTACCTGTATGTTCAATGTCCTTTTAGAATATACGTAATAGTAATATTTATAGAAAGTTATTTCTAAATTATTGTCGTGTAGATTAACAGAATCCCATTATAATCCATGCATACAACGGGATTTGAACATTTCTTCATAATTGTCTGGGAAGCTGTCTATGTGGTTATAGTGCTCGGCATTGAATGCAAAGGTTTTCGAACTGATCTGATAAAAATTAGAATCTTTTTGAACCTTCGATTCTGGACCCGATTGCTATTTTTGTTATTGGGCTAACAAATGGTCGACGTTAGGTAGTAATAAGACTGGTTTGTTCGGTTCCCCTTCAGAACGTTATTATAAATAAATATAACCTGGCGCTGAAACTCACAAAAACACCCATATTGTAATATGTTGTGCTAGTGTCATATACCCAGACAATTTACCCTCCTTTCCTCTAAATGAGTGTACATTTGCTCTTTTTCAAATAAGATACTTCTCACTTATCTTCATCAGTGGCTTAAATATAAAAATAGAATCATAATTCCCAACTTTTTATGCTCTCTCAATCAATGCTATTCGTCCGTATCCTCGCCATATCTTCGCCCTTACCGTACAGCCTGGCAGTTTTGTACTTGAGCTGAACCACACTCTACATTGTATGTAGGCCTACACGTATCAACCAGTACATCGTTCCACCTGCCACAGGTGTATTGGAACAGCTGCGCACTCTACATTAAACTCTCATGCACCATCGCTCTGGTTACACCAAGGTTAGAATATACGTGGTACATAGCGTATCGACTGTCCAGTAACACTCAAAGTCTTGGAAAATACAGGCTATTATTTTTGAAGCCGTGTCCAGTAACACCCAAAGTCTTATTAAAAGACTTTCAAGTCTAGTTTTATAAGGGATTATAGAGGTTCTGGCGGTGGAAGGGTGTCCAGATTGCTGTGAGATTGAAGGGCTAAAGTTATCTTCTTGAAGTGACTGATGTGCTCAGATATAAGCATCAATATAGTTACTAAAAACAGACATTGCGATACTCTCATTATCAGAATATTGAAATTCAGATACGACCGTTTTATCTGACATACTTTTACTGTGAAAGAGGTTATGTGTTTTTTTTTTCGGAGACAAAGGATTTAGACAAATGGTACAGCAACTTGAATGTCATAGGCCTACTGGAATGCTTTGAACGTGCCTATTTTATAAGTAAATGAGTGCCATCTTTCCCCATCAGTTAGCTCTGTTTTACATAATTTGTCTGAAGGCAACACCTTCATAAATATTAATCGAAATGCATTACATCTTGCTTATTCATCAGATTGTACCAACAGTTGTTTAAGCCAAACAGAGGCTATTTAAAAGTTCTACGCTATGTAATCGGCAAAAAAATATGTGAACCAATCTTTACTATGGCTCTAAAAACATTCAATATTTTAGGGCTAAATGTCACATTTTAACGAGTATTTAAATTAACAAAAATCAATGTGTAACTACTAAACTATTACGTAACCAAATACTCATAATGATAAAAACTCGTCACGTTTGAAAGCCCGACATTGATTCGACCTCAGCAAAGACACGTGTAATTAACTCAACTGAGCCGAACAAAGTCGCGAGGAGGACGGAGGGTGGAAGGGAGCACTAAAGGGCGAAGTAGGTTTTGTGTAAGGGCCGTGAGGAGGAGGAGGAGGGGGTGAAAGGGCTGGAGATAGAGGGCGGTTTTATCATCGCGGCGAAATAGGTCACACAGTCCCATTGTGCCGGCGCACAAAACATAGCGGAAACTGTTCTGAAACTTTACCTCCAGCATTACTGCTGCTGTGTAGTTGTGTCGCCTCGATTCCAACTGCATCCTTGCCATTTAAATGTACTTCCTTTGTTTGTCCCGCGTTTTATGTGGGATGTTGTGTTGTTATTTTAGAAACGTCGTTTTATTTTGGTATTTTTCTTTGTTGCTTACAATGTTGATATCGGTTTATTAATGTTATCTTTTCGAAACTTGATTTATCCAAAATACTCAATATTAGGAATTAGTCATGACTGGATGATTGAAACGAGATCAAACGCTTCCTGTTCCAAGAGGCTATTGATTATTCATATCAGTTTTTTAAGCGTTTTGGCATTTTAAGTGTTGATTGTATTTGAAGTTGATACTATCGGTATAGGCATGTCAGAGGTTCAAGTATGTACTGTAAGGTGAATCTTTTAATTAGGTTTCATTGATAGATTCATGTCATCTTCTTCATAAATTTCACCTGTTCAAAAGTCATAAGTAATGTAGCAGGGACGAATAAAAATAGAACAAAATACTTCACCAAATGTTCAATCAGCACCTACAAAGCCCTCTAACCACTTCTTTGTCTCTCGCCGTTTATTAGTGGTGTGAAATCATATAGATTTAACAAACATTCACCTATTTATCCAAACTTTAAACCATTCATCAATAACAGTACTGTTTTGATAGGAGACTTACCTCGTTATCTATTTACAGCTGTTGCAAGCATTGGACGGAAAAGGTCAAGTGTTTATTACAGTAACGAGAACGAACGCCCTTTACACCCACTGAAGGGCGCATTCGCTGTTAAATATACGACTGGAAACAATGAGCATAGAGAATTATGCTTCACATATTATTTGATAACACAATCTATAGATTTCCATTCGTTGTAGAGTTTTAATTGATAACTGTGCTATCTATTTACAGTAGACCTACATGCTAAAGTGTTCTGACGCAAAATTAAACTTTCATGTGTTCAGTTGTTATAATCAGTTGTTGTAATACATATCCTTCATTAAAACCAGTCCAATCGCCACATAGCCACAGTCACTGTAGTTCAAGACAACAATTGGCATAAAAATGCAAATGGCCGGTTAAATTTATTGTTTTTCTTACTTGTTTATTGCTCCCTTTTTATGCGCAACTTTTGTAATGTAGTACCAGGGGGACCGAGCTTAAGCTCGGTAAAATTATTACTTTGGTTCTCACACAAATCTCGTTCGTTCCGCTCACTCCCACATTCCATTTTTAAGACGAGCTCGTTCGCTTCGCTCACTCGCCAGGTCAAAGGGTGCTGACTTTCGTATAATTTTCCTAAACCACAGGTTAAAGATGTAACACATTGATTTATATCTACAGTTATCAGCCGATTTTTGTTCAATTTTAAAATCTCCATAAGGATACCATGAAAACTTTCAAGGGCTCTAGGACGAAACCCAAATTTTTCCCATACGGGACTATAGCTCCAATCGATTTCTCGTGGGCCGAAGCTCCATATTCAACAAAAATATAAAAAATCCTTGGAGAGGAAAAATAAGCCCGAACAAACATTGCTTGTTTTAGAGTAGGCCTATAAGTTGTAGAGTATAATGTTACATTTAAGTGTAGTTTTGAGTAATATTCATGATCAATATTGATTTGGAATTATGGTTGTACTTTTATCTATATGTAAACTAAATTGCTCGATTTCAAGCAATCGGTACACTAGGCAAAAATTTTCTAGGCGTATGAATTCAAACCTTAACAAATTTTCAGGACCTTTCCAAGTAACCAACATTCATGTTTGACAGAATTTTGGCACGATGAAGAATTTTGTCGAATGTTTGGCAGAACCCAGAACCGAACTAACCGACCTCCAAATGTCACAAAAGTGCGCCACAATCGCAGGCTTGTGTCTCCTATATCTGTTGACCCACGTTTGACCCGATGTTCCTGTTGCAGTGGTGGAGTCCATCATGCGTGGCGAGGACGTGGGCATCACGCATCGCAGGTCACGCTCCAGCACCACGCCGTCCCAGCCGCCCGCGCTCACCACGCCCGTGAGTACCCCAACCAGTCACGTGACCTGTCACGTCATCACTCTACAGTCCTGATATCACGTCACGTCATGCTACCATGTTGGTTTTATTTCCCATAAGAGCATGCCAAAACTTGACCCCCACAATTTGTCATTAATTTCTTTATTTGTTGTCCGATTGGTTCAGAATAAATTGTGTTTGAATCGCAAATTGGTTTGTCGTACCTTCTGCGAGATTGATTTTGAGGTTTTATAAAACACCTATTAGAAAGTAGTACAAATTTTATTAACTCCTTTCATTTCAAACCATATCCGTCTTGATGAACCCTTTAAAAGTATAATCAGAAAATTATCTAAATAAGAAAATAAAGGAGACAATATGTTTAACGTTGATCTTATGGGAATAAAACCAAATTATTCGTCATTGACTCCATTGCATTCTTAAATCCCCGCTTGAAAATCAAAATTTGATTATACCAACGAACTTTTGTTCCTGTACTGAACGATCTTATTTTATTTAATTTTAAGCATAATATGATAGATTTTGAAAGGTTCTGAAATATTTGATTTGGCAAAGTTCTTTGCCCCCATTGTATGCAATTAACTTTGTGTTATTTCGTCTTGATAAGGGGTTTCTCTTCCTGAAAAAGGTTTGGTGTTTCCAATAATACATACTACCAAACTAAACAAAGGTAAACCAAGTACAGACCAATGTCATACTTTTTCAGTACCGGTACATAGTAGTAGGCCTAATGTCTACTGTATGGAGAGACTTGGACAGACGTTCAAATCTCAAACATTCGGTAACAGTTTCAATCCTTTCTCTATATGGTTTGTGATCATTATAACTTGAACAACTTATTTATTGGACATATATCAGTTTTATTTGTTACCATTAAAATTATCATGTTAGACCAGCACTGTAAATATCCTGCTAATATTTTAATACAGAATAAAATATCGAACTGATAGGACTATATTTTTTCCAATCATAGCGTGAAGGCCGATAAGATAGTTTGTTTATTGAAATGCCAAAGAGAACAATGAGTTTGATTGATAGCCTGTTTATCTTAATGCCAAAAGCGATAAAGTTCGTTCTAAAGTGTCATTCACAATTTTGAAATCACATCAAATATTAATATCTCTCTGCAGCCTGTTCATGACTTGTTACTGTATTTGTATATCTCCAAAAAATAATTTCCGTGATCTTTTCCTGTTTTACAAAGTTTTGTTAACATAGTAGTTAGGTATTTTTATGATGGATTGTTACCAATATCCTTATTGTAATATTTTGTATTGTAAAAATGTAGCTATACTTCGTAATCTACTTCAAGATATCTCCTTTGACAGTTTTTTTCTGTAATATGATGCTTTAAATGAGACAGGGTAAGAAGGGACAGCAGAAGTCAATTTCACACAGTTTGTGAGCACATTTCGATTTTATGAATTTAGCCTTGGGATTTGACAACTATTTTTCGAGCCTGACATTCGAACCAATAAAACAAACCGTTCTACCGTCTCATATAAAACTGGAATTGCTGGACAACAAATTTATGTTTTGAGCCACAATATTGTTATTTTAGAAATTAGTTACCGCAAGGTGCCACCACTTGTGCCTCTTATTCTGGAGGTTCCTTCCGTGTTGGCAAGTAGAAAATAAATACACTTAGCCTAAACCATGGTGCGGCCCACTTAAGAGAGAATAACCCATGTTCGAATGTTAACAACAGAATGGATATAAAATGTAAACAGGTGTGCTCCATCAGATCTGATCACTTGTAAAACCATTTTATATTTCAAATATCGCCATGACAGCAGTCTCACGTACTCAGAATTTTTTAGTACAGGTTTGCTGCCACAGTGTTATTGTAAGCAAATCTATCGGTAAATATTCAATTTGACGATTTGCACACTTTTCGAGTGATTTAAATGGTTTTGGTGTTATTGAATCGAGCTCGGCGTGAAGGTTTTTTTTTTTTGACCCCGGACCAAAAATTTGTCCGTCTATACCAATTTAAAAATTAGAATTTCCTATACATCCCTGCTGCGCTTTTTTACGGATAACACGGAATATCTTAGCATCTTAGCCTGTGATGACCGTTTATAATTGAAGCAATTAATTGCAGAGCGACGAAGTTGCAGATTGACGCAGGCCGTTTTTATCGTGCCATATGTTTACCAATTTGAATCCAGAAGTGGAGTATGTCAGAGGCCAAGATATTCTGCGTTATCTGTACTTCCACGGCCAAACCGTCATTTGCAACTCTGCGTGTTGAGTGCCACGCGCCCCGGTACAGTATATACTGCTGTATGTACACAACATTCCGCTATTCCGGTAGCGACGTCATTTGCAACTCGGCGTGTTGAGTGCCACGCGCCCCGGTACAGTATATACTGCTGTATGTACACAACATTCCGCTATTCCGGTAGCGACGTCATTTGCAACTCGGCGTGTTGAGTGCCACGCGCCCCAGTACAGTATATACTGCTGTATGTACACAACATTCCGCTATTCCGGTAGCGACGTCATTTGCAACTCGGCGTGTTGAGTGCCACGCGCCCCAGTACAGTATATACTGCTGTATGTACACAACATTCCACTATTCCAGTAGCGACGTCATTTGCAACTCGGCGTGTTGAGTGCCACGCGCCCCAGTACAGTATATACTGCTGTATGTACACAACATTCCACTATTCCGGTAGCGACGTCATTTGCAACTCGGCGTGTTGAGTGCCACGCGCCCCAGTACAGTATATACTGCTGTATGTACACAACATTCCGCTATTCCGGTAGCGACGTCATTTGCAACTCGGCGTGTTGAGTGCCACGCGCCCCAGTACAGTATATACTGCTGTATGTACACAACATTCCGCTATTCCGGTAGCGACGTCATTTGCAACTCGGCGTGTTGAGTGCCACGCGCCCCGGTACAGTATATACTGCTGTATGTACACAACATTCCGCTATTCCGGTAGCGACGTCATTTGCAACTCGGCGTGTTGAGTGCCACGCGCCCCAGTACAGTATATACTGCTGTATATGTACACAACATTCAGCTATTCCGGTAGCGACGTCATTTGCAACTCTGCGTGTTGAGTGCCACGCGCCCCAGTACAGTATATGCTGCTGTATGTACACAACATTCCGCTATTCCGGTAGCGACGTCATTTGCAACTCGGCGTGTTGAGTGCCACGCGCCCCAGTACAGTATATGCTGCTGTATGTACACAACATTCAGCTATTCCGGTAGCGACGTCATTTGCAACTCTGCGTGTTGAGTGCCACGCGCCCCAGTACAGTATATGCTGCTGTATGTACACAACATTCAGCTATTCCGGTAGCGACGTCATTTGCAACTCTGCGTGTTGAGTGCCACGCGCCCCAGTACAGTATATGCTGCTGTATGTACACAACATTCAGCTATTCCGGTAGCGACGTCATTTGCAACTCTGCGTGTTGAGTGCCACGCGCCCCAGTACAGTATATGCTGCTGTATGTACACAACATTCAGCTATTCCGGTAGCGACGTCATTTGCAACTCTGCGTGTTGAGTGCCACGCGCCCCGGTACATTATATACTGCTGTATGTACACAACATTCCACTATTCCGGTAGCGACGTCATTTGCAACTCGGCGTGTTGAGTGCCACGCGCCCCGGTACATTATATACTGCTGTATGTACACAACATTCCGCTATTCCGGTAGCGACGTCATTTGCAACTCTGCGTGTTGAGTGCCACGCGCCCCAGTACAGTATATACTGCCGTATGTACACAACATTCCGCTATCCTGGTAGCGACGTCATTTGCAACTCGGCGTGTTGAGTGCCACGCGCCCCAGTACAGTATATACTGCTGTATGTACACAACATTCCGCTATTCCGGTAGCGACGTCATTTGCAACTCTGCGTGTTGAGTGCCACGCGCCCCGGTACAGTATATACTGCTGTATGTACACAACATTCCGCTATTCCGGTAGCGACGTCATTTGCAACTCGGCGTGTTGAGTGCCACGCGCCCCGGTACAGTATATACTGCTGTATGTACACAACATTCCGCTATTCCGGTAGCGACGTCATTTGCAACTCGGCGTGTTGAGTGCCACATGCCCCAGTACAGTATATGCTGCTGTATGTACACAACATTCCGCTATTCCGGTAGCGACGTCATTTGCAACTCGGCGTGTTGAGTGCCACATGCCCCAGTACAGTATATGCTGCTGTATGTACACAACATTCCGCTATTCCGGTAGCGACGTCATTTGCAACTCGGCGTGTTGAGTGCCACGCGCCCCAGTACAGTATATACTGCTGTATGTACACAACATTCCGCTATTCCGGTAGCGACGTCATTTGCAACTCTGTGTGTTGAGTGCCACGCGCCCCGGTACATTATATACTGCTGTATGTACACAACATTCCGCTATTCCGGTAGCGACGTCATTTGCAACTCGGCGTGTTGAGTGCCACATGCCCCAGTACAGTATATGCTGCTGTATGTACACAACATTCCGCTATTCCGGTAGCGACGTCATTTGCAACTCGGCGTGTTGAGTGCCACATGCCCCAGTACAGTATATGCTGCTGTATGTACACAACATTCCACTATTCCGGTAGCGACGTCATTTGCAACTCGGTGTGTTGAGTGCCACGCGCCCCGGTACAGTATATACTGCTGTATGTACACAACATTCCGCTATTCCGGTAGCGACGTCATTTGCAACTCGGCGTGTTGAGTGCCACGCGCCCCAGTACAGTATATACTGCTGTATGTACACAACATTCCGCTATTCCGGTAGCGACGTCATTTGCAACTCGGCGTGTTGAGTGTTACGCGCCCCAGTACAGTATATACTGCTGTATGTACACAACATTCCACTATTCCGGTAGCGACGTCATTTGCAACTCGGCGTGTTGAGTGCCACATGCCCCAGTACAGTATATGCTGCTGTATGTACACAACATTCCACTATTCCGGTAGCGACGTCATTTGCAACTCGGCGTGTTGAGTGCCACATGCCCCAGTACAGTATATGCTGCTGTATGTACACAACATTCCGCTATTCCGGTAGCGACGTCATTTGCAACTCGGCGTGTTGAGTGCCACATGCAACAGTACAGTATATGCTACTGTATGTACACAACATTCCGCTATTTCGGTAGCGACGTCATTTGCAACTCGGCGTGTTGAGTGCCACGCGCCCCAGTACAGTATATACTGCTATATGTACACAACATTCCGCTATTCCGGTAGCGACGTCATTTGCAACTCGGGGTGTTGAGTGCCACGCGCCCCGATACAGTATATACTGCTGTATATGTACACAACATTCCGCTATTCCGGTAGCGACGTCATTTGCAACTCGGCGTGTTGAGTGCCACGCGCCCCAGTACAGTATATACTGCTATATGTACACAACATTCCGCTATTCCGGTAGCGACGTCATTTGCAACTCGGCGTGTTGAGTGCCACGCGCCCCAGTACAGTATATACTGCTATATGTACACAACATTCCGCTATTCCGGTAGCGACGTCATTTGCAACTCGGCGTGTTGAGTGCCACGCGCCCCGGTACATTATATACTGCTGTATGTACACAACATTCCGCTATTCCGGTAGCGACGTCATTTGCAACTCTGCGTGTTGAGTGCCACGCGCCCCAGTACAGTATATACTGCGGTATGTACACAACATTCCGCTATCCTGGTAGCGACGTCATTTGCAACTCGGCGTGTTGAGTGCCACGCGCCCCAGTACAGTATATACTGCTATATGTACACAACATTCCGCTATTCCGGTAGCGACGTCATTTGCAACTCGGCGTGTTGAGTGCCACGCGCCCCAGCACAGTATATACTGCTGTATGTACACAACATTCCGCTATTCCGGTAGCGACGTCATTTGCAACTCTGCGTGTTGAGTGCCACGCGCCCCAGCACAGTATATACTGCTGTATGTACACAACATTCCGCTATTCCGGTAGCGACGTCATTTGCACCTCTGCGTGTTGAGTGCCACGCGCCCCAGTACAGTATATACTGCTATATGTACACAACATTCCGCTATTCCGGTAGCGACGTCATTTGCAACTCTGCGTGTTGAGTGCCACGCGCCCCAGCACAGTATATACTGCTGTATGTACACAACATTCCGCTATTCCGGTAGCGACGTCATTTGCACCTCTGCGTGTTGAGTGCCACGCGCCCCAGTACAGTATATACTGCTATATGTACACAACATTCCGCTATTCCGGTAGCGACGTCATTTGCAACTCTGCGTGTTGAGTGCCACGCGCCCCAGCACAGTATATACTGCTGTATGTACACAACATTCCGCTATTCCGGTAGCGACGTCATTTGCACCTCTGCGTGTTGAGTGCCACGCGCCCCAGCACAGTATATACTGCTGTATGTACACAACATTCCGCTATTCCGGTAGCGACGTCATTTGCACCTCTGCGTGTTGAGTGCCACGCGCCCCAGTACAGTATATACTGCTATATGTACACAACATTCCGCTATTCCGGTAGCGACGTCATTTGCACCTCTGCGTGTTGAGTGCCACGCGCCCCAGCACAGTATATACTGCTGTATGTACACAACATTCCGCTATTCCGGTAGCGACGTCATTTGCACCTCTGCGTGTTGAGTGCCACGCGCCCCAGCACAGTATATACTGCTGTATGTACACAACATTCCGCTATTCCGGTAGCGACGTCATTTGCACCTCTGCGTGTTGAGTGCCACGCGCCCCAGTACAGTATATACTGCTGTATGTACACAACATTCCGCTATTCCGGTAGCGACGTCATTTGCACCTCTGCGTGTTGAGTGCCACGCGCCCCAGTACAGTATATACTGCTGTATGTACACAACATTCCGCTATTCCGGTAGCGACGTCATTTGCACCTCTGCGTGTTGAGTGCCACGCGCCCCAGTACAGTATATGCTGCTGTATGTACACAACATTCAGCTATTCCGGTAGCGACGTCATTTGCAACTCTGCGTGTTGAGTGCCACGCGCCCCAGTACAGTATATGCTGCTGTATGTACACAACATTCAGCTATTCCGGTAGCGACGTCATTTGCAACTCTGCGTGTTGAGTGCCACGCGCCCCGGTACATTATATACTGCTGTATGTACACAACATTCCACTATTCCGGTAGCGACGTCATTTGCAACTCGGCGTGTTGAGTGCCACGCGCCCCGGTACATTATATACTGCTGTATGTACACAACATTCCGCTATTCCGGTAGCGACGTCATTTGCAACTCTGCGTGTTGAGTGCCACGCGCCCCAGTACAGTATATACTGCCGTATGTACACAACATTCCGCTATCCTGGTAGCGACGTCATTTGCAACTCGGCGTGTTGAGTGCCACGCGCCCCAGTACAGTATATACTGCTGTATGTACACAACATTCCGCTATTCCGGTAGCGACGTCATTTGCAACTCTGCGTGTTGAGTGCCACGCGCCCCGGTACAGTATATACTGCTGTATGTACACAACATTCCGCTATTCCGGTAGCGACGTCATTTGCAACTCGGCGTGTTGAGTGCCACGCGCCCCGGTACAGTATATACTGCTGTATGTACACAACATTCCGCTATTCCGGTAGCGACGTCATTTGCAACTCGGCGTGTTGAGTGCCACATGCCCCAGTACAGTATATGCTGCTGTATGTACACAACATTCCGCTATTCCGGTAGCGACGTCATTTGCAACTCGGCGTGTTGAGTGCCACATGCCCCAGTACAGTATATGCTGCTGTATGTACACAACATTCCGCTATTCCGGTAGCGACGTCATTTGCAACTCGGCGTGTTGAGTGCCACGCGCCCCAGTACAGTATATACTGCTGTATGTACACAACATTCCGCTATTCCGGTAGCGACGTCATTTGCAACTCTGTGTGTTGAGTGCCACGCGCCCCGGTACATTATATACTGCTGTATGTACACAACATTCCGCTATTCCGGTAGCGACGTCATTTGCAACTCGGCGTGTTGAGTGCCACATGCCCCAGTACAGTATATGCTGCTGTATGTACACAACATTCCGCTATTCCGGTAGCGACGTCATTTGCAACTCGGCGTGTTGAGTGCCACATGCCCCAGTACAGTATATGCTGCTGTATGTACACAACATTCCACTATTCCGGTAGCGACGTCATTTGCAACTCGGTGTGTTGAGTGCCACGCGCCCCGGTACAGTATATACTGCTGTATGTACACAACATTCCGCTATTCCGGTAGCGACGTCATTTGCAACTCGGCGTGTTGAGTGCCACGCGCCCCAGTACAGTATATACTGCTGTATGTACACAACATTCCGCTATTCCGGTAGCGACGTCATTTGCAACTCGGCGTGTTGAGTGTTACGCGCCCCAGTACAGTATATACTGCTGTATGTACACAACATTCCACTATTCCGGTAGCGACGTCATTTGCAACTCGGCGTGTTGAGTGCCACATGCCCCAGTACAGTATATGCTGCTGTATGTACACAACATTCCACTATTCCGGTAGCGACGTCATTTGCAACTCGGCGTGTTGAGTGCCACATGCCCCAGTACAGTATATGCTGCTGTATGTACACAACATTCCGCTATTCCGGTAGCGACGTCATTTGCAACTCGGCGTGTTGAGTGCCACATGCAACAGTACAGTATATGCTACTGTATGTACACAACATTCCGCTATTCCGGTAGCGACGTCATTTGCAACTCGGCGTGTTGAGTGCCACGCGCCCCAGTACAGTATATACTGCTATATGTACACAACATTCCGCTATTCCGGTAGCGACGTCATTTGCAACTCGGGGTGTTGAGTGCCACGCGCCCCGATACAGTATATACTGCTGTATATGTACACAACATTCCGCTATTCCGGTAGCGACGTCATTTGCAACTCGGCGTGTTGAGTGCCACGCGCCCCAGTACAGTATATACTGCTATATGTACACAACATTCCGCTATTCCGGTAGCGACGTCATTTGCAACTCGGCGTGTTGAGTGCCACGCGCCCCAGTACAGTATATACTGCTATATGTACACAACATTCCGCTATTCCGGTAGCGACGTCATTTGCAACTCGGCGTGTTGAGTGCCACGCGCCCCGGTACATTATATACTGCTGTATGTACACAACATTCCGCTATTCCGGTAGCGACGTCATTTGCAACTCTGCGTGTTGAGTGCCACGCGCCCCAGTACAGTATATACTGCGGTATGTACACAACATTCCGCTATCCTGGTAGCGACGTCATTTGCAACTCGGCGTGTTGAGTGCCACGCGCCCCAGTACAGTATATACTGCTATATGTACACAACATTCCGCTATTCCGGTAGCGACGTCATTTGCAACTCGGCGTGTTGAGTGCCACGCGCCCCAGCACAGTATATACTGCTGTATGTACACAACATTCCGCTATTCCGGTAGCGACGTCATTTGCAACTCTGCGTGTTGAGTGCCACGCGCCCCAGCACAGTATATACTGCTGTATGTACACAACATTCCGCTATTCCGGTAGCGACGTCATTTGCACCTCTGCGTGTTGAGTGCCACGCGCCCCAGTACAGTATATACTGCTATATGTACACAACATTCCGCTATTCCGGTAGCGACGTCATTTGCAACTCTGCGTGTTGAGTGCCACGCGCCCCAGCACAGTATATACTGCTGTATGTACACAACATTCCGCTATTCCGGTAGCGACGTCATTTGCACCTCTGCGTGTTGAGTGCCACGCGCCCCAGTACAGTATATACTGCTATATGTACACAACATTCCGCTATTCCGGTAGCGACGTCATTTGCAACTCTGCGTGTTGAGTGCCACGCGCCCCAGCACAGTATATACTGCTGTATGTACACAACATTCCGCTATTCCGGTAGCGACGTCATTTGCACCTCTGCGTGTTGAGTGCCACGCGCCCCAGCACAGTATATACTGCTGTATGTACACAACATTCCGCTATTCCGGTAGCGACGTCATTTGCACCTCTGCGTGTTGAGTGCCACGCGCCCCAGTACAGTATATACTGCTATATGTACACAACATTCCGCTATTCCGGTAGCGACGTCATTTGCACCTCTGCGTGTTGAGTGCCACGCGCCCCAGCACAGTATATACTGCTGTATGTACACAACATTCCGCTATTCCGGTAGCGACGTCATTTGCACCTCTGCGTGTTGAGTGCCACGCGCCCCAGCACAGTATATACTGCTGTATGTACACAACATTCCGCTATTCCGGTAGCGACGTCATTTGCACCTCTGCGTGTTGAGTGCCACGCGCCCCAGTACAGTATATACTGCTGTATGTACACAACATTCCGCTATTCCGGTAGCGACGTCATTTGCACCTCTGCGTGTTGAGTGCCACGCGCCCCAGTACAGTATATACTGCTGTATGTACACAACATTCCGCTATTCCGGTAGCGACGTCATTTGCACCTCTGCGTGTTGAGTGCCACGCGCCCCAGTACAGTATATACTGCTGTATGTACACAACATTCCGCTATTCCGGTAGCGACGTCATTTGCAACTCTGCGTGTTGAGTGCCACGCGCCCCAGCACAGTATACACTGCTGTATGTACACAACATTCCGCTATTCCGGTAGCGACGTCATTTGCAACTCTGCGTGTTGAGTGCCACGCGCCCCAGCACAGTATACACTGCTGTATGTACACAACATTCCGCTATTCCGGTAGCGACGTCATTTGCACCTCTGCGTGTTGAGTGCCACGCGCCCCAGTACAGTATATACTGCTGTATGTACACAACATTCCGCTATTCCGGTAGCGACGTCATTTGCAACTCTGCGTGTTGAGTGCCACGCGCCCCAGTACAGTATATACTGCTGTATGTACACAACATTCCGCTATTCCGGTAGCGACGTCATTTGCACCTCTGCGTGTTGAGTGCCACGCGCCCCAGTACAGTATATACTGCTGTATGTACACAACATTCCGCTATTCCGGTAGCGATGTCATTTGCAACTCGGCGTGTTGAGTGCCACGCGCCCCAGTACATTATATACTGCTGTATGTACACAACATTCCGCTATTCCGGTAGCGACGTCATTTGCAACTCTGCGTGTTGAGTGCCACGCGCCCCAGTACAGTATATACTGCTGTATGTACACAACATTCCGCTATTCCGGTAGCGACGTCATTTGCACCTCTGCGTGTTGAGTGCCACGCGCCCCAGCACAGTATATACTGCTGTATGTACACAACATTCCGCTATTCCGGTAGCGACGTCATTTGCAACTCTGCGTGTTGAGTGCCACGCGCCCCAGCACAGTATATACTGCTGTATGTACACAACATTCAGCTATTCCGGTAGCGACGTCATTTGCACCTCTGCGTGTTGAGTGCCACGCGCCCCAGCACAGTATATACTGCTGTATGTACACAACATTCAGCTATTCCGGTAGCGACGTCATTTGCAACTCTGCGTGTTGAGTGCCACGCGCCCCAGTACATTATATACTGCTGTATGTACACAACATTCCGCTATTCCGGTAGCGACGTCATTTGCACCTCTGCGTGTTGAGTGCCACGCGCCCCAGCACAGTATATACTGCTGTATGTACACAACATTCCGCTATTCCGGTAGCGACGTCATTTGCAACTCTGCGTGTTGAGTGCCACGCGCCCCAGTACATTATATACTGCTGTATGTACACAACATTCCGCTATTCCGGTAGCGACGTCATTTGCACCTCTGCGTGTTGAGTGCCACGCGCCCCAGTACATTATATACTGCTGTATGTACACAACATTCCGCTATTCCGGTAGCGACGTCATTTGCACCTCTGCGTGTTGAGTGCCACGCGCCCCAGTACAGTATACACTGCTGTATGTACACAACATTCCGCTATTCCGGTAGCGACGTCATTTGCAACTCTGCATGTTGAGTGCCACGCGCCCCAGCACAGTATATACTGCTGTATGTACACAACATTCAGCTATTCCGGTAGCGACGTCATTTGCAACTCTGCGTGTTGAGTGCCACGCGCCCCAGTACATTATATACTGCTGTATGTACACAACATTCCGCTATTCCGGTAGCGACGTCATTTGCACCTCTGCGTGTTGAGTGCCACGCGCCCCAGCACAGTATATACTGCTGTATGTACACAACATTCCGCTATTCCGGTAGCGACGTCATTTGCACCTCTGCGTGTTGAGTGCCACGCGCCCCAGCACAGTATATACTGCTGTATGTACACAACATTCCGCTATTCCGGTAGCGACGTCATTTGCACCTCTGCGTGTTGAGTGCCACGCGCCCCAGCACAGTATATACTGCTGTATGTACACAACATTCCGCTATTCCGGTAGCGACGTCATTTGCACCTCTGCGTGTTGAGTGCCACGCGCCCCAGTACAGTATATACTGCTATATGTACACAACATTCCGCTATTCCGGTAGCGACGTCATTTGCACCTCTGCGTGTTGAGTGCCACGCGCCCCGGTACAGTATATACTGCTGTATGTACACAACATTCCGCTATTCCGGTAGCGACGTCATTTGCACCTCTGCGTGTTGAGTGCCACGCGCCCCAGCACAGTATATACTGCTGTATGTACACAACATTCCGCTATTCCGGTAGCGACGTCATTTGCAACTCGGCGTGTTGAGTGCCACATGCCCCAGTACATTATATACTGCTGTATGTACACAACATTCCGCTATTCCGGTAGCGACGTCATTTGCACCTCTGCGTGTTGAGTGCCACGCGCCCCAGCACAGTATATACTGCTGTATGTACACAACATTCCGCTATTCCGGTAGCGACGTCATTTGCACCTCTGCGTGTTGAGTGCCACGCGCCCCAGTACAGTATATACTGCTGTATGTACACAACATTCCGCTATTCCGGTAGCGACGTCATTTGCACCTCTGCGTGTTGAGTGCCACGCGCCCCAGCACAGTATATACTGCTGTATGTACACAACATTCCGCTATTCCGGTAGCGACGTCATTTGCACCTCTGCGTGTTGAGTGCCACGCGCCCCGGTACAGTATATACTGCTGTATGTACACAACATTCCGCTATTCCGGTAGCGACGTCATTTGCACCTCTGCGTGTTGAGTGCCACGCGCCCCAGCACAGTATATACTGCTGTATGTACACAACATTCCGCTATTCCGGTAGCGACGTCATTTGCAACTCGGCGTGTTGAGTGCCACATGCCCCAGTACATTATATACTGCTGTATGTACACAACATTCCGCTATTCCGGTAGCGACGTCATTTGCACCTCTGCGTGTTGAGTGCCACGCGCCCCAGCACAGTATATACTGCTGTATGTACACAACATTCCGCTATTCCGGTAGCGACGTCATTTGCACCTCTGCGTGTTGAGTGCCACGCGCCCCAGTACAGTATATACTGCTGTATGTACACAACATTCCGCTATTCCGGTAGCGACGTCATTTGCACCTCTGCGTGTTGAGTGCCACGCGCCCCAGCACAGTATATACTGCTGTATGTACACAACATTCCGCTATTCCGGTAGCGACGTCATTTGCACCTCTGCGTGTTGAGTGCCACATGCCCCAGTACATTATATACTGCTGTATGTACACAACATTCCGCTATTCCGGTAGCGACGTCATTTGCACCTCTGCGTGTTGAGTGCCACGCGCCCCAGCACAGTATATACTGCTGTATGTACACAACATTCCGCTATTCCGGTAGCGACGTCATTTGCACCTCTGCGTGTTGAGTGCCACGCGCCCCAGCACAGTATATACTGCTGTATGTACACAACATTCCGCTATTCCGGTAGCGACGTCATTTGCACCTCTGCGTGTTGAGTGCCACGCGCCCCAGCACAGTATATACTGCTGTATGTACACAACATTCCGCTATTCCGGTAGCGACGTCATTTGCACCTCTGCGTGTTGAGTGCCACGCGCCCCAGCACAGTATATACTGCTGTATGTACACAACATTCCGCTATTCCGGTAGCGACGTCATTTGCACCTCTGCGTGTTGAGTGCCACGCGCCCCAGCACAGTATATACTGCTGTATGTACACAACATTCCGCTATTCCGGTAGCGACGTCATTTGCACCTCTGCGTGTTGAGTGCCACGCGCCCCAGTACAGTATATACTGCTATATGTACACAACATTCCGCTATTCCGGTAGCGACGTCATTTGCACCTCTGCGTGTTGAGTGCCACGCGCCCCGGTACAGTATATACTGCTATATGTACACAACATTCAGCTATTCCGGTAGCGACGTCATTTGCACCTCTGCGTGTTGAGTGCCACGCGCCCCAGCACAGTATATACTGCTGTATGTACACAACATTCCGCTATTCCGGTAGCGACGGGCGTCTGTTCAGCGTCCGTCGGACCAAACAAACCGCTGCTATTTCCACGCTGGTTTGGACAAGTGTTTACTACTTTCACGGTTCAAGCCAAATAACCTGCCTTTACGCCGTGGCTGCTTTCTCTCCTCCGCCTGCCAGTCGCTGAGCTATCGCTGGTTTACCAACTGTGCATCGTTTGGCCTTGTTTTGTATTACGAAAGTCGTGTGATTTCTCGTAGTTCCTGTTGGTGGTCTGTTCTTGTCTTAAATAGATTTTCCAATCTGTATATGTCGATCTAATCGTGTAAAGATAAAACTGTTTTGTAACGTACATCGCAATCTTTTTCTGCGCGATATTTATTTCGTTTTACATTTCAACATTTTCTTGCTTCAAGTTTATATGAGATAGGCTATCCACTCCTTATAGTATGTTGGTCTTTCGTAATAGGCCTACTAATAGACAATCTGTTTGACTATAGAATGGCTGTTGGCTAGATTGGCTATTGATTCTCATTCTCATTCCTATGTCACTAACGAATACACTCATTTTTTAGAAAGTGATATCTGTTCCTTTTTACCTACAACGTCTTTAGTCTGAAGACCTGCACATTTTGTATTTGAACTGCCCCGATCCCCATTTTAACGAAGCCAATACTAGTGTTTAATTTTTCCAGTGGCTTACAAGGATCTAACAACCCCATTTAGGCTACTATTCGTCTACAAGAAAATTATATTTTTGACTTTCTTCGCATTTTCATAAGTTTTCTGTATGTAGTCAGTCTTGCAAATTTCAATCAAAACATCCTTTGATCTTTTTACCCTATCACCAGACCTCCATGGTGTCTAGCCCTCCGAGCGTTCAATATAGCACCCCTGGAGCGTTAAGCATTTTTTGACGGTGTTGCATACTTTCAAATAAAAATTAGAAAAAAATATATTTTATGAAATAGCACTATAAATGTATATTTTATATGAAAGTAGATAAAATGGACTACCTAACAAAACAAAAATTTTTACCCTTACTTATAGTTACACAAATTAGGCTATAGGTTGAAAATTATAAAATTACAAAAAAAATTGTATATAACTTTGCTCTCACCTAAAATAATTTTGTATACACATAATTAAAATTCCAAGATATACATTTTGTTTAGAATTTTATGCAGTTCAAGAAAATATATAATTTATATAGGCTAGAAGTATTTGAAAAAAATTTTTGTTGAATAAAACCACATATGTCCTTCGGTACTTACCCTAATCCCATAAGAACACATGTAAAATCAAGCGAGGAATATTACACTAATTCCTACTCATATTTATGATTTTAAACTCGATAAAACATATTAATTTATTCCAAAAATGTAAATTAATAGTATATTTCGTCACAAGTGCCGAAAGTGGCGTTTTGCCGGCCCCGAGATCGTGTTTCAAGTTCGAGACGAAGTCGAGAACTTGAAACGATCGAGGGTTGGCAAAACGCTTTCGGCCCGAGTTATGAACGATATTTTTCATCACACTACACAATCCAATAAATTCTAAACAAGTGAAAAAATTACTTTTTTGTTCATAACAAACAAAACATGACCTCAACTTCAACTAACCTAGCGAGATGTACTGATTGAGTTTCTGGTTGCTAGGCAACCACTTCACATCAGCTAAGGCCACCAAAACTAATACTCCAACGGTAAGTGACTACAGCTGATTCCAAGGGAAAAGCACTATTTCCCATCTACGTCATACATATTTAACAGTTGCTATCAGCTGAACTACTAACTACGTCACTGATTTGTTATTTGTTGTTGTTGTTGTTAAATACCTTCTAATATTCTTAGATTTCTCAGCTACCGTTTCCATTACCGCCCTAGGCCGGAAAATTTTGCCGGCCTAGGCCTGCAAAACAGGTGTTTCGTTGGTAGAAGTGAGGGTCGAAAACAGGTGATATCGATGTAGTGTGATGAAAAGGTATTAGTAACACTTTTAATCATTCAAAACCATAAAATGATTGTTAAAATATGTATTTCGTTGTTTACAAAGTTAGCAGATGGTAACCGTTTTTCCCAGATGTTTCATTGCATATTACAAACAACCAATCACGTTCACGTTCCGCCATTTGAAATGGGTGTTTTTGGATAGCTTAGAATCTCCCGGTAACAGCGGTATCGTTCACGGGTCCGTTTCTGTCATTCACTATAAAGTTACGTAACTTTTTTGAAAAGTCGAAAAATCGACTCAAACGCTTGGAGGCCGAAAAGCTGGGCCGAAAAATCGACGATTAACGCTCGGAGGGTTAAACCAAGCCTAAAGACTTGAACAATAGAGTTACCTCTGTTCTCGTGGACCACGGTCGAACGGGACCTCAAGGCACGTCGACTCCCAATCCCAATCAAGATGGCGCCAACTTTCTCCAGTCTCGATTCGGTAGCTGACCCACTATAGGCCGTTTGGCCGTGGGCTGTGATCTCCGGTTAGATTGAGCTGCGGTAATTGCTCTCGTAAAGCCTGAAAGCCTCCGGCGTCGAAGGCCATCAGAGTACAGCCTGAATAATTCAAGTTCGGGCTTCGAACTAGAGTTTTGTTGTTCAGCCATCAAACACTCTAAAAGTGCCGTAGGCTATACTGTATAGGTAAAATCTCTGTATAATTACTTTAAAATTCTTGAGGTTTAATATTGTTTCTACAAATTTTTTGGCTATAGGCCTAAACTGAGGTTTCGTAGAAGGGCCCTTTAGGTATGAATCAATACAAATGTGTTAGACCCCTATATTCCTTACTTTCTTCAGCGTTTACAGTGTTTGGGTTTTCGGTTTAGGTTATCTATTGTCAGTTAAGTCTACAATATTTGTACCAAATCTTGGAATTAACATGTTTAATTTTTAAATTGATTAATATCCTAAATATTGTGCATGTAAATGCCCAATACTAGGTTTGGGACGGATATAAAATCTTTTAATTATTACTCTACTGTACAACAAGAGAACATCTCAAGATAGCGTTGAAAATTATCCATTTTCATGGGACATGGCAAGACAGAAAGAGTTTTTAGTGGTAGAACACTCATATACTTTCAGTGTTCCATCCAACATTTCGCCATGTGATTATTCAAAGTAGTTTTCAAATCTGGAGTGAAGATTGAGAGGAAATGGACAAAAACAGTTCCAAGTAGGTTCAGAATCGTGCTGGCGAGCATTCGAGGAAGATTATCGACAAGCCAGTTAAACACGATAACAAGATCGTTGACCCCGTCGTTTGTTATTACACCGAACTGCCACAATATCCGGGCTGCCGGGAGAATTGGTTTTACCTTTGTGACCAACTTGTTGTTTATAAAGTTTTTAGTTTCCTACAATTGATATTTCAATTGTTATTGCGAGATATTATCGGTCGGAAGTACTGTAATTATTGTTGGAAAATTGGTTTTAAGCAGGGCCGCCGAGAGGGGGGTGGGGCAGGGGGGCAGTTTGCCCCGGGCCTCAAGAGACAGGGGGCCTTATCTTCAGGCTTTTTTTTGTAGCAAAATTTAATCTCTGCATAGGCTATGTAGGAACACCATGTATTTTTAAAGACCTATCAAAATCTTCAAACAGTAACAAAGTATAGCCTATGACCTTATACAGGCCTATCAGCCGTGAGTCTCCGTGGTTGTAAGCTTTGTGTCGGTAAACAGACTCCGCCGCGTGCTGTGCCCAGTATTTGACAGCTATACCATTGCAAAAATATTATATTTTGCAACCGATCCTTCACGGCTTCGACTAATATTGTCGTGCCTGTGTTTTTGGTCCAAGTATATAAGATAGAAGAGATATATAAGATAAAAGTGTCTTTTATTAATGTTATAAATGAATTTGCCATATTGAAGGCAAGAAAGAAACGTTCGCGAGTTGCTTATAGTTTTGTGAACGGTACTCAGTTTTGCTTAAGAACCATCACTGAATTATCTAATGGCTTAGGAGTGAAGTTGAGGGTTAGTCTTGAGTAAATAGGACCTTGCGTAATTCTTTTAATGTTATAAATTAATTATAAAGCAAAAGCAACTAATTATAAGTTCAAAAAGCGTTTAGTAAACAAAAAAAAATAATTAATTAACCATTTTAAAATAAAATACATTTTTATAATTTTCCCTGTAAGCTTAGCCATTTCAAAATACTTAAGTTAGCCCTAAAACCACGTGGTAGCTCTCCAATAAGCACTCTCGAACCCAGCCAAAGTGCAAGTTTGGTCAAATTATTTAATGTAGGCATACTGTAAACCAAAGTACATTTATCCTATCTATATCTTATAATAATGCAAATTAAATATTTATGAATCACTTAAGAAAAGAAAGCAAATTGTGTGCATGGACACAACATAAATATCCAAAGGAATAAAAATAAAAATGTGTAGTGTAGCCTATATTGCATCTGGTTCGAACACAGACGGTGACGACCAGGGATGCACCGAGGGGGGGGGGGCCTCACACTGGAACTCTTGCCCCGGGCCACAAAAATTCTCTCGGCGGCCCTGGTTTTAAGCCAAACAATTATTTTAAGGATAGTCTTTTTATCATTGGTTCCATTGTCGTTACTCTACTCCGTGTTACTGGTAACTGAACCTAACCTATAGTCTAACCTAAATATTATAATCTTTTAAGTGTTAACGTAGAGAAATGTATCCGTATAGCCAGAAGGCGTCCCATTATAATTGAGCGGAGCGAGCGAAGCTCCTATACTACACTCTGGCTTTTTATTTACAAGTACTCCTCCTGAACGGCTGGAGTGATCCTCACGAAATTTTGCTCGGTCATAGTAACCATCTATGGGAAGGTATAAATCTGAAATGGTCCAAATCGGACATAAGGGTTCTGGCCTACGGCCCTTTAAAGTTACCATGTTATTTTAATAGGAGAAATATTTTATCTGGTTTGTTTACTGTTTGTTGATTATACAGCTGTTATAAGGATCAAATTTAACTGCAGGCTGTTACTATCAGCTGTTTGTGAATACAGTAGTTTTATGTGAAATTGTTGTTTTGTTTATTTTAATGGTTTGTTTACATTTGTACGTGAATGAAAAACCATGTTTACGGAGAGGAAGTGCAAATCTTGGACGACGCACCATTTAATATTTTCAGCAAACCTGAATAATCAAAAATTATTAGAGTATTGCAGACTTGTGGTGAGTAAGCGCAGCGAACAACCTAAATCTGGCGACGAGTGTGTGCAGTGGATGAGCCGACCCAAAAGGTGAGTGAGCGCAGCGAACGAACTAAATTGATGGCGAGTGAGCGTAGCGAACGAGCTGACCAAAATGGCGAGTGAGCGCAGCGAACGAGCTTAACCCTGACGGCGAGTGAGCGTAGTGAACGAGCTCACTTATGCATTACCTATAAAACATTTGCTATTATTGATCTAAAAAATAGTCGCTCCGCTCAGTATTGCAAGCAGACAACTGCATTGTATACCTAGTTATTTGTTCTTCCAGACGCACTGGAATACCCAACCGTTAAATTTTTAGTCCAGCAAAGAATCATTTGTGAATGTGCGTTTTATAAAAAAGCTTGAATTAAAGCTTCTATTTGTCGGAAAATTTCCATGTCCTATAATAAAATGCATTTGTATATCCCTAGGAACTGAATAATCAACACCACCCTCTAAATTGAAGGTATAAATATTTTAAAACCAATTTATCGCCAATAGTTTTTTTGACCTCTTGCATTTGTCATCTCTTGCAACGATTGAATGATTTGTGTAAACAGTCAATTGCAAGATGGCAACCGCATTCCTGTAATGTTGCCTGTAACTTTTCCGTGTCGTAACTTTGTTGTTCAAACAGCAGCAGTTACACAGTTGGTCCGAGCCAGCCAGCCAGGCAGGCAGGCCGGTGCAGGCGCGATGTTATATCTCCGGGGGGGGGGGGGGGGTCGTACTGATAACGTCTGACTGCCGGAGCTACTGCTGATAACAACTTAGTACAAGAGGTCAAGGGTCGTCCACATCTTTGACCGCCTTTCCGCGTGTTTTTGATCTCTCGTTGAGGTCTATTTTACAATTATACTGTATCAGTAATTTTTTTACGTAAAAGTCTTGAGTGACGCAAAATATCTCGTCTATATATTTTATTAGCCTACTATTTAATCCATATATTTTAAACTTTTTGTGAATCGGAAGCTTTTTTCGGAAGCTTGTGAATTCGGTTGATTTTTGTATTTACGAAAGTTTAAACTTGTTTACCGGTAGAAGAAAATGTAGTATTTGAATATTGTTTCACGATTTTATCGACCTAGTTTCATGCATCGTCTCTTTCTAGTCGGTTCAAACTTAGCGTAACTGTAAAAATTTGTGGTTTGCAGAGTTTCAAATATTTTGTATGATGGATGTAAGCCAACGTCGAAATAATTTAGCAACTTTTTGCGTGTGCAT
>CM061531.1:33522955-33694904 GCA_030545055.2 Neoaliturus tenellus | reverse complement strand
CAACAGTGGGTCAAATGAAGGAAACTTTAAAGCAAGAAACATCTGGATTTGTAAAACAGGATCAAGTAGTATCACGGTCGGGTGATGTGTTTGTACAAGGAAATGAAAAGTTTATTTTACTTGAACAAAAAAATAATGTTTGGGATTGCAAAGACATGAAATTATCAAATGCGCATTTAGCTACAGATGCTCATGATGTTCCGATTTTATCACAAGTTTTACATACTAATCCAAACAATTATCATAGAAGTTGGTTGGGTACAAATAGAAGAATAATTGACATATTTCCAGGTATCGATGATTACGATTGTGTTGTAGTAAAACAATCTTTAATATTAGACAAACCAAAAGGTAGTACTTTCAATGCGAAAAATAAGAAAATAGGTAATTTGGCACAAGGAACAGATCCAAAGGATGCTGCAACTGTAGGACAAACATTACAATATGATAGTGCAAATCAAGAGTTTATTTATAATACCAAAAGATTTAAATTAATGGATGTAAATGATTATCAAAATATATTAATTGCAGATCCAAATTCATTTAGCGGATTTAGAAAATTGTCTGGTGAGGAATTTATTCATAAAAATCATGTATTTAGAAATGAAGCAGACAGATCATTAATTAGTGCAGATTTAAAATATTTTAAATGTCCCGGGAATGATGCAAATGTAACTGATGAAGACTAAGAATTTGTATAAAAACTGATATGGGTTAGAAATCGGGACTAATATTATAAAAATGGGTTACACTCTAGAATGTTATTCAGTTGCACCATGAGTGTTGACAAGTTCGGACGGTATTCATCGGATGGATTATATTACTTTAATACTTTAAAAAGAGGTGTTGGATTACCACAAACACCTGATGGAGATTATGATATTAGTAATAAACGGTTAAAAAACATTAATGATCCCACAGATGAAAATGATGCAATAAATTTAAAAGTATTAAAAAAAGAGATAGTACCAACACTGAAATTAGATAAAAACACATATAACGCGGGTAATCATAGAATTTCCAACGTTGGTAAGCCAAATCAAAACGCTGATGCAATAAACAGAGGTTATTTATCATCGGAATTAAAGAATACGTTAAAATTTAATGGAAAAACGTATAATGCTGAAAATCGGCGTATATCCAACGTAGCAGACCCTGTAGATGAAAAAGACAGCATAAATAGACGCTATTTACATTCTATAATACCTGAAAAGACAAAAGATGGGTTTTCTTTTTATAAATTTGTTATTAACGATATAGGTTATCCAAAAAATGAAAATGATGCTGTAAATTTAAAATACATCAAAGATCATTGTATTACACGTGATGTAGGAGTTATTGACTGTCTTGGTAATTGTTTAGCGAATGTAAAAGATGGTTTTGCACCATCAGATGGTGCAACGGTGGGTCAAATGAAGGAAACTTTAAAACAAGAAACCTCCGGTTTTGTGAAACAAAACCAAGTAGTAACACGTCAAGGAGATGTATTTGTACAAGGAAATAAAAAGTTTACTTTACTTGAAGAAAACAATTATGTTTGGGATGGTAAAGGAAAGTTATTGACAAATTTAGGTATTGGTGAAAAGCCTGGTGATGCTGTTACTTATGAACAGATAATACAATTAGAGCCAACTGGAAAAAAATGGTGGAATTGTGATAACAAACGATTAACAAATGTTGCAGACCCTGATTATGCCGATAACGCTGTAACTGTTAATTTTCTTGTTAAAGTAATAGGTAATTTATTATTTGATATGCATAATTATATTGTAGCAGGACAACATAAACCTATTGACGAAAAAATGAGAAATACATGGATTAAACAAGAAATTCTTTATAAATATTTTTTTAATCATAACACACAAAAGTTTAGATCATCAGATTGGGGTACTTTTGATATTTAACTAAATAACACCATATATTACATCATTTATGTGCAACCTGTCATAGAGGTAACACATGGGTTACGCTTTTCAAATATAAAAGACAATCATGGCGTTTCATTACACCAGTCCATATCGAGACACTATACGGAAAGGAGGCGGTATCACGTCCACAGCGGTTTCTCTGTTAAGTAAAGCTTTAAATCGTATTCCAGTAGGATCTATCGTAAACAGAGCAATAGACGCTTTACCATACGAATTTCACATACCGGGAGGTTATCAGTATTGCGGACCAGGAACTAAATTAAAAAAACGACTGGAAAGAGGTGATCCAGGCATAAATAAGTTAGATCAGGCTTGTAAAGAACACGATATCGCATATTCCACGTTTACCGATTCAAAAAATAGGTCAATCGCTGATAAAAAGCTAGCGAATATAGCTTGGCAACGAGTAAAGTCTAGTGACGCTAGTATTGCGGAAAAAGCAGCAGCTTTAGCGGTAACAGCAGGTATGAAGGCTAAAACAGCGGTAGGAGGTGGAAAAAGGAGGGGTAAGAATAAAAAAGGATCAACCAAGAGAAAACATGGTGGTAATATTAGACTAAAAAGACGTTCTCCGAGGAAAAATAATAAAAAACCGACAATATGGTCAATGGTAAAAAACGGGGCTGGTCTATACCTAAGACCGTATCGTGCATATTAAATAAAAGAAATCAATTGGTTATACCACATAAAGCGTTGACTAATGTTGAATTATTTAAATATATTTCCTGTTTAAAAATACCATTTTTCCGCGGAGTATTTATGAAAGACAGTTTACCAAAGAAAATATGGAAAAATGAGACTGGAATCGTAAATTTGGATAATGCTGAAGGGTCCGGCACCCATTGGGTGTGTTATAAGAAACTAAATAGTAATGTATATTATTTTGATAGTTTTGGAAATTTGCCACCACCTAAAGAACTTGAACATTACTTTAAATCTGCTAAAAACATATATTACAACTATAAAAGAGAACAACCTGATAATACTTCAATATGCGGCCATTTATGTTTGGAATTCCTAGCTAAAAGTATCAGTCACTATTGAGATGTCTTCCTATACGGTATCATTAACAGGAAAATCGTCCACTTTACGAAGTATCCTTTTTCCAGCGTTACGCTTGCAAAAAGGAAGATTTTGGGAGGCAGCACTGTTGGATTTTACAACTTACAACTCTATTCCCAATGTTACGGAAGGTAAAAATAACTTATTGCATTATTATAAAGGAAAAGATGCCAGTGGTAAGTTAACAGACTTAGAAGAGTGCAGTTTACCCACAGGTTCATATGAAATTGATCATATTAATGAATTTTTGCAAAATAAAATGGGAAAAGACAATATATCGCTAAAAGGTAATAATAATACAATGAAAGCTGAGCTTACTTCAAAATATTATATAGATTTCACTAAGCCAAACTCAATTGGTGATTTATTAGGATTTCCCAAAGATGGAGCAATTTTAGAACCAAATAAAACACATTCCGGTAAACAAACTGTAACAATATTAAAAGTCAATAGTATAGACATAACTTGTAACATTATACAAGGAGCTTACAGAGATGGAGCAAATACTCATATAATACATACTTTTTACCCCAGTGTACCACCTGGATTTAAAATTGTTGAAAAGCCGCAAAACCTGGTATATCTACCTTTGAACACCACTTTCATTTCAGACATCGTGTTGAACGTATTGGATCAAGACGGTAACTTGATAGATTTCCGAGAAGAGCCTATTACGGTTAGATTACATTTAAAATCAACACTTTAATACAAAATCATGGGTTTAACATTTAAAAGCGAACAACCTACGGGAATCCGCATTAGTAGCTCTTCAGCTGTGGAGGAGTTAACACGCGAGAACATTCGTTTCTTAGAGAGAATTGGATTAAAAGTAACCGATAATGGATATACTGGATATAGCTCAGGGTCCAACATTCGACGAAACCCTATGGGAAAAAGAATATCACACCCACAACCCTTACACTTCATCAAAATTAAACAATAACGATGAAATTCGTATTCCCATACAAAATCAAGACATTTACACGCTACCATGTGAAAGTTACTTGTATATTGAAGGAAAAGTTACTAAAAAGGACGGTACTACTACTGGTACAACAGTTCCATTTATAAATAATCCCATGGCTTTCCTGTTTGATGAAATTAGATATGAAATATCAGGTGTAACAGTTGATTCTACTAAAAAAGTAGGTATTGCAACAACTTTAAAGGGATTAACATCTATATCACCTAATGAAACCAATTTAATACAACCTGCAGGATGGGTTTTACCTGCAAAAGACACAATCACTCCAGATACAAATGGAAATTTTGATTTTCATATTCCGTTACGTTTGTTGCTTGGTTTTGCTGAAGATTATAGGAAAATAATATTAAACGTTAAACAAGAATTAGTTTTGTTGAGATCTTCAAACGATAAAGATATTATTAAAGCTCCAGACGGTACAACAGATGCAACTTTAGAATGGAAATTAACATTAGACAAAATTGTATGGAGAGTTCCACATGTAAAATTAGCTGACGAGCATAGAATGCTACTATTAAGAAAGTTAAAGGCTGATCGTGATATTGTAATTCCTTTTAGAAGTTGGGAATTTCATGAACATCCCAGCTTGCCAACTACGGATCGACACACTTGGACAGTTAAAACATCTAATTATGTGGAACGAGCCAGGTATATTATATTTGGTTTACAAACAGGCAGAAGAGACACCATCACCAAACATGCAGGCCAATTTGATCATTGCAACTTGAAAAATATTAAAGTTTATTTAAATTCACAATTTTTTCCATACGATAATTTAAATGTGTCATTCGCTAATAAAAAGTACAGCATATTGTACGATATGTATGCAAGATTCCAAAGTTCATATTATGGTAAAACGAATGCACCTTTACTATCACCAGAAAAATACTTAGATGGTTACCCTATAGTTGTAATCGATTGTTCTAAACAAAATGAATCGGTAAAATCATCAAGTGTAGATATAAAAATAGAAATGGAATTCAACGCGCCTATATCGGCTAATACAACTGCATACTGTTTAATTCTACATGATAAAATCGTAACATACACACCTTTAACTGGAATTGTTAAAAATGTATTGTAAAAGACCGGTTTTCCTACATTCCAATGCATTCCGCGAGTATAAAAGCAGAGCGTTCAGCTCGCTCCTTATCAGTTTGTTGCCTGTTGTTGTATGGGTAGCATCTTATTCAATATGGCTTCTCCTAGTGGTACACAAGAAAATGTAGTAGATATTGAGAAGGAGATATCCGACTTTTTAGATCTTCAAGGTCAACCGGAGGGAGATGAACACAACGCTTGCGGACAACTCCACGCCAGTAATAATGTTGAGGAAAAAGGTAAAAGAAGAAAGAATGCACACAAGAGGAAAAGGGATATTGAAGATAATATTTCTCCTAACATATTAAGTGAGGTATTCTTGCGAATATTTTACCCAATCTCTTCCAGTTTGGACAAAAGTGTTTTAATAGGTGTTATGAAATCTACAGATTATTCCCCTACTGTAATTTTAACTCATGGACCCAAAATGATTTTGTTTACGGACACTGCTTGGGAATCGTTTATGAAACACTTGCATCTGCTAGAATGCTATTTAAGTAGTAACATGTTTGGAAGAAAGACAAGAGTAGGCCTTTTGGATTCAAATGTGGAAATCGATATTGTTAAACATCGTGGTGATCATCAGTTGCGGTTTAGAGACACAACAAGACATGATAACAAGATTCAACTTAATCGAGAAGAGTTTTTTATTTTAACTTGTGCAACTGAACCAATAACGAGATACTTGAGACAACTGGTGTTTTCAAGTTCAATTATTAAAGATTATCTGGAAGACACTTTGGACAAACAACCGGACGCACCTATATTGTACGGACCTGTAGATACTTCTATATTCAATAGGGTTCCTCATGAAGTACAAATGTGGAGACAATTGGAAAAGTACGCTCAACTACATAAGAAATCAGTAAAACATGAAAAAGAGGAAGAAGAAGGAGGAGAAGAATCAAGTGTTAGTGATGAAAATGAAAACAAGGAAAATGTAAAGATGGAAACCTAAATGACAATTAACTACACAGCAATGGTTAATTTTTAAAACAATATCAAACACTTTGTGGGGTTAGGCCTACCGGGGACGGTGCCCACGTTAAATATACACCAACGCGCCAACAACTGTACGGCCGGGTATAAAAGTCGTACCTACCGTGGTGTGGAAATCAGTTGACCTTTGGACTTCGTCATGAGCAGACGAGTGATCTTCGCAATGGACAAGGAAGAAGAACAAGTAAAGTCCAAACCTGGTATAATTGAGTTCCAAGCGTTTCGGGGTAATGATGATAGATTTATCATAAAAGAACTTGTGTTTTTCGACATCAATACAAGTGTTCCTTATTCGTTTTTATTTAAACCACCATGTTCTTATTCATCTTTAACCAGTAAAGCCGCTACTACCAACAGATGGATTTCAAAACACTTCCATCATATCGATTGGTATGATGGTTTTACAAGTTACACGGACTTGTATCACATTATGCATCACTTTTCAGACAAGTTTACCAATATTTACACAAAGGGGCTGGAAAAGAAAAGATGGATCGAAGGATTTACTCATGTTCCGGTTAATGATGTGGATTTGGATAAAAACTACAAGTATACGATGGGAAATGTTTGTATTTGTACTAAAAGTCCAGAACATGAAAAAGATAGACATTGCGCTTTAAAAAACGCCTATAAACTCGCATCTTACCTTCAAAGTGGGGAAATGGGGAGTGGTGGGGGTAACGGGGGTTATATAAGTGAGGAGCAGACCGGGACCTGGCATGAGTATTACTCGAGATTCCGAGACGACAACATCTCCCAGCAAGAAGACGAAGAAGACGATCTATAACTTGACCATGGCATCTCACCAGTTCCTGCAAACTTTGGTTGAGCAGTTCAATGCTCACTCCAAATCTACCATACTACCCGTCAAGAAGTGTTCCGAACTTAAAGACGAGAAGCACTACATTATCCACGCCATGAAGAAGATGGAGACTACAGTTGGAGAGGCCATCTGCTGCAGTCTTAGCGAGGCACCATTCACTCCGGGGGATGAGCCCAAGTTCCAAGTCTACCTGCCGAAACGGTTCGTCCATCTCCTCCAGAACGAGGATCTGCGCTCCATCCAACCCGGCTGTCTCTACCTGGTTTCCCACGGTTGCACGGGTAGCAATTCCACCGAGTTGACCATCCACATCGCCGACAAGCAGCAGTGTTAGATTTAAGTTTTACTGTTGTAAATATGTTATTGTAACGTTTTATAAATAAATAAACCATAAAAAACAAAAGACAAAAAAATGCAACATATCAATATGTGAAGTTTGTCACATATTGATATGTTGCATTTTTTTTTAAACTTCGCGGGTGACCTTGACCTTTGACCTTTGCATTTCACAGTTACCCCCACCACGCTACAAGTCAAACCTGTTTGAATGCAAACACCCCCACCACTTTTTCATATACCTCCAAGCGCTGTGCCTTGGCTTTATTTCTACTCCGGCAGCCAACCTAGCAACATCAGGATGTCTCTCAACGTAAGCTGTGCCAGCTATGAGGAGGTGACTATCAAAACACAACAGGAGCTGAACGATTTGTACAAGGAGTTGCAGCTAATGGTGGCAAGAGGCTACCGTATAAATGTGCAAGTCTACGCTTGCAATATACGGAACACCCGGCAGCCAAAGGAAGAGCCTGGACACTCATCGACAGCTTCCTCACCGACGTCCATGAAGACCGAGCCGGACAACTTGGATTACTTTAGCTGACTAGCAGTTGTATTTCTTGTTCTAACCATTGTAGAATATGTTTATTTTTTCATTATATTAAAGAAGTAAAAGAGCAAAAACACCTATCTTGTTACTGACATATTAGCTCAGTAACAAGATAGGTTTTTTTAAAACACAATTTGAATGACCTTGAAACTTCCCCCTCCACTGCTTTGCTACCCCCACCACTTCACTATTGGTGTACATGGCACATCACGATTAGAAACCTCATTCCATCTTCAACAGCCAAACCGACAACATCAACAATGGCAAACCTACCAACAGATGAAAGATGTCCTCACGCATGCTGCGACTTCATCCACGAGTTAGAGAAAAGGATGCAAGAGAGGGAGATAAGAAGAAAGCAGATCCACTCAGAAAATATCATGATAGTCAACGGCTATCTTTTATTGTTCGGCCTTATTATGGTTGTACTTTTCATACTATATGGTATAGTCACATGTGTCGGCAAGGTTGCAGAAGAAAACGCCCGCCACCATCAGTTGGAAAGTTTCAATGTTACTTTGTAGGTTTTCCTTTTTTTTAAAACTCCGTTTGGATGACCTTGAAACTTCCCCCACCACTTCACCATGTTCCTGCATAAGTATCACATCACCCGTCATTCCTTGTTCGACAAGCAACCATGGCGGACAACACCATCAGCCAAGCTGACTCCACTACTGATGTTGGAACGACCTTGAACTTTCCCCTCCACTCCTTCCTTTTTTAAAACCCAATTTTAAATGATCTTGAAATTTCCCCCTCTACTTTTCGATAATGTTACAACTGACTGCAGCTCACCTCATTCCTTGCTTAGCTGCCATGGCGGAAAGAACTCTTTCTCAAGTTGACTCCACTACGGACGAAGCATTTCCCTTGCGGTGGACTGTTCATTTACAGGATGCGACAGAAGTGGAAGTCTTGTATCAAAAATTACTCAATGTATTAAACGGGAACCCTGGACCTCTTGAATGTAGAATGGATTTGAATTTTGATGCAACCAGGGTCGGCACAGAACCCTCAACTTCAAGCCAGCCTCAGCAACGAGATTTTACACATTTATACACTCCAATATCACCGGAAGGTGTAACTGTCTGCGAGGCTGACTCAACTACACGTTATGTTCAGCCGAAGCCTTGGGTGTTGATTATTAACAATGTGTACAAAGTGGAATTGGTATGTAATAGATTAAAGGAGTTGATGGTACAAGATCCAGGCCTGCGCTTTCAAATAGATATACATTTCATCTGGAGAGCACCTGCGCGGGGCTCTTCGTCTGACAGCTCTCCAAGTACGACGGACGAGGAGGACAACTAGTCATCTTTTTTAAAACTCCGTTTGAATGACCTTGACCTTTCCCCCTCCACTGAGTTTATTTAAGGTGCACTCTCACTGACTCATCGCGCACCTTCACCGCAGCAACATGGACATTCAACTCAACTACTGTTGCGAACAGAAATGTTTTTCATGGCCAAATGACATTGATGTGGTGGATGGTCTGGCTTGTAGAACATGTGAAGCTTTTGGTCAGTGCATGTGTAAGTGCAAGTCTTGGAAGAAGCCGAAACCGAAGTTGAAGACATTCCATGTGTACCAAATGAGAGGGCATAAGTACACTTGCTGCCCTGAACGTTGCATTGAATTCAAACTAAAACAGCTAACTGGCTGCAAATTGTGCAACAATCATTTTGCAGGTTTTTGCAAACATTATTTAGGAGCGTGTCAATACAGATCAACTTGGCATACCGAAGCACTCACTATCAATGAAATCGCTATAGACTCACAAGAGTAGTCTTTCTACTCTTTGACTTTTTTTAAACTCCGTTTAAATGACCTTAAAATTTCCCCCACCACTTCCCCATATATCTAGAGTACGCAGGGCCCGGAGGTCAGTCGCTCGGCGGCTGTCGTAGGATGCACATCCGTGTTGTGCAGTCTGCTGTGCAGTTTTGATTTTAACCAGTTCAATGTCACCACACTTGAACTCTGGCGAAAACGTCAAGCTGTTAAACACAATCCTAAGCCCCAGGTTCACAGTCAACCTCAAGGTCATCACACTTTAACATGTAAATTTAAGGTAGCACCAAAACGGTGCTACCTGGCTTGACATTTTCAAGTTTCCCGAGGTCATCGCAGTTCCCCCACCACTTCCCATATACCTAGAGTGCGCGGGGCCGGACAGTCAGTCGCTCGGTGTCTGTCGTAGGGTGCACATCGCGGTTGTAGTACTGGTCTAAAGGGGGCTGCTGGCTCACTTCAAGGTCACCCGAGCGGTGTCACATGACGGTTTAGGCAGAGTCACGTTGCAAACTTGCTGTTTCTCGTCTAATTTCGCTCCAAGTCGTCAAGGTCATGGGAACCGGACTGAAACTCGGAGCGTAGTGCGAGAAACAGCAAAAGTGCCAAAAAATTTTAGGTTTCAGCGTGACCTTGACCTTTGTGACATCGATGACGTCATTTTGGTGACGTAAGGGGTGATGACGTCATCAGCACGTCATTTCTGTGACGTCATGGGTGTGACGTCATGGATGTGACGTCATTGGTGATGACGTCATCGATTGCGTCATCGATGACGTCATCGATGACGTCATCGGTGAGGTCATTGACCTCGATGACGTCATCCCTCAGGTGACCTTGAAGTGAGCCAGCAGCCCCCTTTTTCCACTACTAGTATGCGGTTATCTTAACTCAAAATATCTGCTCAACCAGCTGGGTTTATGATAAAACACTGGAACATCTGCTTAATCACACGTGTAGATCTAAAAATCGTCTTCCCATTAGATTAACATTGGAACTTTAAGGTCCAATGGGGTGAAGCCTAGGCAACTTTTGATAATTCTGATATTTTTCCTTGCGTCCTTGGCCCTCAAGCTTTAAAATGAACAATCATACGTTACCCTATCTTTTTTGTAACTCGAGATATTTCGTGGGGACCGATTCGCTTACGGAATTATATATACTAGAGATCGCCTCCTGATCGAAATTCGATCAAAATTTCAGTTGATATGGACCCAAGAAGTTTAGAAACATTTTATAACTGAAACATCTGTTCTTCCTGTTTTTCTAGCAGTTGTTTTTACAACAGCTGTCTAATGATTCAATTACTTCTCCTTCCCCCATAAGATTAACATTGAAACTTTGAAAGCCTGTGGGGCGTAGCCCTGGAGTCGGATGAGAATTAGAATGTGATTCTGCTCATCTACAGGACTATACCTATCTAACGGTATGCACGGATTTCTCCTACGATGCACACGAGCTGAGAAAAAAGGAGGAAATGAAACATGCTTGCGTATTAATATATAGATAGATATTAAAAGCCTTAATAGATCAAAGGGACTATGATTTCTTTCAAAACTTATTTTTCATAGATAGATATAGGTTTAACAACAGACAATATGAAGCATTTACAAATAGGTGGCTTAATAGTACAGGATTGTAAAGAGTGCTTTGGGTTCGTATGCTCTGTTCAAACGACATCATTAAAATATTATATAAATTAAAATTAAATTTTCTGGAAACTTTTGTAGTAAAGAACTGTTAACCCGCTATGGTTCAAGCTATTTTAATTTCATGATTAAGGGCTTTTGCCCCTATGAGCCACTAGTAAAGTAATAAATTGGGTAACATATTGTTAGACCATTTACAATAGTTATTTCTTAAAAAAATAGTGTTTATGATTATCGTAATTATTTTTATCTGCAGAGGGAAACAAGAATTTTTTTAGAAGATTAAGCGACCCGATCAGAAGAAATTTAAAGCTGCGGAAGTTTTACTAGTCAAGAAACGTATTTCATTGCATCGCACCTGTTTTGTATTAAATGGGACTTCTATCGTATGGTTTTATATTACAGTTTGTAAAAAGCGTTTACTCCAATTTTTATTTAAAATTCATTCCTTTTCAAAAATTAAAAAAAAACCGAGTTAAACTATGATTGGGTTAACGTAATACAAGTTGAGTTCTCTACCCACATTTACATAATCATAATATGACATGTCATATAATATATGAGTCCAGTTTGGTATAATTTTTCTTTACGTTTTCAGTATATGTAAGATGCAAATCTTAAAATTAATTTCATGACGAATTAGCCTCTGGACCACTATATATTAGCATAAAAAGGTTTAAATTACCTCTGCTCTGTCAGTGGTCCTATTTCTGTTCCTTGCGACCTAGGTTTCGAACCTCAAAGGTTCATTCTCAAGCCAAGAACACCAATAATTTTGGTTAATCCACTTAATCCAACTTGGAAGAAGCTTCGTAATAATAATAGTAGCAGTAGTAGTAGTAGTAGTATTATTATTATTATTAATAATAGCAGATTAGCATTATTATTATTACCTTTTTATTATTATTAATGATAATATTAAAATTAATATTATAATAAATAACAAATAACAAATGCTTTATTTTTTGAGGCAAAGTTAGGACTATATAGTCCTCTCTACCACTTAACCTCAGTTTATAATACAAGAATTTGGTAGACCTAACTTAAGTAAAAAATAATCAAAAGAAATATTAAAATATAAAAAACATAATAAGGCTAAGGAAATTTTTGACAAAAATACAACAAAATTTGGTTTCAAACAATTACCATTTCAAACTTTAATTTTTAAATACAATTTTATATATACTAAACAATTTATTTCAGGAATAATTTTATTTTGAAAGTATATTAAATATTTTATGTGTAATTTTAATTTTGTTATATCCCCCACGAATCAACCGAAAGCAACCACCTCAACGATGCCCCAAAACGAGCACGACTGTCAATATTTCTTAGATCAGCTGGCAAAGTATTCCACAACCGAGATGCCGTTAAAATGAATGATTTATTGTAAAATGATGATCTGTGTGCAGGTATGTTGAGTAAGAGGCCACCATGGCGAGTTTCTCTCATACTTATATTGCCTGTAAAATTAAATTTATTTGCCAGATAGCTTGGTTGACCATTTGATAGTAGATTGTAGAGAATCATTAAAATATGATATTTTCTGATTTCTTTTAATTTCATCTGTAATAGTGCTTCATAATATTCGGTAACATGATCATCCCACCTCAAATTAAAAATGAATCGAATGCAATAATTTTGCACGCGTTGTAATTTATTTGACAGTTCTAAAGGTAAATCATTATAAACTGAGTCACAATAATCAAAATAAGGGAATATTAAAGTCTTAACTAAAGTAATTTTGATATCTAATGGAAAATATAAAGCAAATTTCTTCAAGCAGTGAATTCCTGCAAATACCTTTTTGCAAATGTGGTTAATTTGGTCAGACCAACCTATCGTTTTATTTATTATTATTCCAAGATTTTTTATTTTGTCACAGTAATCGAGAGGTGAATTAGTTAATTTCAGCTTTGGCAGCATATTAAAATCAACACTAGTCATAAGTCTACTCGAACCAATAATAATAGTTTTAGTTTTGTCAGCATTTAGCTTCAATCCATGGCGTACAGACCAAGTTAATCGATTCAATGTCAATGTTAATACGATCAATAGCATGATACATAGTAGTTTTGTCAAAGTGAGAGTATATTTGTAAGTCGTCGGCATACAAATGATATTTAGAATTAGTTATTTCAGAACATACACTATTGATGTAAATACTAAACAGTAAAGGACCAAGAACAGAACCTTGGGGTACTCCTCTACATACGTTTCCAAAGTTTGAAGAAGTATTGTCAAATTTAACGTATTGTCGTCTATCACCTAAGTACGATCTGAACCAGTCAACAGTACCATCAGACATACCTAGTGATTTAAGTTTTATCAAAAGTAAAGGGTGATACACACAGTCAAAAGCTTTAGAAAAGTCAAATAGTGTAAGTGAAGTTAGTTGACGGTTGTCCATAGCAAGTCTTATTTCGTCCGTAATGTGAAGTAAAGCCGTGGTAGTACTATGATATTTTCGGAATATCATAGTACTATTATCATTATGTTTCGCTAGTAAATAAGAAAAGTGTAAGAGTATTGTAAAAATCAAAGAGGAGCAGGCTATGTTTTTGAACCGGCTAGTAGCGAACCCCCTGTGGCGCGGCCACATCGCCGTCGGGGGGGCACACCTGACACCTGCAGCACACCTGACACCTGCAGCACACCTGCACAGTTTGTGCTCTACCATCCAGTTGTTGACTACATTCATGTCCTGTTGGAGAAGATCAGAATCAAATTTGCTTGATATTGCCATGACGATTTTTAAGTCGTCTGCATATAATAGGACGTGACTGTGGTTCACCACTGAGACGACATCGTTTAGAACAATGTTGAAAATGGGAGGACCAAGGTGTGAATAGGAACCTTGGTTGTTTTCCACTTTTCAGGAAATATATTTGTCTTTAGACATAAATTGTATATAAAGCAAAGAGGTTTCACCAAGTTCTCACTGAAACCTTTAAAAATGTACTGAGGAATCGTGTCCGGTCCGGCAGTTCGTTTGGCTTTTAATTTTTGTAAATTACCCGAAACATAGATTTCATCAATTGATACTAACGTGATATTTTGTGAACATGTCCAGTTTACATTATCTAAGGCAATTTTCAAGGTTTGCTGGGGAGGGAGGAGGCAAAAAATTTGACTGAAAAAATTCTGCAAACTTATCAGCAATTTGAAGCAACAACATGCTTCCTGGAACTCTTAATATAGGACTAGAAACGTTTTGCATCGTAGCGTAAATCGTTTTCAATTAAAACAATATAGTTGTAGTATGCTTGTTTGATTTCGCTTTTTAATTGTGCTCGAGCGTTGCTAAACTGTAAATAAACATCATGAAAAAAGGGATTGTTCTGCGATTTTAGTTTCTTAAACTTTTTAAAAAGCTTGTATATTTAGTTTTAATGCCAGAAATCAAATCAGGAGTGTACCAAACTGAGTAGTTTGAGCTGCTGCAAAATCTTGATTTAGGACAATAATCAAAAATACTATACAAAACACGGTAAAAGTAGTCCATCCAACACCGCATTTGGGTCGGATAGGATAACTGATACAAAGCCGACCAGTCCGCAGACCTCGTAACTCATACATGTCGTGAAAATTAGCTCTTGAAAAGTTATAATGATATTCACCAACTCTTTCAGTTTTTAGTCTTGATAATTTAATATTCATTGTTATCTCCAGAGCGGGGTGGTGTCTATCCAAGCCAACTAGACATTCGTTATACAAAATCAAGTGTTCTACCCAAATGATTTTAGACATTTATACAGACTAATGGAGCTAGAGAGCTCCACAGTAGTTATCACCATTGCACAAATCCTGATTCACCCCTTCAATTTTCATATTAAAATCTCCGACAGTAAACAAGTTTTCCCCTAATAGACATCGTCAATTCTTATACTACTTTTTTACAAAATGATTGGGTTGGCATATGCACAACAAAGATCTTATTATCTGTACAATATACACAGTATACAAATCTAGGCCTAGTCAGATTTAAACTTTAAAAAATCTTCTAACAAGTAAAAAATGTTGTCAGTTAAAAAAAAAATGTTAAGTTGTTCTTTGCAACGGTACTCAAATTGCAATGCCAACCCAAGAAATTTTATGCCCTTCAGGTGAGGTTAAAACTTGGCATGTACGTTCATCTTTGCTAAAAAACGTTCACTAAGAAACGATTTTGCAAAATTCCGTCAGTGCTCCACCCCGCACGACTTGAAAATTTCGTTACAATGTTATTCTTATGGGGGATTTTTAATACAAATCAAAGCAACAACGAATCTCCAAAAGTAGAGAGCATGCAGGATTAAAATTTTGTATAGACGTTCCTTTCTACTCATTGATGCTCACTAAGAAACGGTTTTACGAAATTCCTGCAGGGCTCCGCCCCACACGGCTTCAAAATTTCGTTACAATGTTATTCTTATGGAGCATTTAAAATACGAATCTAGGAAACAACGAATCTATAAAACTATAGGACCTACAGGGTTGAAATTTTGAATGGAAGTTCCTCTTTGCCTATAGGTGCTCACTAAGAAATAATTTTGCGAAATTCCTTCAGGGCTCCGCCCCACACGACTTCAAAAATTTGATGTAATTAGCTGTTGAAGATTAAAAGCTATCATCTGTTGGTGAAATAATACATTTAAAGGATGACATAACCATATGACAATATTTTTGTCTCTGTAAACAATTTAAATGGTGTGAAAATGTTTATTAGTCAGAGGTTAGGTTAGGTTTAATCTACTTTGTCTAATACCACTCACTCAGTATCATCGAATCTTTATAACCATAGGGTATATAGGGGATTGAAATTTGCCATGGTGAAGTTTCCTCTGTGTTAAAAAATGCACACTAAGAAACGGTTTTGCAAAATTCTTTCAGGTCTCTACCCCACACGACTTCAAAATTTCCATTTAAATTATTCTTATGGCCAATATTTTATACAAATCAAGGCAACAACGAATCCGAAAAACTATAGGACGATGTTAAAATTTGGAATGGGCGTTCTTCTTTGCTCATAGATGCTCACTAAGAAACGGTTTTGCAAAGTTCTATTGGGGCTCCGCCACATAGGACTTCAAAATTGCTATCTAATGTTAGTCATAGCTAATTTTTAGTTAGAATCTAGGGAAAAAGGAATCTGAAAAACTATTGGATCTATGATAATGAAATTTGATGTGGACTTTCCTCTTTGCTCATATGTACGTGTTTACTACGAAACTGTTTTGCAAAGTTCTATCAGGGCTCTGCCGCACACGATTTCAATTTTTGTCTAATGTTTTTCTTATGGCCAATTTTAAATTTGAATCTAGGGAACAACGAATATGAAAAGCCAGATGACCTAAGGGGTTGAATTTTGACATGGACGTTCCTCTTTGTTCATGGGCATTCACTAGGAAACGATTTTGTAAATTTCCTTTAGGGCTCCACCCCACAGAACCTTTAAGTTACGGTAGATTCTATGGGGTTAAAATTTGACGTGCACATTACTCTTTACGGTTTTGGAAATAAAGTTTTTTTGAAACCCTTTACCCTCCACCCCTCTGGACTTAAAAATTACTCTATGACCTACGGGGTTAATATTTGACATGGATATATAGGGGTAATATGTATACCTGTCTTCCTGTCTTTGCTCATAGGAAGTCACCAAGAAACGGTTTTGGAAATATAGCTTTTTGAAACCCTTTAGGGCTCCGCCCCATTGGACTTAAAAATTACTCTATGACCTACGTGGTTAATATTTGACATGGATGTTCCTCTTTGCTCATAGGAAGTCACCAAGAAACTGTTTTGGAAATATAGTTTCTGAAACCCTTTAGGGCTCCGCCACACTGGACCTAAAAATTACTCAATGGCCTACGGGGTTTATATTTGACATGATCGTTCCACTGTGCTCATAGTCTAGGTGCCCCGCGCTCACACAATTTCAATGTATATCTTAAGGAAGGATTTCGTAGGTTTTAAAATAGATTACAAAACAAATTCAACACGGGCGAAGCCGTGGCGGGCAACAGCTAGTTTAGAATAAATTCACAGATGTTGGATCCACATAGTTCATCAAACATAAAACGTAAATGACAACAGAATAAAAATCATCATTTCATTACTCCCCGGTGATGTATGAGTTATGAAGCTACTCAACTACTACTCACTCAACTACTCACTGCGTTGTAGTACTACTGTATGAGGTAGTCAATGACACAGTGAATGAGCCCACATTACTATTTATTGCAGATAAGTCATTAAAGAATTACAACTTGTGTTGCTTATAATGCAGTAGCAAACATCAATTTCGTTCGATTTTTATACTCAATGACTCATTTGAAAGCTTGTATTCCATAGATGGTTCTTGGGCCAAAACACATAGCTTAACACAATTATAACTGTAAATATTTATATTTAATTCAATTCCTAATTCTGGAAATTATCAAATTTATGTTTTTAGGTTGAGAAATATAATAAATAAATAAGTACAGATTCTAACAACCAATATCTCAAAAGAAAGCCAATATTTCAAGTATTATTTGAAGACCAAAACATATAAAATATCTTAAATAGAAATGGAGTTATGTATCATTGATTGAAGATAAGTCATAAAAATTAAAATGAATTATGTTATTTGGAATGCTGTAGCAAGCTTCAATTTCGTCCGATTTTTACATTCAAATACTCATATGAAAGCGGTGTTCAAGAGATAATTCTTAGGGAAAAACATACAGCACAACATATCTATAACTGAAAAATTATATCCTTAGTTCAATTCCAAATTCTGGAAATTATCACATTTATGTTTTTAGGTCGAGTAATATAGTAGATAAATAAATACCAATTCTGACGATCAATATCTCAAAAGAAAGCCAAGATTTCAAGGATCGTTTGAAGACAAAAACATATAATATATCTTAAATAGAAATGGAGTTATGTATCATTGATTGAAGATAAGTCATTAAAATTAAAATGAATTATGTTATTTGGAATGCTGTAGCGAGCTTCAATTTCGTCCGATTTTTACATTCAAATACTCTTATGAAAGCGGTGTTCAAGAGATAATTCTTAGGGAAAAACATACAGCACAACATATCAATAACTGAAAAATTATATCCTTAGTTCAATTCCAAATTCTGGAAATTATCACATTTATGTTTTTAGGTCGAGTAATATAGTAGATAAATAAATACCAATTCTGACGATCAATATCTCAAAAGAAAGCCAAGATTTCAAGGATCGTTTGAAGACCAAAACATATAATATATCTTAAATAGAAATGGAGTTATGTATCATTGATTGAAGATAAGTCATTAAAATTAAAATAAATTAGGTTACTTGGAATGCTGTAGCGAGCTTCAATTTCGTCCGATTTTTATATTCAAAGGCTCATATGGAAGCTGGTATTCCAGAGATGGTTTTTAGACCAAAACATATAGCATAACATAACTATAAATGGAATATTTTATCTTTAATTCAATTGAAAAATCCGGAAAAAATCACATATATGTTTTTAGGTCGAGTAATACAGTAGATAACTGAATTCAAAGTTTTATGGCAAATCTGTGCATTCTTACCTTTAATTTAAGACCAAAATTATCAAAATCGGTCTGTTAGAAGAGTCAAACGAACCCGGAAAAGACAATTAAAATTTAACTCCCATAAGAAATACGCAGGGAGGAAATTTTATTTGTGTGTAAATCGATTAATATGATAGGAAAGTGGATTCCGATGCTTGATGGCAAATCTGTGAATGCATACCTTTAATTTAAGACTAAAATCATGAAAATCGGTCGGGTAGAAGAGCCAAACATAACCGGAAAAGAAAAACCCAATTTTTTTTAAATATATAGATTGACAAAAAATATACCTAGGGCTGTTTGCACCATTTTACTTTAAACTTAAGTTTAACCTGAAAGTCAGTTGTACATGCATAGTTAAAACTTTTAACTCCAGATGTTTTTCACATCACTTTCTTCAAAGCACTATGTATAAACATTTAATAGTGTTGATTCAGATTTGTGAGGTTAATTCACTTACTACGTGGTTCCAAAAATCATAATTAACATTCAAGCACTTATTATAAAGATATTATTTCAATTCAATTAATATAAACATTTTCTATTTATTTGGACATTCCATTTAATTTAGCATTAGAAGAAAATATTTCAGCAACTGATTGTTGCCAGTTTAATCAATTGTGATAGATTTATTTGTTCTTACTATACTCAAAATATCAGATTTTTGTTCGATCTTTGTTTACATTTATTAGAATAGTTGCGTTATCTATATATTAATACGCAAGCATGTTTCATTTCCTCCTTTTTTCTCAGCTCATGAGGATCGTAGGAGAAATCCGCGCATACCGTTAGAAAGGTATAGTCCTGTAGATGAGCAGAATCACATTCTAATTCGCATCGGACTCCAGGGCAACGCCCCACAGGCTTTCAAAGTTCCAATGTTAATCTTATGGAGGAAGGAGAATTGAATGAATCATTAGACAGCTGTTTTAAAAACAACTGCTAGAAAATTTGGAAGAACAGATGTTTTAGATATAAAATGTTTTTAACTTCTTGGGTCCAGATCAACAAAGGTTTTGATCGAATTTCGATCAGGGGGCGATCTCTAGTTGTAATAAATGCATCATAGAACTCTATTAGTACAGTAAAATAAGGCCAAAAACAACCTTTTGATCGGCAACTGATGTACATCCGTGAAATTTTCAAGAGACCTTCTTTGAAGCTTTAGAAAAAGAGATTTGGTGAGTCCCTAAAAACTAATTTTGATTTACAGCAATAAAATTACTCTTCAAAGTGGCGGTTCTTTGATAATGGGATGCATTTTGAAAAAAGCTTCCTTTTTCATTTTTATGTGCATCTCTCAAATTTAAGCTCTCTGACCAACGTCAATAATAATTGTTGAGTGGTAAATCCTTTATTTTGAACGGTCCTTAATTTTTGGCCGCATTATTGGAAACAAATTATTTTTTCTAATGAAAAGATAGTATTGAGACACATCATTTTTCAGTAGATTTTTGCATTGATTACAATGCCGTAAACCGTTTTTGAAAATATTCGCTTGTTTCAAAGATATACGGAAATTAAAATTCTTCTCTCAAGATTTCTTATGGACGTTTTAAACATTGAATTCATTTATTTTATTATTTTTCCTATACCTACATCTTGTTCTAATTGAGATAGGTTGTTGGTTTTGGTATCAAATCGCCCCGTACCGTAAAAGGGACTTTACAAGTAACTCTTGGGCAAAGGATTTGATTGAGTTAAGTATATATTGTACAAGGTAATAGTATATAATATATATATAAAGTAATTATTGTTGTAAATATTGTGTATTGGCTAGTAATTATATAAAAAAATTATAATATACACTTTATTTTCATTACGGTACATATAAAGTTATGTTTATTCAAAAATTACCTTGAAATATACAATTTTAGTTACAAAAACAATGTAATGTTTATACTCATATTTTTCTCAGAATTTTCTCCTAAAGACAAATATGAAAATTTGTTTGATTAGAATTCATACATAAAAAATTCGCGGTTATGTATTGGCTGCAGTACTGCCAAACCTGCGCGTGGGCATTGGGGTGTCGGGCCCGGGCGCTTGTGAGTGCGCGTCCGAGAGTCACCCTTCTTCTAATCCGCCAGGTGCCATGGCTAAGTGCTCAGTCCCTCAGGGAGCCCAGGAATGTGGCCGGTCGGGCTCTTCTGCTTGACCGAGTCATAATGAAGCGTCTTGAGACAAAACTACCTAACGGATCGTTGCAATTTTTGTGTCAATACTGATCACCCATGGCCCTCTGAATCTATTAATTCTCGTGAAATATTTAGAACACTCCCTTCGCTCGTGCTCTAACTTACATCTCACTTGTGGCTTATACTCTTTCATAATACAATCATTGCATAAACTACTATTAAATGCATTTACTCGTAGGTGATGCTTGAGTAACAATAGCTTACAACATTCCCATGGCAACACCTACTTTACGCACTCCACGTCATTGAAACATAATATCATATAATTAATTACAATTATGAACTATATTTAAAATGTTCTTAAGATTTTTTGTCTTAGATTATTTTTGTAGATTGTCTGTGGGGCGATGATTTCCGTTCGATCTGCTGAAATATCGTTGATACTTCTTAAGGTGGCGTTTGCTTGGCCGATTTACTATTAGCAGTAAAATTTACTCAGTAAATTTACTTATTTCCGTTTTATAGTCCAGGATATTGAAAAAATAGGAAAATATCAAAAGTTTTTAATAAACGTGAACAATAAATTGAGTGAAGAATTTGTTATTTTTATTCCACCAAAACCCAAATTGTCAGTTGTGATCTAAATTTCACTTCTAATTGCACTTCGGAAAATATTTAACAAAGGTAGTACCGTAATTGTTTTCTCCACTTTACAGTTTAAAAATGTTTGGGGTGCTGATGAACAAACTTCTTATCCATTTTTCGTAAGCTTATCTACGTAGATAAGCGTATTATTACATAGATGCGCTTCTTACATAGATGAAATGTAATAAGCGCCTTCAGCCGAAACAACGCGACATGATATCAGTACTTGTGTTGCCTACCTGGTTTGAACAACGCGACATGATATCAGTACTTGTGTTGCCTACCTGGCTTGAACGACGCAACATGATATCAGTACTTGTGTTGCCTACCTGGCTTGAACGACGCGACATGATATCAGTACTTGTGTTGCCTACCTGGCTTGAACGACGCGACATGATATCAGTACTTGTGTTGCCTACCTGGCTTGAACGACGCAACATGATATCAGTACTTGTGTTGCCTACCTGGCTTGAACGACGCAACATGATATCAGTACTTGTGTTGCCTACCTGGCTTGAACGACGCGACATGATATCAGTACTTGTGTTGCCTACCTGGCTTGAACGACGCGACATGATATCAGTACTTGTGTTGCCTACCTGGTTTGAACGACGCGACATGATATCAGTACTTGTGTTGCCTACCTGGTTTGAACGACGCGACATGATATCAGTACTTGTGTTGCCTACCTGGCTTGAACGACGCAACATGATATCAGTACTTGTGTTGCCTACCTGGCTTGAACGACGCAACATGATATCAGTACTTGTGTTGCCTACCTGGCTTGAACGACGCAACATGATATCAGTACTTGTGTTGCCTACCTGGCTTGAACGACGCAACATGATATCAGTACTTGTGTTGCCTACCTGGCTTGAACGACGCAACATGATATCAGTACTTGTGTTGCCTACCTGGCTTGAACGACGCGACATGATATCAGTACTTGTGTTGCCTACCTGGCTTGAACGACGCGACATGATATCAGTACTTGTGTTGCCTACCTGGCTTGAACGACGCGACATGATATCAGTACTTGTGTTGCCTACCTGGCTTGAACGACGCAACATGATATCAGTACTTGTGTTGCCTACCTGGCTTGAACGACGCAACATGATATCAGTACTTGTGTTGCCTACCTGGCTTGAACGACGCAACATGATATCAGTACTTGTGTTGCCTACCTGGCTTGAACGACGCAACATGATATCAGTACTTGTGTTGCCTACCTGGCTTGAACGACGCAACATGATATCAGTACTTGTGTTGCCTACCTGGCTTGAACGACGCAACATGATATCAGTACTTGTGTTGCCTACCTGGCTTGAACGACGCAACATGATATCAGTACTTGTGTTGCCTACCTGGCTTGAACGACGCAACATGATATCAGTACTTGTGTTGCCTACCTGGCTTGAACGACGCAACATGATATCAGTACTTGTGTTGCCTACCTGGCTTGAACGACGCGACATGATATCAGTACTTGTGTTGCCTACCTGGCTTGAACGACGCGACATGATATCAGTACTTGTGTTGCCTACCTGGCTTGAACGACGCAACATGATATCAGTACTTGTGTTGCCTACCTGGCTTGAACGACGCGACATGATATTAGTACTTGTGTTGCCTACCTGGCTTGAACGACGCAACATGATATCAGTACTTGTGTTGCCTACCTGGCTTGAACAACGCGACATGGTATCAGTACTTGTGTTGCCTACCTGGCTTGAACGACGCGACATGATATCAGTACTTGTGTTGCCTACCTGGCTTGAACGACGCGACATGATATCAGTACTTGTGTTGCCTACCTGGCTTGAACGACGCAACATGATATCAGTACTTGTGTTGCCTACCTGGTTTGAACGACGCGACATGATATCAGTACTTGTGTTGCCTACCTGGCTTGAACGACGCAACATGATATCAGTACTTGTGTTGCCTACCTGGCTTGAACGACGCAACATGATATCAGTACTTGTGTTGCCTACCTGGCTTGAACGACGCAACATGATATCAGTACTTGTGTTGCCTACCTGGCTTGAACGACGCAACATGATATCAGTACTTGTGTTGCCTACCTGGCTTGAACGACGCAACATGATATCAGTACTTGTGTTGCCTACCTGGCTTGAACGACGCGACATGATATCAGTACTTGTGTTGCCTACCTGGCTTGAACGACGCGACATGATATCAGTACTTGTGTTGCCTACCTGGCTTGAACGACGCAACATGATATCAGTACTTGTGTTGCCTACCTGGCTTGAACGACGCGACATGATATTAGTACTTGTGTTGCCTACCTGGCTTGAACGACGCGACATGATATCAGTACTTGTGTTGCCTACCTGGCTTGAACGACGCGACATGCTATCAGTACTTGTGTTGCCTACCTGGCTTGAACGACGCGACATGATATCAGTACTTGTGTTGCCTACCTGGCTTGAACGACGCGACATGATATCAGTACTTGTGTTGCCTACCTGGCTTGAACGACGCAACATGATATCAGTACTTGTGTTGCCTACCTGGCTTGAACGACGCAACATGATATCAGTACTTGTGTTGCCTACCTGGCTTGAACGACGCAACATGATATCAGTACTTGTGTTGCCTACCTGGCTTGAACGACGCAACATGATATCAGTACTTGTGTTGCCTACCTGGCTTGAACGACGCAACATGATATCAGTACTTGTGTTGCCTACCTGGCTTGAACGACGCAACATGATATCAGTACTTGTGTTGCCTACCTGGCTTGAACGACGCAACATGATATCAGTACTTGTGTTGCCTACCTGGCTTGAACGACGCAACATGATATCAGTACTTGTGTTGCCTACCTGGCTTGAACGGCGCGACAACTGATCCTGCTCAAGATCGAACTAAAATAATTAGTTTGAACTTTTAGATAAATTACATAAATAATCAACTGGCTTGTTTAAAGACTTGACTTTGACCTACCTGTTGTATTGACGCCCTACTAATTTCTATATTATTTTAATCTGATGTTTAAAGGCTTTTGTCTCTTAAGCAACTAGTTATGAACAGTCACTTTAAAAAAATGACGAGGTTGCCCGTGAGCAAATTGCGCATTTTATGATTCTGTATGAGTGAAACTCACATACAGTACGTTAATGTTGATTATGATGAAGTGACTGAGATCTATTTTTGTTTACTATCTGGCTTTTAAAATTCATCTGAAGATAATCAGCTGTTAAATTACAATTCACATTAAAGAACTTGCAATAAAAGTTGGTCAACATTGTAAAGCGCCCTCTAGAAATAAACCAAAGGCGATGGGGGCGAAGCCCGAAACAATATGAACTTTTTAATTGCGATTCGTCACTGCGGTATATCCTAAGCTTTAAAATGACACCTCAATCTTAAAAATCGGTTCAGTGGGTCGAGAGAAAAAGGGACGTAACAGACGAAACCCTTATAGAAATAAGAAGATAGATATTTAAACTCCATTAAAAGAGGTTTCTATCATTATTTTGCTCGTTTCTTTCGACCCAATAAAATATATTGAGACAGTTATTGTTTATATAAAAATAAATGGTAGGCCTATAACATGTTTTGTTTTTATATATACTAGGGGGCCCGTGCAGCGCAATGGGCTGCATTTATCAAGAGTACCTAGTGATCAAACCTTGCTCCATGGTAATTTACCGAGTTACTTTAAATGAAAATTAAATTTAAGTGAAAGTAAGATTACACCATATTGGTATTTCATCGATCGATCTTAATCAATAATTCTCTAACTTCCCAAAGTGACAGTGTTGAGATTACACACACACACTGTACAGTGTGTGACAGTGTGGTGTAGGTGGTTGTTCTTTTAGGTCCAAATTAGCTAGGATTACGTGATGGTTCTTATGCCAATTTGTCTTAAAGCCTCTGCCTAAAAACTCCTACAAAATTTAGAATAAATTTACAGATGTTGAATCTAGATAGTTCATCACACAAAAAACGTAAATGACAACAGAAGAAAAGTCGATATTTAACTACAACTCCCCGGTCCTGTATGAGCTATGTAGCACTCACTGCGGCTATTTTGCTAGTAATGTATGAGTTAGTAGTCGACATAGTGAAAAAGCCAACACTATTACAGTACTACTAAGGGACTAAATCCTCTTTAACTTAATTTTCCATGGCATTACAGATTTCAATAAATAAATTACAAAAATTAAGAAAGTCCACATCTTTGTTCGTGTGGCCGGCCCATTTTAAATTCATGTGGCATTTACATTTTGGTTAAAATTTATCCTTATACAAATCATTTTGCAATAAGCCTGTTATCTATACCGAAGATAAAAAAAACTTTAAATGTAGCATCTTTTAATACATGTAGAAGTCTGCATTAAATTTGTTTTAGTATTACAGTAAACAGGTTATTAAATTTACACCAACAACCAACTATCCCTCTTCCTAGTTCACAGCAGTTTGAAAACTCATGTGCAAACATTAGAAGTTCTATTTTAATTTTTGTTAAATTTTGTTGTTGTTTCAATACCAATAAGAACCACGTCAACAATTTCAATTTCCAAACTGGTTTTTGTACAGGAAAATTAAATTTTCTGGGGGTTAAGTAACTAAATTTATTTTTGTGCCCAAATACAAATTAAAAAAAAATTAAAAAAAAAACAAAAAAAAACAAAGTTTAAGCAAAACCTGAAAGCTACATTTTGAGGAAAAAGTATAACACACAATTTGTTCCACACAATAGACACTCCTTGTATTAAAGTATGAATTGTGTTGATATTTCAGTACCAATAGTTCAATTTCTTCTATTCAGCTAATCTTTTAACTTGTGTTTGTTTGTTTTACTATCAACAGCTGCTGTTTTATTTTACAATTCAATAACAATTTTTCCCCATGTTAACCTTATGGACAAAAAACGAATTTTAAGGGCTTCCTGTGGGCTTCAGAATTAAAATATCAAAAATCTAAAACCTTTTTGCAAAACTACGAACTGAGACCGTTCTTTTGACACCTCAAAAGTTTAAGTTGGTCCAGAAATAAGGGAGGAGTGGTGTTAACAAAAAAAGGGCATCACGTATTATATATATAGATGTAAAAATGTGCATGTTTTGTTTTTACTTTTGTCTGGTATTTAAACTGTAAAAAAGTCCTGAATGTATAGTACTTTTGATCACTAGGATGGAAATTGGCCTTTCAAGTCGCGTGTTACGATTAATATGGTTATTTAATGGAAATTGTGATTTTTAAACAAATAAAGCACTCTTTTAGTCATATTTATGAAAAACGATCTTCATCATACTGCAAAAATATAAAAAGGCGAATACCAAAGAGCTTAAGGGTACCGCTACTTTCTTACACAACAGCCCCCGTTCGCCGTTCGGTATTATATTCCCTATTTTCAGCCACCACGGCAACTCTTAAAGGTTCTGTATTTCTCAAACGGTTGAAGAGTGTCATGGATGTATCATCAATTTTTCTGAGTGCTCACGTCAAGAACTTTCAATCAAGTGTATGTTTGAAGGGGTTTTGACTTTTAGGAATGCTTAAACAATTCGTGTTCCTTTCAACTTCCATTTATAGATAGGTAGACTCGCCTACGGCTCGATGGGGGCTCCTCCCCCAAGCCCCCTAAGAGGGTTGCCCCAAATTTGTTAATTGCTCTAAGTCTCAAGTACCGAACAGGCTAGACCCCCCTTCTAGGGGTTGACCTAAATTTTTAAATTAATAAAAAGTCGTGTTTAAAATACGTTAGTTCCACGGAAGAACTGCACACTCAAGACAGTAACAAAACCGTCAAATACACAAAATTCACAATCAATAGTAAACAAAGCTTTTAAAAAACTCATATGAATCGGTTTTAATACCCCTTCGTAATTAGAATTCGTTTAAAAGTTTTGAGCTGTGAATTTATAATTATTTATTTAAATATTTTAGGTGTTATGCTGGTAAAAAATATACTTTAGATTAGACGATTGTTGTTGTGTTAGATGAAAAGAAATTTCAATTAAAAGAGTTATAGTTGTTGTTGTTGCTATCATTATATTTAATCGTAGTAGTTATGGTAACAAATATTTCTCTGTTCGGTAGCAAAATATAAAGTTTTAAATTTCTATAAATTTTATGTATCCTATCCTATAATATAATACAAGCTATGTCTGAAGGGATGTGTGTTCCACGATCTCGAAATGTAGCTGTTAGATTTTTCTTAAGCTTTGCACGAGTGTTTGCCCACAAATAAGTTTAGAAACAGCCTCAGTCCCAGGAAAAATCGAAGTTGGTCTAAATTTAAGTTTAAAAATCGTTATTTTTAACATTGGTCTTATAGGTTGCTATTTTGGTAACGAAATAACAACTAAAAGTAAACAAAAATAAAGGAACATAAATTTTAAGCAGTTTTTTAACAGCTGTTATCTGTGAAGAGTCTGGTGTAGATTTAATAGCTTGATTACCATGACACTATAACAAAAGTCAATTAAAACCAACGAGCAAGGCTCGTTTAACCTGGTACTAAATAGAGATACAATTATGGGAAAATTGGCATAATCCCATGCCTCACCCAACTCAAATAAAAACTTGTAAATTTCAGGAGATAGAAGAAAAACGTTTAAATCACTGAAATAGCGTATAACATTCAAATCAATGAGCGAAAACAAGAATTAAATAACATGAAAACAAAATAATAGGAAAGAATAAAAACGGGGTTGATCCGCAAAAAACCCCTACTATTACAAACAACTAATTATAAGAATATAAAATCGAGACCTGTGAAATAATAATTTATTCATAAAGACCTGTTTGTTTTGTTCAATATTCATTTAAAAAATCTCAAAAACATATTTTAAGTGTGTACTAAAATATAATGTAAAACACTGAATATAAATAAAACAGAAAGATAATAATGAACTGTCTATTAATTATTGTACAAAGTAATAGAAGTATATTACGTTAAGATCACGGCACGAGCAACATTGAATGTGAAATTCGGCTGAAAGCTTATCCTGGGGTGAATTTGAATTAGTAATCTAAAATAAGGTGAAAATGAAACGAGAACCTAACATTTAAATCTGTTCTTTTTGTTCAATACTAATTTAAAAATTTTCAAAAACATATTTTGAGTGTGTATTAAAATATAATGTAAAACACTGAATATAAATAAAACAGAAAGATAATAATTAACTTTCTATTAATTATTGTACAAAGTAATAGAAGTATATTACGTTAAGATCACGATTGAATGCGAAATTCGGCTGAAAGCGTGACCTAGGGTGAATTTGAATTAGTAATCTGAAATGAGGTAAAAATGAAACGAGAACCTAACATTTAAATCTGTTCTTTTTGTTCAATACTTATTTAAACATTCTCAACAACATATTTTTAAGTGTGTAAAAGATCTAATATAAGACACTGAATACAAATCAAACAAAAAGATAAAATTAACTGTCTATTAAGTATTGTACAAAGTAATCGAAGTGTCTGTTAAGTATTGTACAAAGTAATCGAAGTATGTTACGTTAAGATCATAGCTCAAGCTTCACAGCAAAATTCATGTAGTGCGAACTTCGGCCGTAGGGTAATCAGTGTGAATTTGAATCTAAGACCTTTTTGTGCAGAGACATTTTTGCTTAACCTAAAATGCTCAGAGAAGAATGAGGAAAATCTAAATTTCAACCTCAAATATTCAATAAACTGCTAAAATTACGCGTACAAGATCAAATTGTAAAGTTTTCTTAAAAACCGTGTAAAACTAAAAAAAAATTATTTAAAGTGAGAGTTTGTATTTGACATCAGTGACACCCAGTCTGGAGAGGTAATTTCAGATACACCCTGTACATTGAAATTACTCTCGGTGGATAGACCGCTTTACCTATAAAGGCACAATTGGTTAATGTTACAAAATTTCTTAAAAAGAGTGTTTCGGTAATCCGCGACTCCCAGTATGTTGGCAATTTTCTCAATAATACAGGTCGGTAAGTTTAGTTCTCGCTTGGGAATCACTCTGTAGTAAGTAATATATAGGAGATCTACTTACCGACTTTTGACGAATTTCTGATACCCCGATGAGTGAGTCAGTCAGTTACACATTCGGGAGTATATAATTTAGATGAATTACTACTCATTTCCAACTAAATTTTAATTACAACAAAATTATTACTGAACTATATGTATGATAAATATTTATTGATGCAATTAAATTAATATTTATTGGTCCTTTATAAAATGGGGATTTTCCCTCGGCAGCGACACCCTCAGCTTCGGGGCGGCCCCCGCCGGGGCCAACTACGCAGTTTACGTCGGCCCCGCCCCCGCCCTCCATGTAGGTGTTCGGCCCAGACACTCTAATGGTTTCGGACAACATTTTTGGCTGGGGGCCCATAAATCTGTCCGAGTCGAGCAGGTCAACAGTGCCGTTTATTTATGATTTCTACCCTCTCAGGCCCTAGGTTTTCGGCCCAAGAGGATACTCGATTTATAATGCTTTCGGTAATAACCTCTGGAGTCTGCATTCAGAACTTTGCTTTACAGAAAGTTTTTTACGTGCGTTATTTATTATTAACGTACACCTGAAGCTACAAAATGTGGCAAACCTCAGTACCATTAGTGCAATGTAGCCTATAGCTAGAATGATTAACTATGTGAGTGTACTATCTCACAGAGAGCAAAGAATGTAAAAGTAGGCCCTCTTGAAAGTGAACTCATCCTACTAATAACATTTTTGCTCCAGCTCAAATTTTATAATTGAAAAATCGTCCGAAAGAACATATTGGGAACAATCTCTCCCCTGTATATATATACGGAAATTACCCAGTCAGTACAAAATATGAATATCACGTTTTTACGTGAAAAATGTAAAAATTATGTAAAAGTGAAAAGAAGAATATTTTTTCACGTTACAATGTTAATCTTATGGAGAATAGAGAATTGAATGAATCATTAAACAGCTGTTGTAAAAACAACTGCTAGAAAATTAGAAAGAACAGATGTTTTAGTTACAAAGTGTTTTTAAGCTTCTTGAGTCCAGATCAACTGAAATTTTGATCGAATTTCAATCAGGATGCGATCTCTAGTTTATATTAAATCTAATCGACTACCTGAGCATATTTTTGGATTTTTTATAACTTAACTAAAATGGTCGCATATGATCCTTAACGAAAAAATCATAAGTTATCCTCTAAAAATTTATATCGATTGATGTATGACTAAGTTTATTGTAGCTAAAACAATATTAAAAAGTAAGCTAAAAATGTTAAACATACCTAGTTTCTTCAGTTTGTTGGAGTTTGATCACGGCTTCTAGTCGTGGGAAGAGTTTCTTCGGCAACAATCGGAATTTCACGATCGGTATAGTTTTTTCTCAAAATAATGTGATCGCGGTTTCTTTCATCAACGATTGAACGTACCCCTACAACAAGATGCGAGAGGCTGAAGAGGGCAACACTGGAACCTCACGAGAAGAAGAAGAAGACTACCGTGTCGCGACGACGACGTTCGAACTTCGAATGTTTGAATAGAATGTGGGGACGATTGCGGCAGTCCCCCCCTCCTCACCCTCCTTCCCAGAATCAAGGGCGGATCCATGACCGAATTACGGGTGGGGTGGTGGGGGGTGGGGGCGGTTTCCATGAGAGGGCAAGAGCAACTCAAAACATCAGGGTGATTGCTTCGTTGGCAGGGGGAGGGGGGTGCAATGACCTTGAACGTCGCGTAAACAGGTGAGGAAGCGAAACGTCATGGTCTGGAGTCCAGGTAAAGCGACAACGTGTCGTCGTAGCCAATTTTACCTGCGGCCGCACCATACCTGCTCTGCGGGGGTACAACATGGTGTCGTCGCTGCCGCTTGAGGTGGGCGACTACACCATGTCGTACCCCGAGAGGGGGGGGGGGAGTTAACGAGGGACTGACAGCTTGAGATCAATGACACTTCGCGTAGGAAAGGAGTGAAATTATCCCACTTGTAGTTGTTAGATGTGAATATAGACTAATTCATGCAAATTATTAATATGTAATTATGTGTAATTACATGCAAAAATATGTAAAATCTAGATGTTTTAAAACTAAATGTAAAGTTTAAAAAAAATTGAGTAAACTGCAAAGGGCAATAAAATGGATTGACGCTTTCACAACACAGAAACACACAACCCACACGGAGGAAGTATTAAAGGGATCAATGAAGGTAACGGTAACATTTAATAAATGTCTAGTACACAGAATTTGCTGTACATGTTGGCCTAAGAGTGTTTTTGCAGTCAGTTGATGCTGTTCAGATAGAGAAAAAAAGTTCAGATTAAGTCAGTTTTTGTCAATGTTATTTAATAACATTGCCTCTATGTGAAAAACCCTGATTGTTATGCTTTTAGCGTCCAGTAGTTGAAACGAATTATACTATTTCTATATCGAAAAACTGCTTTATTGTAAGATTTCAGTAAGGAAACATAAATAGCATAATCAATGTGGGGTGTCCGCCGACGCCGAGAGAGCAGACCTGCGCGCCAAAGCAAAGCCTACACCTCAGGCTATGCAGGTAGCCAAGCCGAGAGAGAGAGAGTGAGAGAGGAGATTAGCCAGGGTACGACATGGTGTCGTCGCTGCGGCGGGCTCTGGGCGACGACACTCAGTCGTACCCCCGAAAATATTTTTACTGCACCCCAACGGGAGCAGGTAAAATCGTAAATCGTAACTATTCAGACACAAAGTCGTACACTGTCAACTTATTTTGAGAATTCCCTGTTTTTATTCCCACAAACATTTACGTAAATTTAAATTTTAGACTCTTAATCTTAAGTAAAAGCACAAGATTATGTCTAAAACGTGTTTTTTATTACATTTTGTAAGATAACAGAAGTTTTAGTGCAACAGGTTTTAATTGTAAAAACTGATTAAAGGACATATTTGGAAATGAAAAGTATGGATTATCCAGTTTTATTTATAAAAGTTATTTACAAAAAGAGAACAAACCGTTAAGATGTAAGCGTAATGTATTAGCAAAACACCCCCCGTCGCAGCAGATCTGCGTACTCAGCGAATTTCCAAATTAGTAATATTAATTTTGACCAGCTAAACTTGTAAACAAAATTTCATCACGTCCTCATAAATAGGGAAATAAATGTCTATTCTCCTTAAGATAAATATAGGGAAAGAGTATGCAGGTATGCTGCCATGGGGGACACTAAAAGTAGGTTTATAGCATAGAAAAAATTTATTTCAGCCATATAAAGCCATATAGTATGTTTCATCAATATTTGTCCATAAATAAAAGAGTTTGCCTATTCTCCATATGATTAACATGGGAAAAGAGTATGCAGGTTTGCTGCCATGATAAGTACAAAAACCAAGATTTTTTTACCTTAAATGGATGAATCTCAACCAAATGAAGCTAAATACTAAGTTTCATCCAAAAATATTGGTTAATAAGTGAAATATTAACACATCCTTATTCTCCATAAGATTAACATTGGAGCCCCAAAAGACAATGTACTGTCTTTAGACTTTGTAATATCTCGGTAACCAATGGAGATAGAGCAAAGCTTCAAAATACTAAATTGTGTGTTTTTTGAGCTAAATCTAATGGTCAAAATAAAAATTTAAAATTTTTAAAATTTACATATGAAAAATGCAAAAACCCCATTTTTGGGGTACAAAACCCCCCAAAACTACCCCTTCCGGTAGGTCGATATGTCTGGTTTTCGAAGTCATCCGAATAAACGTAGGATTACACATCTCTACCAAATTTGGTGTCGATAGGACCATTTTTACGAGAGTTATCGTGTCTAGGGACACATATATACATATATATAAGTAGATAGTACTATGGGGTTCCTAGGACACCTTTGGAGACAATCAAAAATCAAACAAATTTCACAGTTTTTTAATACAACTATGCAATATTTTTGCCATTTTTTGGCCAATTTCCAGCTTTTGTCAAATTGTCATAAAAAATATGCAAATTTAATGAAATTTTTAATAAACATGCATGAATTTATATGAAATTGTTTACAGAATAAAAAGTTTTTTTAAACCAGTAAAACTATAATTTTTTATAAGGTGATTTAGTATCAATAAAATTAGCTACAAAACAGAATATTTATCAAATTTCATGAATATATCTTAAAAAATAATCAAGATATTAAGGTTTGATATTTATGGCTTGTTACCCCAAAACATGAAAATTTACTAAAATCAAGTGATTAAACATTAAAGTAACTTTTTACCAAAAATTCAAAATTATTAGATGATTTTTAGAATAAAAAAATAATATTTAAAATAAGGGGTTAAACTGCCCATAAGTCAAAACATTATTTAATATTTAGTAAGAATGTGTACCAAAATTAATAAAAATTGGTTGAAAAGAATTGAAGATATATCATGTTAAGGTTTTGATACCATATTTGTACCATGATTATACCATAATTTTACCATAATTTCATTTGGTATAGGAAAATTAAACTCGCATCTTTAAACAACTTTCATTTATTTTACACAAATCAGAAATACATTGAAAGTGTGCATGCCATGCACGCTGACCTTGATATTATTTCATATCAGAGTGTGCATTTGATGCACGCTGTCCTTGAACTCAGCTGTTGGTTACACAATCTAACTTTCACACCAAAATAAAGCATAGTCTTCACAATCTAACATTCGTTTAACATCAGTGTAAATCATCCAAAAATGCTCTATTGTAATTGATAATTGTTGTAACTTTGGAAATTTATGAGCTAACACTCCTATACTTCTTAATTTTCTTCCATGACTGTCAGATATGTTAAAATTTGATTTTATATATTTTTTCCATGGAATACTTTTGTCTTTATAATTATGGAAATAAATATCTAGATAATATCCAAACTTAGTAGTTATGTAAAAAGAATAAGCTTTGTTGTTTTTTATAGTTATATTATAGGTTATCAAAAATTTATTAATTTCAGCCAAATCACTTACTTTTGGAAATATAACTTGACTTCTTTTACATTGATAGTTGGTGATAGTAATTTAACTAATAAATTATGTACTTCATCAACACTTTTCTTATTTTTCAAACACATTAATAATTCACTCAAATCCTTCTTCAAATCCTTTCTTTTTTTAGGTATAACAAGTTCACCTTTTTCAACTAAATCACTTTTATAAGCACTTCATCCAACTCATTAATCTTTTCAATTATACTAATACATTCTAAATGATATTTATGCAATTCTGTAATTTCACTACAAATAGAATTTTCACTCTGAATTTCCATACTAAAATCTTCTTTAAAGAACATAGATGTTGCTTCCATTATATTTAACAGCCACACCCAATGTAATGAGTTGGCAATCTGTATAGCAATGCAATAACTAAACACAGGCTTGCATTTTAACTAAGTAACCTAGAAACTCACTTGGAAAAAACAATATGTTATTATAACATTTAAAAAAAAAACATGTTGAATCCACATCAAATTTTAATGGGCTCTTAATTAGTATCTTTTGCAAACACATATTTTTACAAAAGTCTTTTTTTAAAGTCAGCCTTTTGTCTAAACATTGTTTTGCCATTGAATTATGTTTATTAAGGTTTCTTTATTATTTTTGATCGTACAAAGACTTATAATATATGAAAATGCATTAACTTTCAATGAGCTTTTTATTGCTGATATTTATTTTCCATATAAATCAATACTTATCTTTTTATCTCAAGATTATTAATTTGATAACTCTTTTATAATCACATATTTGAGTTTTTAAATTATTTCTTATTAATTTAGGACATGTGATACATGAAATAACATTAGATTTTTATAGAGAATTCAAAAATAGCATTAGTGTTATGATATCATAAATAGTTAATAAATTATTTTAGAAAATGTGGTTTTAAAAAAGTTTTTTATAATTAGTTTTGTATATATTTACTACTTCTAAGGTAAGTCTTAATTTATTATTTTTCAAACTTAGTATATTTACTTCCCGCAACCTTAAAAATCCAAATTTTTTATAAACTAATATTTTTAAATAAAATTTTAAAATCATTATTCTATAACTATTTTATTTCAGTAATATCATTTTTAATTATATTATATTCAAGTAATTTTTCAGATACAATAATAATATAACAATTTGTTTTACTAGTAGCTACTATATCATAATCAAAATCTGCATTAATAATAATATCATTTTTTGAACTTGAAATATTTGTTGGATTTTTTGTAGTATCAATTACATAAATTGGTCTATTTTCTAGAAATTCTGTTGGATTATAATACATTTTACTACTATTATAATAAACTTTTTTATAATCTTGATACATTTCATACATAATTCTAAATTTTTCATTGAATATATCAAAGTTTTCCAATTCATCAGGGTAATAATGACCATTTAGTTTTACTCTTATATTTTTTACATACATACTATCAAATTTAGAAGTATCATATAACTGATCATTTGTTCTTGATTTTTGAAATCCAATTATAATAAATTTTGGATTATAAATATTTCTATAGATATTTGTTATATCCAAACTTAAATTCTTTCCTGTAATATTTTTTTGTTCAATGCATTGCCAATGATTAAAATGAAAATTTACTTTTTCAAATTTGCTTAGTTCATTAATTAATTGAATTTTACTTGTTGTTTTGTATTAAATTATAGGAACTCTAATAAAAAATTCATCAATTGTTATTTTACCTTCAGTTGGTAATGTAGCATTATCATAAGTTCCATCAGCCTTTTTAGTTTTCCATCTAAAAATTGCATCATTGTTTTCTGATCTAATAAATGTTATATTAAAACCACCTTTATATAATGGAATATTTACATTTTCAAAAATCCTAATCCAAAATGAGATAAATTACCAATTGCTTCAAATGCTTTACTAAAATTTGATTCAAAACCATTATTAATTTGATTTATTTCTGATTTTGAATAAGTTATAGTACCTTTAATTGTACTTAATAGACCAGGATATTCAATTTCATCAATCAATTTATTATGTTTTCTAACTTCAATTTTTGAAAATAAAAATGGAACAAAATTATCAATTAATTTTATATTAGCACCATTATCATATGCAGTTCCATCAGATTTAGTCAATTTACCAGATATATAAAATTGAAATTTAGAAGTACAAAATCCATCTCCAAAATCTATATTAAATTCAGTTTTTTTATTAGGTTCATTTAAATGTAATTTAGATAATGGATAGAATTTTTTGTATTCAGCTCTTTCAATATCATTTATATATTTTTTGTAATCAGCCATTTATTAAGGATAATTTTTTTAATCAAAAGCTTTTTTAAAACAAGTAAAATTTTTATAATTTAATTTTTATGATTTTATGATGTCAAATTTTATTTATGTATCAATTTCATTTTTACTTTTAAAATACTCAATTTCTGTAGCATGATCAATTATAAATTTTGCTGATATTTTTTGATGTTCTAAAATTAATTCCCAAATTAATCTAAAAGCATAATCATGAATGAAATATTCAGTTAAATCTTGATATTTACAAATCAAATCAATCTAATCTTTTAGTTGATAATTTATGAATTCAGTAATAAAATCTATAGTTAAATTTTGATGTTGAGCAATTTTTTGCCAATTTAATTTATTTTGAAACAATCTCATCATATTAATACTCAATTCATATTTTTCAGAAATATCATCCCAATCATCTTTGTTTAATTGATTTTGGTTTCTGATAATGAATAAATCAAATGAACTGTATAGAGCCATTTATTAGGGAGAAAATTTTGTAAACAACAACTTTTCTTTGAATTACAAATACAACATTTTGATTTAATTATATTTATATTTTTCAATTTTATTATCTGAATATCTTTAGAATTAGTTTTTTGTTTACATATAAGACAATAAATCAACTCCATTTATATAAAATAAATTATTGTAATTTATCTATATCTCCTTTAATTAGTATTATTTCTACATTTAATTATTTTATTGATTTATTGACTCCATCAAATAGAAATTTTAGTTCTTTTTCTAATTTTTCTTCTAAATTTTCAACATATTTTCCAATATTAATTAAAAATTCTAAAATTTTATTTAAATCTTTTTTAGTTTCTGAATAATCAATACCAATTTCAATAATTGAATCTACAACTTCATCTAATTCTGATTTAACTATAACATCATATTTATTTATACTTGGTTTTACATTAACAATTCTTTTACCATTAATATTTATATAATTTTTTGATAAACCAATAGCATTTACTAAATTTTCAGTCTTTGTTACATGACTTTTAAAACTTTTACTAAAATTATTAAAGAATATATTTAATTTGGAATTTATATAATCTTCTTTAATATTAATTGGATGTTTTTTCTGTCTTCCAAACAGATCAAATATATTTTGTGAATCCATATTTATTAAGGATTAATTTATTTATTATGTTATCAAATTTTTTATTTTTATTTAATTCATTTAATATAAAAATACATAAATGACCACAAATTGGTGGATCATTATAATTTTGAATTTGATTATCATTATAAAATATATTATCTTTTCCTAAATATTTAACTAATTCTATTGGTGGTTTATTAACTATATTTCCATATGAATCAAAATAATATTTAATTTTATCTTTTTTATAATAACAAACCCAATGAGTTTCATTTCCATCAAATGAATCTAAATTTATAATTCCACATTCAAATTTATTAACTTTATTAGGTAATATATCTCTCATAAATACACCTCTAAAATATTTTATATTTTTACACAATTTTTCTTATTCACCTAATGTTAGTGGTTCAAAATTTTTTTATAATTTTGTTTCATATATTTTAATGTTTTTTTATCTAAACCAGATCCTTCTACATTTTTTAATTCATGATCTAACCAATCAACAAAATTTCTAAATTTAGGAATTATAGATTCTTTTACTACTTTTGCTCCCTTTCTAACATTTGGTGTATAATTTTTAACTATAGGTATATTATCAGCAAAATCTAAAATTTCTTTTAGTAATCCACCATTTTTTATTTCTTTTAATTGATTATATGAAAATTCAAATCTTAATCCTTTATTTAATTTTTTATGCTTATTTAGTTTATTAATTTGTCTTTTAGATAATAATATAATATCTTTTCCATTTTCATTAAATTGATCAATATTAAATTGAATGATAACTGATCTTTTATTTTTAAATGCTAATTTTATTTTTGATTTTTGATTATCTGTCAAGTTTATATTTGTTTTTTCCATTTATTAAGAAAAAAAATTATAGTTTTTTATAATATAGATTATTATAATTAATAAATAATTTATTAAAATTTTAATCCTACTTCTAAACCCATACCAAATTTTCTTTTCATCCACATAGCACCTGATGTTGGTAATGCAATTAATCTTTCACCAATTCCATAATCATTTGATGTTACTATATCCCATGCTTTATCTTGTAAAATTTTATCAGCTATTTCATTTCTAGATTTTGTATCTTTATGATCTCTATAAAATAAATCATGTTCTTTAGCAGCTTTATCTAAATCATTGATTCCAGGATCACTTCTTTTTATTCTTTTATTTAATTTAGTTCCAGGCCCTAGATATTGATAACCAGGTACATGTAATTCAAAAGGTAAATTATTTATAACATCATTTAAAATACCTGATCCACCTTTTAATAATGGTGATGAAATATTTGCCAAAATTCTTTTTAAATACTTAATTCCTTCAGGTTTTTCAATTAATTCATCTAATTTATTTGATATAAAGTCTTTAATTGCTTTCTTTTCATTTAAAAAATTGTTATTACCAGCTTTTTCTTGTGCATATATATAATTAATAATATTATCTAATTTATTTAAATCATCTATAAATCTATATTCAATTTTATTTTCTGTATATTGTCTGATTCCTGAACATTCAATTTCACCTTTTAATTCCCAAATATGTTTAATTAAATTAATATATTTATCACCTTTACTAGATTTTCGTTTCTTACTATTTGGATCATTATTTTTATAAATTGAATTAGTTTCCTATAAAATCTTTGAATAATTATTTAAATCATTTTGTGTATATAAATTATTATCTGGTTTCTTTTCATAAGTTAACAATCTCCATAATCCATGTGTTCCATTATATTTTTTATCATCAATTATTAAATCATCATTATCAATTACAGTTATTTTATCACCAATCATAAATGATTTTTTATGTTTATTCCAATATAAACCAAATTTACCATCTTTTGTTCTTGGTAAATATTTTTGTGCTAATGGACCAATAATTTTATCTAATGTTTGAGGTGAAATTAAATTTGGGTCAATAAATGTCGATTCTTCTTGAATTATTGGTTGCCTGATTGGTCTAAATGGAGTACTTGATGGTAAATTTAATTCTTCAGTTTCTGGTATTGATATATTGGCAAAATTATTAACAATAGGTACCAATTCCATAAGGTTTTTATTTTCATTTAAGACTTCACCAATTTTATTTTCAACTTTACCAATTGCTGATGTTATAGGTTCATATGCTTTTTGTTTAATTTTTTCATAATTATCTTCAATTTTAATTTGATTTTTAAATTCTTTTATTAATTTTTTCTCAATATCATCTAATTTTTTAGCTTCATTAACAGACATTTTATCCATTTATTACAAAGAAAAATTTAGGTTCAACACAAATCATGTTAACATAAACACAAATCATATTAACACAAAACACAAATCATGTTAACACAAAAACAAATCATGTTAACACAAACACAAATCATATTAACACAAAACACAAATCATGTTAACACAAACACAAATCATGTTAACATAAACATAAATCATATTAACACAAATACAAATCATGTTAAACACAATTCATTTTACTTTATTTCTGTAATTTTCATTAAATATATAAATACTAATGAAATAAATAATACTAATAAAATAAATATTCTATCAATTATTGAATCAAACATATAACAAGCCATTATCATTATTTAATATCAGAAAAGTTTTTCATATATTTTCCATCATTTGATTTTTTCAATAAATTAATAGTTAAAAATCCATAGTCTTCTTTCCAACAATCATTACAAATAGTTTTAAATTTATCAAATTTCATATCTGATCCAACAAAATTATTATATATTTTTTTCATATAATGTTCATTTTGTTTAAAAATGCATAACATATTTAAATTATTTCTAATTAATTGCATATCAACTTTTGAATAACATTGTGATAAATAAATACATGATATATTTTTATATCTACCCATTATAAAATATTCTTTAATTTTATCTTGTTTTTCTAAAATACAATCATCAAAAACTACTAATGAATTTGGTTTACATTTATTTAGTGGAATCATATCATCACATGAAAAATAAGAAATTTGTTTATTAATATTTGATTCTATATTTTTAAATCTTTTTTTGTAATAATTTATAAGATGGTTGTTCTAATGATTTACTAAAAATATATAAATTTGAATATGGAATTAATCTTTTATAAATAAAATTTAATAATAATGTAGTTTTACCAGATTCACTTGTTCCTATAATTAATAATCTAATAGGTTGATCATTTTTATTATTTTTATCATATGATTCTAATTTTATATTATCTTTTTTTTCTAAAAATTTCTCCATTTAAATAAGATGAAATTATTTAAAATAATTGGTCATTCATCCAAACTAGAATTAAGATTAGAACATCCAATACATTTAGATGGAAAATATAGTATTGGTTTAAGTGGATTTTATTCAGATAATTTTATATCAAATATACCAAATGATTATAAAAACTGTTATGGATATTCTATTAAATATGAAGATAATAAAATTGTAGATCAATATTTTGATATAAATAAAGGAAATTATACAATTGAAGAAATAAAAAATATTTTTATAAATAGTTTAAAAGAATTTAAAAAGAAATTTAATAAATTTGATGAAAATTATTTTATATTGAAAAATGATGGACCATATATTATAATAAAATCTCCTGTTAATATTATAGTAACAACAATTATAATTGATTTATTAGGGTTAGATGATAAAATGATTGAACCAAATGTATTAACAAAAGGAATAAAACTACCAAAAATTAGACGTTTTGATGTTATTGAAATTCATTGTAATTTAGTTGATCCTAGTTTTGAAAATCATAAAGATTATTCACATTTACATAAAGAATCAGAAATTCTATATTCATTTTATCCAAATGTTGAATATGGATCAAAAATTAGTGAAAAACCAAATGAAATTGATTATATTCCTTTAAAAAATATAAATAAAATTCAAAATATTATAATATCTATTCAAGATAGTGATAGAAATCTAATAAATAATGAAAATATTAAAAGTATTATATATTTAAGATTAAAACAAAATTTGTAATATAGAATTTGTCTACATAAATAATAAAATAATTGATTTAATTAACAATAATTTTATATTTAATAATAAATTAATTGTATTTAATAAACAAAATAATCCTTGGTTTAAAGGAAAAGATATTTGTAATATTTTAAAATATAAAAATTCTAGAAAAGTTTTATTTGATAATGTAAAAGAAAAATATATAAAACTTTAAAAATATCAAGTGTAACCAACAGTTACACTTACATAATGATGATAAATTAATTTACATAAAAATTATAGATGTCACAAATTATGACACCCTAAAAATTGATGTACAAACATGTTTTTAGATGCCCTAAAACAGGGCGTCAATAAAATAGATATTAAAACAGTATTTATTAATGAATCTGGTTTATATTTATTAATTTTAAAATCAAAAAAGGTGGATAAACAATAAGGATAGATGATGATAAATTAAAATTTATAGATATTTTTAGAGGGGACAATTTGTCCCCCCTATCATATAATTAAAAACATACAAAACTTATTAAAATTAGGTAGGACCCAAAATGGGTCCCATATAAATTATAATATTTATTCATTTTCGTTGTTATTGCCCTAGGATTGATTGATTACTAAGTGGTTTACATACTTTTATCGTCTTCAATCCTATTAGTAACTTTATGGATTACCACGGTTTCAGCACCATTGTGCCATGATCACACCCAGATGAGAAACATCTGTTGAACTATATACAATTACAATAAATAAATTAGCTTTAAGTAATAGAGATGACAAAAGATTTATTTGTGAAAATAAAATTGATACATTACCTTGGGGGTATAAAAATAATTATAAATAAATGGAAATTTTAATTGTTCCAAAAGAATTAATAAATAATGATTTTGATATAAAATTATATCTATTTAAAACTAAAATATCAAATAAATTTTTAATATATCTTTTTAAATATAAAGATTATTTTGTATATCATTATAAGTTTAATTTTATAATAGAACCATTTATAAATATAATAAAAAATTATGTCAAAGAAAGTTTTAAAGAAAATGATCAAAATTATATTAATAATTTATAGACAAATGATATTGAATTTATACTATAATTTTATGTATATTTTTAAATATTTTCTTAAAATAGCATATTGCTACCCCTAATTTTTTATATTTTAATATATTATCTTTAATAAATTTAAATATATTTAATAATTTATTGAATATCTAACCTAAAAATATCCTATAAATTGGTTACATCAAAAGATGCCAGAATGTTGCGGGGATTTACACAGTTATCTTTTGTTTTTTCAATAAAATCTAAACTATTTTTGAGGCTATGGTTGTTGCAAAAATGATATTCTCTCTTGAGGATTTTTTCAAGTTTTTTAGCGACAAGATGCAGGGGCAGATGTGTAGTTGACAACGGGGCGTATTGGTATTCCATCTTTGTGTATTTTTGGAAGTCCATGGAGTTTGGGCGCTGAAGGGTTCATAGGCTTTAAAAATCTAATTTCATCTCTAGTAAAGAGTGTTTTGCTTTTATTGACAGTCTCTTTGATGACTGAATGGAATTTTTGGGTTGGATCTTTGTTAATCTCAATAATGTTGTTTTCAGAAATAAAGTTTTTTACTTTGTCAATATACTCATTATGGTACATAATCACAATACTATTACCTTTGTCTGCCTTTGTTAGTATGGCATTGTTATCGGATAACTTAGTCTTAATACTATTGAGAGCTAATTTTTCTGATTGTACATTTGTTTTGAAATATTTTGGACTTTTTTCATTTTATTGTTAATTAACATTCTCACATTGTTGCGGCTATCTGGGTCTGGTATAAACTTAATTGCTGTTTCAGCATTAATTAATTCTTCAAAAATTCCTTTATTACCCATTTTAGGAAAATTGTACTTTAGACCTTTGTTTAATAAGTTTGTTTCGGATGTGTCAAAATTAATCGAAGTTTTGTTTTTGACCCGTGGATAAAATTTGAAGTCAAAGAGCAAGATTTCATTTACATTCTTCTGATCACTAAACAATCTATCTAATTTCTTTTGCTGTAGTTTTTTCTTTTTGAAAACTTTGTTGCCCACACGTGTTTCAATTGTATTGAAAAGTTTGCTCAATTGTACAGGGTGCAACAGGTTTGCTAATTCCAAATGTTTCCTGTACAGAAGCTTATTCAACATGTCTTTTTTCCTGTATTGTAGTTTAATTTCATTTTTAACCCAAGATACTTCTGCAATTTCTTTTGCTTTTTTCGCTGAGTATGACTGATTATTAATTTTTACTTGAACATTGTTGGGTTTAACATTGTGGTGCAAACATGTTTTATTAAATTTAATGTTGAGTGTTACAAATGATATTTTTAACTTGATGTTCTCGTACTGACTGGCAATTTGTGCTTGACTAGCTGACAACTTATTCATTTTCGTTGTTATTGCCCCAGGATTGATTGATTACTAAGTGGTTTACATACCTTTATCGTCTTCAATCCTATTAGTAACTTTATGGGTTACCACGGTTTCAGCACCATTGTGCCATGATCACACCCAGATGAGAAACATCAGTTAAAAATTCAGTCCATGGGACGTCGTTATATCATAAAAAGTCTTTTTACACACGTACAGTTCACACGCACAAAACATTACTTTACGGTACGTACACGGACACACAGACAAACGCATCACCGGCCGGCGCGCCTGAGACTGACCCCACTGAATTATGTAACAGCTGCACCTTGTCCTCTCTTATCACTGCTACCTCGATTCCTTCCTCCCTCACAGCTGATTATGGTGTTGTAGATGGCATGCGATTTAAAATTGAGTTTCTCATTTAAAACATTGGATTGATCTTTTTTAAAAGCCTTATAAATTTCGAATTCTTCCAAAGAGTCCAATAAAAATCCTTTTTTACATTTGTGTAGAACATCCACATTATTGATACTTTTTACAAAACTGTGACCCTCGTCAACAAGGTGTTGTGCGAAACTAGATTTTTGATTGACCAGTCTGGGATCAGGCTTATGTTCTTTTAATCTAGCTTCAATAGAACGGCCGGTTTGCCCAACACAAAGTTTGGGACAATCACTGCAATTAATTTTATAAACGCCAGTGAGGCCGAGTTTGTTCCTAGGCCAGAACTACTTCACTTTCAATGATAAGTTTTACATACAGTCTGATGGTGTCGCTATGGGATCCCCCCTGTCTGGACTACTTGCTGAAATTTATTTAAACTATATCGAGGACAAATTCATTTTTTCTGAGAAAAACAAGTTGAGAAGTAAGATAATGTTTTACTACAGATATGTAGACGATACTATCATTTTATTTAATGGAAACATCCGCCAACTTAGTATTTTAAAGAACTATCTAAATAACATCTCTCCCAAATTAAGTTTTACGCTGGAAACTGAAATAGACAATAAGCTTAACTTTCTTGATCTAACAGTTGGCAAAGAAGATAATAAATTTGTGTACAGTATTTATAGGAAACCGACCACCACCGACCAGACTATCCATGCGTCGTCCTACCACCCCCAGGCGCATAAACATGCAGCCTACCATAGCATGATACATAGACTGGTAAATGTACCCCTTTCCCCTACAGCATATAATAACGAATTAAACATAATTAAGCATATAGCACTACTACATTCACAAAATTGTGGTTTTAAAAACATTTCTCTAATACATTGTATACAAATTGTATTTTTTCTATCTTTACTATAATGATAATTATTAAAATTTGAAATATCTTTAATCTCTTTACATTTATGACATTGTTTTTCATTTAATTCAATAACTTAAATACTACAGTATCATATAATTTTTTATAATACACATCCTTACATTCTTTACAATAATAATATAACCCATCTTTAGTATTTTTGTCTTTATAAAATTTAGATATATCTTTATATAATTTACACCTTAAACATATCTTTTCCATTTATATAAAATAAAATTTACAAATTGGTTTTTTTCAATTCATATTCATAAAAATTTCCAATAATATCTTCATTATTTTGATCTTTTATACTATAAGTAACTGGATTTGTATTATTAATTTTAGAAATTATAAATATTTCTCTAGACCAATTATTTTTATATGTATTATAAAATGTTGATTTTTTATTTCCAATTCTAACTCTATCATTTATTTTAAATTTTGATTTGGTTATTATTTTTGGTGGTTTATATTTAAAAACAGTATCTAATAAATCCTTTTCATTATTTTTATTTACTTCAATTGGTTTCATTTTAATTGTTGAATGATATGAATTATTATATTCTTTAACAATTTTTGGTAAAATATTTATCCATCTATAATTTTTATTAATTTCAAATTGTATTTTTATATTTTCATTTTGTGTTCTATTATACCTTTCTATTATACTTGATTTTTCTTCATTTTCTGTATGATACAATTTAATATCATATTTATTTAATATTTCTTTAAATTCTTTATTGATAAATTCTAATCCTTTATCTGTATGTAAAAGATTAGGTGATTTATGATTAATTTTAATTGCATCCTTAATTATTTCTTCAAATGCTCTAGAAACTGCTTTTCCATCTTTTTTCTTTAATGGTTTTGACCAAACATATTTTGAGAAAGTATCTATCACATTTAACATATATTTATAACCATCATTTTCTTTTTCATAATTTTTCATTATAATTAAATCTGCTGCCCATAAATCATCAATACCTAGTGTAATTATTTTTCTTTTTAAAAATTTCTTTCTAATTGGAGCATGAATTTCATTTGCTTCAATTATTTGTTCATTTTTAGTTAATTCTTTTTTAATTATAGGTTTAACTTCTTTTTTTTAAATTTTACTTTTATTTGTTTTACAAATTGAACATTTAGTAGCAATTCTATATAATCCACTTTTTCATTTTAACAATTTGTGGATTAATATTTTTAGTTTTTTTCTTACATTGTGACAATGAATTGGTTCATTCATTTATGTATAATTTTTAAAATAAATGGGATATGTGTTATAGATGTCATAATCAAACTATTTTTACTATTATTGGAAATTGTGTAGGATGTAATATATGTAAAAGAATTATTTATGAAAAAAGATTAAGAGAAAAAGTAATAAGAATAAAACATCTTAAACATATTTTAAGAGAATTTAACCATTTTCAACCATATAAAACACAGCAATTAATTAATGAATTATATATTTTATGTATTTCCAATCATTTTCAAATAACAACCTAAGAATATAAAATTATTTTTAAAACAAAGGAATTGTACAAATTGGATATTTTACTATCAATTTTTAAACAAAATATACAATATTGATTTTGAATTGAATAATGAAGATAAAGAAAAAATTACACTAGTTTTTAATAAATATTTATGTTTTAAGAAAAGTAATATATCATACAAAAAATTATTACCTATGATTTTTAAATACTTAAATATGGAATTTTGTATAAAACCTAATTATGATAATGACTTTTTAACATATCTATCACAAACAAGTTTGTGATATTTTTTCCTATATAAATGGATCTGCTAGAAGAAATTAATAATATTGGAGAATTAAGATTTAAAGAATATAAACCATTAAAAAGTTTAAATTTAAATGAAAAATATAAAATTGAAAAATTTGAAAGAATTAAAGATAAATATGGATATACAATTATTGTTGAATTAGAAAAATGTAAAGTACATTTACCAAAAAGATTTACTAATGTAATTGATGATAAATCGATTAAAGAATTAAATAAAAAATATTTACATTTAATTGTCACTGATATTAAGACATTTGATGATAAAGAAACTGCTTTAGTTAAATTTGAATAATTACTACAATATTATAGATAATAAACCTTAATTTTTACTTGTTTTAAAAAATTCATATTTTATTGAAAAAATACTCTAGAAAACTTAAATTGACTTATGAAAAGTCGACTATTGAAAAAATACTTATAAAATGTGATAATTGTACTTGTTTTTAAAAAAATTTTATTTTGTAGAAAATTTTAGGCATATTTGTTAAAAATTTCATTAAAATTGCATATTTTTTATGACAATTTGACAAAAGCTGAAAATTGGCCAAAAAATGGCAAAAATATTGCATAATTGTATTAAAAAAGTGTCCTAGGAACCCCATAGTACTATCTACTTATATATATATATATATATATATATATATATTATATATATATATAAATTTTAATGACTATTATTTTTGGTCTCTGGCACCTCAAAACGAAAAAGTAACATGGTCCGGGCTTAGGTCTTACCATGAGACCTACGGTAATAGCTTATTCCCTATGGGAAATTCGCTAAAATTAAACTGCTTTTTTACAACTAAATAAAAATTCTTGCTTGGTTAATTTCTGTTTCTTTTTATAGATGACATAAAATATTACTAAGGAGTTACCGATCTTCTAATCATACTTACTAATCAATGTGCTCTCGCTGTCACATTTATTTGTAAAGATTGGAACTAAAGTTGAACTAGTTCCACGAAATAGCCTATACGTCGATACAAAATCAATGCTACAACCTATATGGTGCACTGCATAGGTTATTTATAGATTCTTTTTTGCATTGTTTGCGATAGATAGACCAAGCCCTCTCCAGCGGCATAAAAAACGTGGAAATCTGTTAAAAATTGTAGGAGTTCTCTACACAAAAAAACCCTTAGCGTATTAAATAAGTATAGAGGGTAAGGTGGTGTAGGCTATGAATGTCACAATCTCAAGTTGTCATTGTGAACTATGTAAGCCACTAAACCATGGTTGGTTTATTATGATTTTGAAATTATAAGAAAATCGTGTTGCTTTTGGATTTTGAGGTGCCCTTTCGGCTGAGTTAGGCAATTTGCGGCACATGTTTGTGCTGGTGGTTGCATCGAGGGATTTAAAGGGGCGCAAGTTACGATGGGGGTTTTCCTTGCATCGTCTTTTCGTCGCACGGCGTTTTTGTCGGATTCTATAAGAGAAGATATAGATACCGTTGAATTTAACCATAACGGGCTCTGTTGCTAGTTTCGTTATAATCTGGAATTGAAATCCCAAAATGTTTAACATCGGTCTTATATGGAGTCAAAAATCAAAACAAAAGAGTTGCTGTAAACAGCTGACTCAACTTGTAATGCGCTGTTGGACCATATGAGATACCATTATTTTTCTATTTCACATAAATTTTGTACAAGAATTTAAAATTGCACCATTCATTTATGAAAGCACTGTATTTAACATAGTTTTTCAAGATCCGCCATAATTTTTAAAGATCCTTGATTAATTGAAATGCTGAGAGCAATTTTGTATACAAAGCATTTTGAGCTATGACTTTGTCACAAAATTGTATTTCACACTGATGAGACATCAGGGGCCTGTTTCATAAAAGTCCTGTAATACAAGCCCTGTAATACAGGACTTGTAAAATAAAAAGTACAATTCCTGTAAAATCTGTTTCATAAAAACTATTCTACAATCATAGAATCACCTGTAAAATTTCTCCTGTATTACAAGTAAATACTGGGATTTTTGTTTACTTTCTTTACTTAGATATGAATGCGTTGTGAGGTTAACTGAATTTTCGGCACATTTTTCATAACTTTTGATCAGTTTTAAAACGTATTTTATTAGTTAGAACTACATGGCATATTGATTTAATGTATAAATGTGTATAAAAATTGGCAACTGCTTGTTAAATATGTTTGTTGATTTTTTTTGCTTTACGATAATTCTTCTGCCAGAATAAAAAGATGCGCCTCAGCGTTCCTTAATTTTATTATTAATTAATTATTGTAGAAACAAATTGTAAGCTACAAAAACTGTCACTTATTCTGTCCCAAATAAATAATAAACAGTTTCATTAATTGTATATATAATCCCTAGCAGCTTGTCCTATACTTAGATCAATGAGTTCATCGTAAAATCTTGCCAAATTCGATATTACAGCACACATTATAATGCAATTGCTACTTTTTCAAATAATTGGTGAAAATAATTCCATTTTATCCTTTTAAAATATAGTGTTTAATCATGGCTTCGACCATAAAGACCACATTAATATTTGAAAAATGTTGTTTAATTTTAGGTATTAAAACTTAAACGGCTTTTCTCATGTTTCCTACATTTATTTCAAGTAATTTTTGCAAGTCAAAAAATAAAAAGAGAAATGTACAGTAATGCAATAAAATCAAGAAAGTACATGGTATGAAAACTAAATATTAGATCACATCAGTTTTTTTGTAGTGATACAGTAAATCACTATCACGAGCACTATTTTCATTTTGTCCATTTACTTTTGCATCTCCAATTTGCATATCTATACAAAATCACACCATTTCATCTCAATAAGTGGTACTTGTAAATGTTTTATGGTGGTTCGAACATGGATAAAATTTTATCCAATTTACAGGACCTGTAATACACGTTAACTTTCTTTATGAAACAAACCCATTTAAATCTCTTGTAAAATGCACTTGTAATACAGGCAAATCTCCTGTAAATTGATTTACAGTTGTAAAACTTTATGAAACATATGATTGTAACTTTTGCCAATAATACAGGGAAGTTACCTGTAATACAAGTCCTGTAAGTTTTATGAAACAGGCCCCAGGAATGGACCAAGGCTATGAAAACATATGAAGCCTTTAAAATAAGAATTTTACATGTTCAAGTAATGAAATATATTCAAAGAACAAGTAAAGTAAAATGGTACAAGGGTAGTATGCCTTACAAACATAGGCTAATGTTGTCAAACAATAACAGCGAGAAATAAAATCTTAATTTTAAAATTTATAAATGTTTGAAAGAACATAAGGTTTTACCAATTTAATTATAGTTTCATTACATAAAACTTAATAATTGCCAAAGTTTTCTACAGTTATCTTGTTTTATTAATGACTAGCTGCTTTCTGTCACGGCTTCGCCAGTGATTGAATTTATTTTATAGGTAATTTATCTCGTTCGCTTCGCTCACTCGCTGTCACGTCACCTTATATAAGAAAGCACTGGAATACCTATAGAATTTTTCATTGAATTTGTTTCTTAGCAATCAATAAAAATAAATGAAGTAGAGATTTTCAGATTTTCTACAAACTATTGTATGCCCTCTGGTCAGAGCCTTTTGGACAGATTTGCACTAAACTTCACACAAACTATCCTAAAATAATGGTTAATAATGCCTGAAAGTTTCATTTACAATCTGTCGAGCGGTGTTTTGGAGTCCATAGGCAACATACATACATACATAGGCTACTTCCTCTTTATAGATATAGATTTATTACTGAGTTATTAAGAGGCATCTCCAACTTTGGGCTGGCAGCCCATTGTTGCGCAGTCGGCAATGTTACCCATACGGCTTTTATGCAAAAACATGGTATTTTATTCCCCTCTTTCGGACGCCGTTTTTCAACCGATCTTATTTAAACTTGTTGGTAATTGTTTAGTTGAGTAGTTATATTAGGTCCCTCATCTCAAAATTTGAAAATTTAACAAATATTATTACTTTCTTTGACGTTGCAAAGTAAATGGATTTTTCCTTAGTAAATATTTTCAAGTTTTCAAAATGTTGAGGTATGAGGGACCTAATACAACTAACTATAGGGACCTAATACAACTAACTATTCATCTAAACACTTACCATATTTAAAGGTAATCGGTTGAAAACGGCGTCCAAAACAGAAGAATAAAATCCATGTTTTGCATAAAAGCCATCTGATTAACATTGCCGACTGCGCAACAATAGGCTGCTGTACTGGCCCAAAGAAGAGACAAAGGAACTGCAGTTGTGTGTGGCGTTCCAGTGAACTGACAACTCGCCGCCCCGCCAACAGATAGGCCCTGGCGTCGGTACAACGTACTGCCCATTTAATTTCTTGTCAGTTCAATTTTGTCGCTGTTGTAAATCGTTTGTTTCGCTCACTCACCTCACCCTAACCTTCCATCAAGTTTTATTGAAGGCATGCGGCTGCTGCACTCTGGGATGAATTTATTGAAACTGTAGTACTTGGATTCTACCAAGAAATATAGAATGAGAAGGAGGTAGGTGACATCAACAAAAACGATAACGAAACCAATGACGTCAACGGTGCAGCACTTAAAATATTCAAAGCAAACCACTTATGTGTCAAGAGAAACATCATGACGTCAAAAGTGCAGGAGTTGCTTCAATTAGCTTCAATCAGCTGTTGGTGTCACCTACCTCGGTTTGTTCTAGATACATTGGATTCTACTATTCCATAGTTAACAGCTGATTTCATTATTGTTAATTATGACTTTGTTGTTTTAATGTAATTCCCAATTTACAGTATTTACAGTTTCTTAGTTCAAGTACAGGATCCTTTTATTTCTTTAAATATCCTTATCACCAGTTAAGTAGGCCTATAAGGTAAAATTTGAAACTGATTAATTGTTGTATTATAGTATCATAATTTAGCTAATCAGAAAGTGGCTAAAATGGATAACCGCATGTTTCCACTGGATCTAGTGGTTTGAAAAGCGTAGAATAAAATGTTTTATGGCGCCCATTGAGTGCTTGTGGGTTTTGAGGTGCCTTTTGGCTATGTTAGGCAATTTGCGGCGCATGTTTGTGCTGGTGATTGCATTGAGTTATTTTGAAGGGGCGGACGGTTTCAATGGGGGTTTCCTCACATTATTTGATATTTTTTACATTTTTACACATTTGTTAGCATAACATATTTGGTTTATTTTATTTCATAGTACCAGGAGGACCGAACTCGGTAAAATTATCAAGCAGCACTCTCTAACAAAGCTCATTCGCTCCTCTCATTCACTCTCCAGGTCAGTAGGTGCTGCACTTGATATCAAGGAATCTAAAATAAGTAAAAAGAAGGTAGGGGTCAAGACATACAACGCCCTCTATGCACCAGGTGTTCTTTTGCACCTATGACATCACCATTTATTTACGTTTTCAATAAACGTAAATAAACTTGAATTAGTTAGTTACCTTCAATAAATTCCTATTAGTTATTTTAGGTGTCATCTTAAGGAAATAAACTTTATAAGAGAGATTGAATTAATTTTCACTGATTTCCAGCTGAAGACATTTTTTAAAGACTTTTTTGTCGTAATAAAATACCTTCATTTTAGCAAGTTCAAAAGTGACACTTTTCTAGCAAGGACTATGATCGTGAGTGACTTTAATTACAGTAGGGTTTGAGTATGATGCAAACAAGAACATTATTGAAACTAAATACAGTTTCTTTATTGTGATTGCCTACAGCAAGTTTACATCATATACTATCGTAATGCTGGATGTACCTGAGTGTGTTGAATATTTACCCATGCACGAAAGTAAAACACATTCAAGAATCTCACGAGGATCACAGTTTTTTTAGGAATCAACAGATATTCAAACATGGTTTTTAGTATGTGGATTAGATCTAAATGATTAGAAAAAACACAACCACATATTTTTTAATAAAATGAATTTCTATGACAATTTTAACAACGGTTACAAACGAGTAGAACATTTATTTTCATCAAAAATAAAATGTAAGGCAGTAATAAACTATTTCAAAAAATAGTGTAAGTTTCAAATTAATTTCACACACACTTTTGACATTAACTTAATAGGTTTTATAACTTAACCTTATCGTTATAATAAAAACATTATGTGTTTCAGCATCAAAACATTACATAGGTTTTGACAGATCTCTGCAATTAGTAAACAGAAACTAAATCAGCTGTCAAGCCTTGCACCGGCTACATCATGGTTTTTGTTTACGTGACCCTTACCTTCTATTTCTAGCTTCCTTGCTTGATATTATGTTGAATCACAGGTTTTAACCTGGATTTGACCACATTTGTTGATATATGCAATTATCAGCTGATTTTTTCAATTTATTAGCTGCATAAAATCTTTATAAGGATAACATGGGGACTTTGAAGGGCTCTAGACTAAAACCGGATTTTTCCCAGACATGGGACTAGCTCCAATCGATTCCTCATGGCCAAAATCCCCATATTCAACAAAAAATCAAAAATCCTTGGTGAAAAAAATTTTGCTCGTGCAAACATTGCTTGATTTAGAGTAGGGCCTATAGGATAGGACATATCCTATAAGATGTTTACTATTCGTTACTGATATCAATTTGGGTTATATTCTTAATAAATGGAAATAAAATTGTCTATTAAACTTCATAGCTTCGATGCGGTGGAGCAGCACAGGTCCCCCTAGAATTTTTTTTGTTGTAAATATTATATTCTTGTGGTCAAAGCCGTGTCGGAGCGAGAGTGAGCCATAGAACTATAAACATGTTTTTATCATTCTGCACGAAATCAGCCTGTTTTTACTCTCTCAACTGTACCAAAACCGAATCTTTATTGTCCTAGGACTGAAAAATCATCTGGAGAATTTTTTAGGTCCTAGTACTGAAAAGTCAGCTGTTTGCTATGTAAATTATTATTCATTTATTAATGTTGAGGAGCAGAATTTTGAAATTCAAACTCTATAAAGAACATTGTTTGTAAATAACACAAATGTAAACAGTGCATGTTACTAACTTTGTAAATATAACCTCGAAAATACATCTTTATAGTTAATATTTTTAATGATCAAAAGTCTAATTTCGCATTATGATAAAAAACGTTGTTCATCACTCGGAGCAAAAGTGTCTTTTTGATGCTTAATCGTTGCGCCTCGTTTTTAAAACACGATTACGCACCAAAAAGACCCACTTTTGTTCCTAGTGATGAAAACTACTATTATATTTCTATGGAGTGAGCGACCTAGCACTGATGGCCATTCCAGGGAGAGATAGAAACTCCGACGAAAGTTGCCATAGTTTTTCATTATGTTATGAACCAACTGATTATTATAGACAGAGAAATGAATGAAAAACACACTCATAAGTTAACAACTTATGAGCGGTAGTAGATATTCCGGGAAGAGCGGACAGAATGACCTTGAAAATCAGCTGATTGGAAAATCAGCTGATCGAAAAGCGCGGGAAAAAAAATCAGCAGGGTTGCCAACCCCCAGGGGTGTCCCAAAATTTCCCTGCAATTTCCCTGCAGTGTTACCAACTCATACCATTCACTATAAAGTATACAGCTATAAACCATATACTATAAAGTATACACTATAAAGTATATACTATATTATATGTTATACACTATAGCGTATGCAAACACCTGGATCGCTAAGGATCAAGACCACCTGGATCGCTAAGGATCAAGACCATCTGGATCGCTAGGGAACAATACCATCTGGATCGCTGAGGGTTATACTATATAAAATTATGTACACAGTACTATATAAAGTGCATACTATATAAAATGATGTATAATACCATATAAAGTGTATATCTTACTATATAAAGTGTATATAACACTGTATAAAGTGAAAAACATGAAAGTTTTGTTTAAAAAAAACCTAAAAATCGCAAATATCTCGAAAACGGTGCGTCCTAGGGGTCCGGGGACCTCAAAAAAAACCACCCTCTACGAAGTAGAGGTGCCCCCGGGGGGTAGGTACCCTAAAATAACAAAACTAACCAAAATGTTGCGGGTTGCATCCAAAAAATGAAGGGGCAATGAAGGGGCAAAACTTGAAAAATCATATCTTGGGATGGCTCCATGTATTAACTTCATACTTGGTATGTGTGTACACTTGGTTGGTATTAAAAAATGCATGGCAGGAAGTATCCAAAAAATGAAGGCGCAAAAAAGTTTTATTTTTTATCTCGAGAATGGCACTACAGATTTTCTTCAAACTTGGTATGTGTATACTTGTAGTATAAACATGTAATAAAATGCTAAGCATTACTTTCCAGAGTCAAGGTCATACCTGTGAAAAATAAAAAAAACTTACAACTATTAATTTTTTATCCCCCGCTGGTGTATGACTCTTACTAAGTATTTGTTAAGACCAAGAAGAGTGTAGTGGTCAAGGTCAGACCTATTCAAAAATTAAAAAACCTATGATTATTATTATTTCTATTTTCTGCTTGTGTAGGTCTCTAGGGTAATATAATTAACCACAGTCTACTAAACCCTACACCATCTTAAATAACAGACAGGGGCCCATTGGCACAGGAGTCTACCTTCTCATTGCTTAGGAGGTGTAGTAAATATCATGTAGAGCACAGGGTCTTTATTAGAGAGGTAAAATACAACAGTGTATCCAATAATTCTAAGTCATTAGAAGGCAGCAGATACCGTTAGATCTAGATAAAAATATTATAAAACAAAGGGAGGAACTTTTTGTTCCCCCCTTTCAACTTCCAAAACCATACAGCTGCTTGTAAAGAAACATAGTCTTTCTAAAGAGAAAAACAACAGACATCTATAGTACTATTCTAGGTAAATAATATTAAATGCTTGGTACAAGGCAAGTGTTAGTAATTCCAAGTCATGGTTCTGTAGTCTTCATAAGTTAGCAGATACTAGTACAGAGTTCTGAAGGTACAGGCTAGCAGTGTATAATGCAAGTCAACTCTTATAGACTGCAATGTACAGTATACAACACCATGTTAACAATTCCAAGTCTTTACCAGTGTATAGTTGCAGTGCTAAGTCAGAAAGAGTACAATACCTACACCGTGGGGACTGCATTAAATATAGTCTTCTTTAGAGAATACTTTATTTCTGAGTCTTTGGGACCAGCAGCTAACTTAAAAAATAAATGAATAAATATATTGAAGACACCGCTACAATAGAGAAAAATACTGTAAAACTTCAAGGGGAACGAAAAGTTCCCCTTACATCTATTTGTATTAACACATGTAGTACACAGGATCTGATAATTCTAAGTCGTCAGAGGTATACACAGAGACTCCGTCCAAGTGTTACAGAAGTAGAGAAGTGGGTGGAAAGCTATGCGTTGGCCGTTGCCGTCTACTAAGTAGAAGAGTGGAGGTAAGTACAGCTAGGTTAGTGATACTGTAAAACTGGTGGAATATTGTTTTTATGTTAACTTAACCTTAAAAAAAACGCTGAGGTGTTAGCCTAGCTAAGTTAGGGCTCAGTGAATACAGGTGATTTTAAAATATTATTGGTAAGGTAAAACAACTCAAGGGGTTTGGTGGTACAGATGACCGAAAGCTTTAAGGTAGGTTTACACGTGAGAGTTTTTCACTCTCAGAGAGTTTCGTACTCTCAGCAGGTACTCGCAGAGGTGTTTACACAACAAGAGAATTTTCCAAGATTGTTAATCCCAGACAGTTTTCTGCGAGTACTATCAACAGCTGTCTGAGATTTTTATGAGAGTAACTAACCACTCTCCGAGAGTGAAAAACTCTCACGTGTAAACCCACCCTTACAATTTCACTGTCATGTGAGAAAATTACCGCTGAAAACTGAATCAAGGGACTTAGCAATATAGATAACTGAAGGCATCACTACTTTACAGTCAAGTTAAATAAATTACCGCTGAAAAAGAAACATAGGGTTGGGAGGTATAGATGACAGTATAGAGTCTGGTGAAACTAGGATACTACTGCTTAAAACTAAATCAAGGGGCTTAGTAATACAGGTGACTCTAGACTTTAAAATATTGTGGTTAAAGAAAGGAATGGTCGCTGAAAGCCAAGCTAAAGGGGGTTGGAGGTATGAATGCCCGTAGAAATTAAAATACTACAGTCAAGCTAGGAGACTACCGCTGAAAACCTATTATAGGGGACTTGGTGATACAGGTGACAGTAAAAATCACATGAGTCTGGTCAAGGTAAAGAAATAACTGTTAAAACCTATCATAGGGGTATTAGTTATACAAATGACCGTAGAGTTTAAAATCTTGCTGTGTAAAGAAACTAACACTGAAAACTATTTCAAGGGACTATATATGGTTAACTCTAAAAAGTTATGTAAAATGTGTGTCTAGCTTACCTATGGGCTGGGTTTCATCTCGATGTATATGGGGTCCGAAGGTATCCGTGGAAGTGGCTGTGATTGGATAGGGGGTGAGTGTTGAGGTGGTGTTAGTGAGAGTTGAGGTGGTGTTTGAAATGATGTTAGAGTTTGATTGGAAGGTAAATAGTGGGATGATTGGGTGTTATGTGGTGGCTGAGCGGTGTATTCTATAACACAACAGGTCACTTTGAAACTATAGCAACACGAGTTCATCGTGAACTGAGACTGGCTACCGCAAAGGACATCCTGCTTAGATAAAACCCCACCAAGCATTATTCCTAGTTCAACTATGGCAGACAACACCGTCGCCCAGGCTGACTCCACTACCGACGTTGATTTAAGTAGGGGTTGGAGACTGCCAATCGACAGTTTATATTATTTAGAAAATATTTACAACAAAATGAAAGATATACTGCGTGAAAACCCCGGAATCAAGATAAAGATGGCTCTGGATTACGATTGGTCGGAGGTGCATCAAGACCAAGTAGTGCCGCAGTATTCGCCACCTTCCCCGCAGTACAACTCCTCAGATGAATCCGAGGTGAGTACTCCCCCCACCTGCCTAGATAATGCCCCACAGTCAGTATTTGTTATGAACCAACCAAAGTCACTATTCCAAATCTGTGAATCTGTAATATTAGATTGTGTTGGGTGTGTTTTTGAATTGTTTCAACTTAACTTACCACCAGTTATTTTAGAACATTTTATCACTATACATTGGCGTACATTCCATGAACCTAACCTTCAAATTTATCATGGGAGATTGAGTGGATGCATATGTATAATATTCGATAATTTGCCTTTGAAAGAGTCTATTGACTTGTACTATCGTGATGTTAATTCTTACATTACTAGAGGTATTTCATTGTCCTGTTGCCATGATCGGATATCAAAAGTGGATGAACTGGTACCATTAGCATGTGAGTATATTGGGGTCCTCCCCACCACTTCCTGTCGAGACAACACTGCACTAGTTAGTCTGTTTAGCAATGGTGAGGTGGGAGTTTGTATTAGTGGATGTAGACCAGGTGAATGAAGTTTACTTAAGCTTGTTTAGCCTGATGATGTGGGACCCGAGACTTCAAATACAAGTCACATTAGAATACTCCAACAATGGTGAGTATTTCATTTTGGCTTCCTACAGTTTGACTTTCAGTGCGGACAGGTCCCCCCACCACATCCTGCTGAGATATCAGTCAGTCAGTTTGCTGTAAAATAATGGAGAGGTGGGATCTCCTATTGTTAGATTTGGACCAGCTAAACGAAGTGTACTTATGTTTATTAAGTTTGTATGCACGTGACCCGGGAATACAAATTCGGGTCATGCTTCAGTACCAGCTGTCCGATAATGGTGAGTGTAAATTTTTTATCAGCGCGGAAGTGGCTGTGATCAGTCGGTGGCAAGATGTCCTTGTGCTTAGACGTTATTGTGTTTGAGGGCAACTTGAGCCCTATTTTTACATGTCTCTTCTTCTGCCCTCACACGGTGCATATTGCACCATTTGTAACTATAAATTACCACATTTGTATTCCATCCGGGGAATTAACCCGGGTGGAATACAGGTGGTTGGTTTTTTATAATTGTTACCGGTGCAATATGCACTTCTCCACCGGCTGGCTGGAACACTTTCTACGATAAGGTTAGTAGTGGTGGGGGAAGAGTGGTTGGGTTAGCCATCTCTTTTGGGTTATTCAGTCATGGAGCACACTTGTGTCGAGTTTGATGTTTTTGAACATTCCCTGTTCCCCGTATGGGTTCAGGGAATTTGCTATAGGGGCCACCCTATACAGGTGGTCCCAACATTGGTGGTGCGATACCATTTATGTATATCCCCCGTGTTACGCGCCAGTGTTAAAACCCATTGGTAGATATCTGTGCCACAATTGTGGCACAGATTACACAACCGGCCCTGGTGAGTGTATTTCCATTTTATTTTTACTCCTATTATTCTGATATAAATTATTTTCTTTAGGTTTGAATGGGAACTTTTCGTTCCCATTGTGTTTCTAGTATTAAATATTATTCTGATTTCTTATTTTTGATATAAATTATTTTCTGCAGGTTTAGCCCTAAACCTAAGCGTGATATTTATCAAGTGTAACTTTTCGTTACACTTGAAGTTTTCAACTGATTTCCACACCACGGTAGGCATAAATACCAGGCCGTACAGTTGTAGGCGCGTTCTTTTTGTTAACCCAGAGCTTCCCCCGGAGGCCTAACCTCTGGGGTAGGTTGCCCCAACCATCGCAACCTACGGTGGTAGCCACTCCATTACAAAAATGCTACCTCCCTTTTTATTTTTTTTATTTTTTACTTTTTATGTATTTTTTTCCCCGCGCTTAAATAGCTTCTGCATTTCCCGAGCACATACAGGAAAAACATGTTACGTTTTAAGGGTTTTATCCCAACCTGTACCACCAAGTCTCAGGTCTTACACTGGTCTTACCCCGGCCTGATAGACGAGGGTGCCAACTCAATAAGAGTTCACCCGGGATAGACCCCGGATGTGGTACTCAGCAGAAGCTAAAGCGCACTTTTTATTATTATTTTTATGTATAATACAGTCTACTGTGACTGTGCTTTGTTTTTCATAAATTTCTATTACAGTATTATGGAAGTTCCTTAGAAATTGAGCTTTTTCACTTCCCTTTGTATGAATAACATCAAAGGGTTTTAGCAGAGAACGCATCAGTTTCTTACTGAATGGCATTTCACCATCTTCCCACTTTATCCAGTGGAAGTGGTGAGTCAGCCAGTTAGCTGTTCTCTGCATTTTTTCATTTAATCTGTTGAAATTGTAAGGAGATCGGAACACTATCTGTGTTCTATACGATCTCCCTACAATGGCCAGCTCTTTTACAATAAACTCATTATTATTGTCTTTGAACCCGTGAAATTCAACTACGGCCTCCATTCGGCCACCGGGTGTACAGTAAAATTTCGTCTACTAAACGGTCACACAAATAAGATGGTAACTGATCCGATTGAATTTCATTACCCGATATAACTTGATCGATAAAAGCTTTAATCTCGTTTTCAATATAAAACAATTCTAAAAGAGACCGAGATATTAGCGATAAATTATTTAAAAGCATATACCATTCGGTGGTGCCTAGAGCTAGGGAGTGATCTCCATCAGAGATGAACACACAATGATTGCCAAACACTGGAGACACCTTTATACTATAGGTTCCCTCGTTTACAATTATTCTACTCTTATTTTCAAGCGATAGCGTTATTTCATTGAATTTGCTGTAAAATTGGCAGAATAGGTCATATGACCAGTAAACTAGACCGTTTCTCCCCTTGAATAAAATTCCAAGAGAGTTGTCTCTGTTTTTGAAGATCCCAGTTATAACACATTTCTTTAATTCCGAATCTAGGTAGTGAACAGATTTTAAAAACACCCCGGTTACCAGATTGATGGGTTCATTAATTTTAGGAATAGGTGCGGGATCCGTCCCGCTTGTATCCATGATTGCGACTGACCAATTATGTAATTTCGTTAGAGTTAATTTCTTTTACTACTGGAGTCAAGTTAAAGACTGTTGCCGGCGACCCCTGTCTCTAGCGATTTGCATCCAAATTGATTTTCTATCTTCATCGGGTAAAATGTAAACCTTCGTTACGAGAGGTTTTGAAAATGTAACTTTTTTCTTTGTCATGATTAAACGGCCACCTTGCGTACCTCCCCTGTTATGGGAGTGTATGTGAAGTGGTCGTCGTGTAGGATTAAACAGTAGGCCCAAGTGTTTGCTTTAAAGTCCTCGTCGGCCTGAATTTCCAATTTTATTTCTACACCCCCAGTTTTTATAGACTCGTCTTGTTTAGAACAGTCGATGACATACAGTGGGCATTTAGTTTTAAAGTCATTAAAATCCAATATTGGGGATCCCACTCTACCGTAGTAAGAGTTTTGAAACAACTTGTAATAATCGTAGTACAGAGCGCTGTTACCGTTGGTCGGTTCATACGGGTAATATTTAGAGTTTAAATATAATTTTATTTCTCGAATTTTGCATGAATCAAAAAGACTCATATCTTTTACTAAATTGTTCCTTCTATCGGTTTGAAACCCGACAATTACCATTCTAGGGACCTCTAGTCTGGAGCTACACCTGATAGGCCATGATAATACTTTGGTAGTCGTCGGTAGGTTGGGATATTCGTGTATCTCCCATGAGCGGAATGGTATGTGGATAGCAGGATTTTTTTCGATAAATCTATAAAGTTTAAGTTTTGTCGCATCATTTACAGTAATGTGAGGAACCCTCCAGTAAATTTTAGAAATTTTTAAATCTAATGTTCCAGCCGCGGTTGTCAAGGCAGCGTTTAAATCAGTAGAAGATCTTAGCAAAATCAATTCTTGCTTGACGTTTACTAAAACTCTTCTGTAATCTTCTGCGAATCCCAAAAGTAATCGCAAGGGTATAGAATAAACGAAATCCATGACCGTTTCCGATTGCCCCGGCCCCAGCCAGCATGAACTTTTTAAACTATTTTTCTCTTCACTGCGCAAAGAAACTAGATGCTTTAATGTCGTGGTAAGTCCGACACTTCTGATGCGATCCACGGTTACACCGAAAATTTCAAATCGGATCTCGTCGAATAAAAATGCAATTGCATTGTTTATAAATTTAACATCCTGAGCAGTAGTGTTATCGGTTTTGATGGCGGAGGCTTTGCCTTCTATTATAATATAACTATCAAATGGAGCGGTAATTATGTCTTGTTGTAAAATGGGGATTCTGATTTCATCGTTATTTTTATATGTAGTAGACGCGTAGGGTTGATGTGTGTGAAACTCCATATTAGTAATACTATCATCATACATAGCTTTATCGTCTATTGCCAGTAGAGCCATTCTTGTAAACTTTGAAACCGAGAGAGCGTAAGAAATTAATATTTTTCCAACTTAACTCGTTGGCTTTCCGTCTAGGACTAAGCACTTTTATATGTGATGTGTCCCTATGTAGTACCAGCCCCATTGTGCCTAAGATGAAGTCTAACCGAAATAGGTTCTCCGCGAAAATTTATAAGGTTTTGATTTTGGTCTTTAAAAGACACACTAATGTTTGTGATACGTTGAGCGATCACAGGCAAGTAAATAACATTCTTAGGTATTTCGATGATTTTATACCCGGGTGGTACGGCCGGATAGAACTCGTGTATTACATGTCCCTCGATACCGTTCAGATATGACCCGCGAGTGATATTGCATTCTACGCGTATGGAATTCACTTTTAAAATATCCACCGGTAAAGGTGACGTGTGTAGTATATTGGCCGGTAATATTTCAGGTTTGAAACCTAGTAGTTTGCCAATATTTGCTGGTTTTTCAAAATTCACTGCCTCTGAGCAATTTAGTTCGGCTTTCAATGTATTGTTGTTAGGTTTTAAACTGAATGTAACTTCTTTTGGTAATTTTCCTGCGATATACTTTTCAATATCTTGGAGTTCATAAGACCCATCAGGAATATGGATTTCTTTATTGTCACCATAATAAAATATATTGTTGATGTTTTTTTCTATATTAGGTATAGAATTCCAAGTCATAATCTCTATGAGACCGAGTTCGTATCTCCCATTACTGACATCGATAGGGAATGACAGTTCATGTGATAGTACACTACTTGTCCCCGTGAGACAAAACATTACTGCTGAGAAACTTTAAACACAAGTGTCCACAAACTACTGATTTAAAACTTTGCTCTCTCTTACTATTATAATAAATGTCACAACCTTTGAAGTATTCCAATAGCTCCGGTGGGGGTCTCAGATTACCAAAACTGTCAAAATAATATACTTTATTATTAAGCTTTTTGTAGCATACCCAGTGAGTACCGGTACCACCGCTGGAATCTAAATTTATTATAGCTGTCTCATAAGCCCTGGGGCGAGTGGTTAGGTTATCACGCATAAACACTCCTCTAAAGTTTGGTATTCCCAAGCATTTCGCATAATCCATTAATTCGTAGTTCGTAAGTGGTTTTATTGGTATTTTGATGTTTTTTTTTCTTGAGCTACGCCTTTTTCTCTTGCCAGAACCTTCTGTTCTGTACGGTCTTAGATATAACCCCCTGCCTTTTCTTTTTGTACCCCGTTTTTTCCTCTTTCCCCCACCAAATTTTGTTTTTGCCTTCATGGCTGTTGTGACCGCCCAAGCTGCGGCTTTTTCCCCAATTGAGGAGTCACTCAATTTTACTCGTTGCCAAGCTCTTTCGGTCAATACTTGGTCCGCGCGCCTCCGGTTTTCCGAATCTTTATATCTCGAGTATGCTATATCGTGTTCTTTACACGCTTGGTCTAATTTATTTATACCCGGATCGCCTCTTGCCAATCGTTTTTTCAATTTAGTTCCTGGTCCACAATATTGATAACCTCCGGGCAGATGTAATTCGTATGGTAAAGCGTCTATTGCTCTGTTAACAATAGAAGAGATAATACCTCCGCCCCCTTTGACAGTAGAAGTCCGAATGATGCGGGTTCTCTTTGATTTCCCCATTTTATTTGATGTATCTCAGCACCTCGTATAGCTTGTTTAATAGGGTTTCACGTATACAGGTCAGTTCTAGTATTTCTAATGCACTGGGGTGAGAGGTTTCCACTGTATTACTGAATTCATTATACTCTAAAACACCACTGTCGGTTATAAAGTAAATGCGACCGTTTATATATCTAAAGGCCCCACTAACTCGAGCGGGCACACCAAACAATACGGATGAAGTGGACCCCAAAAAGGTCCCCGTGAATGTACATTCGTTTATTTCGAAAATATAAAGGTCGTCAGCAATGAGAAGTGTTTTACCGGAATTAGTTGAAACAACAGCGTTAATCTTTGACACCTGTTTCCCCAGTATTGTGTTTATGTTGTAACTTACTTTTAGATTCAGTGTTGGAAATGAAAAGATATATACCTGTTTGTTTGTAAATAATGCAATCTCTCCATTGGGTCTCTGGTAAATGCCTGAAACCTCATAAAAGTCTCTAGGTAAAAACCCCAACCAATCGGTTATCTTTGTTGGCTTAGTATATTCCTCAGGGTATCTATAGCTCGGTATTAAATTTATAACCCACACATAATCTCTAAAGAATGCGAAAATCTTTTTATTAACTATAACAAATGTTTTTATTTGGTTTTTTATCTCACAAATATCTCTGTTCTCTTGCACATACGGTTTATGTGTAGTCGTGGTAGTAGAAGTAGTGGTTGTAGCAGGGGTTGTTGTGGTAGATGTTGTGTTTCCCGCACGTCCATACAAGAACTGGACAGCCAAAACGTCGTCTTTACTTAGAGTATATTCATCAAGCGATGTGATATTTTCGGGGTCGAGGTATATTCTATACATTATAGAACTTTTATCATATGAATGGTCTAAGCCTAAGGCGTGACCAATCTCATGTAAAATAGTTAAAAAGAACGATGAATTTCCATGTTGAGGTAGTGACATTGAAAAATCCCAAGTCTCTTCAGAATCCATATGGATATCGGTTTGATTGTAATGTGGGGTGGGGAGAAACGCGTGTCCAAGGATCGTCCCAGGACCATCAAATGGATAATAACAAGTATCATGACGTGAATAAAAGAAATGTTTTCTATCGTTGGAAAATGATATAATAATTGTAGGGTTTTTAAAATCTCTTTTAAAAGTTACATTTATATGACTTCCCCATAGAGCGAAAGCTTTTTCGATAATTTCTGGGTGTAAATTATTCCCAAACTGGAACCATGTAATTACAGATGAGTTCCATTTCCTGTTAGGGATTGCTGAAAATGGTAGTAGGACATCCTTATTCCCACACCTGGGTTGAGACATTAGCTGTAGCGTTTCATTATCTAAAATACCAGTGCTGTTTAAACCGAAAGTGTCTTGGAATAATCTAACTGAATTATGTATATCCTCGGTCTTGGCGTTTTCATTGAGGTAACCATAGCGTGTAAGATACTCTACCGTCTGGTTGCACAAGACCAAGGGCAATAGAGCTATAAATAATAAAACAGACCCCATCCTTAGTGTTCAACACTTAACAAGCATCTGATTGTTCCCCGAGGTCAATTCCATATTTAAGGCCATCATCATTAGACTCTCTTGTTTCTGCTTACATCACCACCATCATCATTAGCATCCATCACACTTTCTAAAAGACTGGCTGTCTGACCTTTACCAACAGCAAATAATTCCTCCCAATTGAGATAATCATCCTCACCGGCTGTAGGTAATGACACGGTTCTGCCCGACTGTTTCTGATTAATGTAGTTGAAAAGTAATACTCCAAATTTTCTCAGGTTTTTATCGTGATATATTTTATTATTTTCGATTTTACCTTCGCACTTTGCTAAACGGTACTTCATTTCATTCAAGGTCAGTTGTTGGCTGACCAAGTTAGTGGTTACTAGCGTTAATTCTTTTTGTACAAATGCTTTTGTAGCGGCATCCTGACTGTTTACAGGGTTATTCAGATTAATAATTTTATTATTATTGGCATTGTAGTCACTGTTTTCGGTGTGTAAGCAGATTTTTTTTACGGTGTGTAGATTAACAGCATCACTGTCTTCAATGGGATCGCTGATATTTTGTAATCTTTTTCCTAGGAATGTGTATCCATCCTTGACTGTGGGAATACTTTTTATATCAACATACACTTTTGTAGCGGCATCTCCGGAAGCCACGTGGTCGCCCAAGTTAGTTAGTCTTTTCTTTTCGATATCGAAATTCCCTTCAGGTGTTAAATTAAATCCGTCTCCTTTCGGACCTTTGAGATCCTTTTGATCACCCTTTAGGGTACGTCCAAACTTGTCGATGGTCATTTTAATAATGCTTTATATCTGCTATTACCGGCACCTCTTATATAACCTGCCTCCCTCAGCTCTTCAATAATACTTATGATTTCGTTAGCGTGCACCCGGTTACCGGTTTCAGTGGACATACAGATATGTTTGAGTCGTGCCACTAATTCATTAATATCATCCCAGTAAATTATGTTGCGGGATCTTTCATTTTTCCACTCTACACCTTTACCCCTCAATGGAGGAAACAGGATTCTAATAATTTTTTTTATATTTTGTACCTCTTGTTCCTTTGAGCTTTCCATTATATCTATAACCCTCTCTATGAGCATTACAAGCCGTTAGTATACTTTTATATGTTTTCATATCGTTTTCGGTGGTTGTTTTTTTATCCGGAACATTTTTAAAAATGAGTTCATACAATCCCTCGGTGTTGCCATAGTTTACACCCCCTATAATTATATTGCCATCACTATCAAAGTCCATTGTTTTATCTCCAATCATTAAGGTTTGATTTTCATACCTAGGTCCATACGTATAGTCTATAACTTTTTTACTGGTAACATCTTTTAAAAAAGTTTTCATATATTCTTTGGTTAGGCTGTTATTGAAATGTTCATTCACTAGCTCGGATGCAGATGATTCAGACACCAAGTCTGACAGTTGTGTTGTAGTTGCTCTTGGAGTCGAGGAAACAGAGGGAAAAAACTCATCCTCACTGTAATCCATGTTTTCCATTCCTTCTTCCTTGATGTCCTGTTTTGATTCCTCCTCCTTTTTTATTTCTGGCTGATTAACATTTTTTCTCAGTTCCTTCAGTAGAGGGTTATATTGTTTTTCTAATTTAATATCTGTCTCTTCGATACCTTCTTTGAACATTTTATATTTACGCCTGATGGCGTTTCGCAACTGTATTAGTTGCTCTGTTAGTTGTTCGCTCTTGCGTTTCATATTTGCAAATGATTACCCGGGATGGATTACTTCTAATTTATGGCATTTACACCTGTCTTATAAACATAGCATGCTTCTTATACCTCTTATAATTGATAACATCCAAAAGTGAAACTCCTTTACTCAAGTCTAAGTCTTTATAGTATCTCTGTTCTCTTGCATCAAATTTGGGAATTATGTAAGGTATAGTAAAACTCTTAAATACAAAAGTTCTTTTCCAACCATTTCTCCATTGAGGTATTTCCGAAATAATGTACCTATCCCCTTCGATAGTGTCTTCCATATATTTCTTTAAAGCGATAAGCGGTCTCTGATCATTTATGTGTTGTAATAGGAAACTGTTTAAAAGCCAAAACTCGCTGGGATTAGCACCTGTAAATGCTCTCCATTGGTCAAATAACTTTTGGTTTGTCACTGTGTATACTCCCCTGTTTAGAGATATTCCAAATTTTTCACAGTGTATAGGTAGAGTGGGCAACGCTTCTTTTAGAAATTCTACTGTATAGAGTCCTTGACATAGGTTGTTAACACCGATATATGGTTTATTTCGATAGCCTTTGGGAATACCATCAGGTACAGGACCATAAGCTGTATTATAGCTTATATCTATGTAACATTTCAAAGATAGTGCTAATTTGTAGATTTTTAGAGGTGATCTAATCGGTATGGTTCTCTCCGTAAGCAGTATACACTTGCTGGCATAGGGTATTTTACTTCCGTATTCCAACATTCTATTGCATATTTGTGTAAAGTTTACACTACCGTGGAGGTTACGTAGTGGTAGGGGTTGGCCGAAGATATTGGGAAATGGTCTAAACCTGGATATTAGATTTTGAGGGTCCCTCACTGTACAGTTTGCCATGTCTTCATGGTATATTACTAATTCCAAAGGGATATTTTTCTTTTCACAATGAAATAAAAAGTTTAACCATGTTTCACGGTTATATGTCCGCTCACTGGCAGATATCATCAAAAGTACCACAGGGGGTAGCATAGCTGAATATGTGGGTCTCTTGTGTCGCCAACACCTTTTATTAAATTGATAGCCATGTGGGGGTTTACGACTACAGTAATTACCACAAAATCTCTTTTTATCCTTATAATAAAATGTACAAAGATTGGACTTGACGTTGTGTAGTTTTCTTTTGAACCCTGTCAAGTCGTTAAGAGGGCGTTGGAGTCAATCCAAATTCCGCCTTTCCCCCATAAGAGCAATGTTAAACGGGATGTCAAATAACTCTTTTGTTTATAATCAGAAAATAATGGTTTATAGCTCTAAATAAAGGGTTCATCAAGGCGGATTTTGTTTGCGAGGGGAATTTGTTATAAAAATTAGTGTCTTTTACTAACTTGAAATAACAAAGCAAGTTTTTTGCTACTTTTAAAACATTTTCTACAGAATTTTATAAATTATTTACAAAGAATCGATCTCGCAAAAGGAACGGGGAATTTAATTGTGATTCAAACGCTATTTTTTCTGAACCAATCGGACAAAAAATAAAGAAATTATATGACAAATGCCGGGGACAAGTTTAGCATTGCTCTTATGGGAAATAAATCCAACATGGCGGCACTCCAACGCCCTCTTAAATGTATAGATGCGAACCATTATATTTCCGTAATAAAAGTGTCCAAACCAACTCTGTACCGCCCCTTATAAGGATCACGAGTCTTATCAATTACAATGAATCCATAATTATCAACCCATGCTTTACCACACATTTCTTTGAATTTCTCAAATGGCATATCGGTGGTTACATGGTCATTATATATATGTCTTAGATTTGTTTCATCTTGCTTAAACAGGATAATAAAGTTGCAGTTGTCCCTGATGAGTTGTTTTGGGATAGCACTGTATGTCTGACCCAAATAAAATGTATCAATATTCTTGTGTCTCCCCATGGAAAAATAATTACGAATATTATCGTGTTTCTCACATGATATATCATCGAAAATCATAATAGAATTCCGTTTACTATCGTTTGGATGAACTACTAGTTTATTATCATCATAAGCGAAGTATCCCACCTCTTTAGGCATTACCTTTTTTAATAATTGATATTTCGGTTGGTAAAGAGACTTTGAAAAGACATAAATGTTTTCGAATCTTAATCCATTAGGGTCAAATAGTAAGTTGAATAAAACATTTGTTTTACCACAATTAGATGGGCCAGCTATAATGCAACGAATGGAATCGGGTAATAATACTCCATGCTTATTATTTTTTACAACACCAGACCCCATTACTATGTCGTAATTTCTGACAGGAAACGTGACATCCTGTTTCTCAGCCTTCATCCTGAGCGATTAGATAGTAGTCACGACCGCAAGATAATTTATACCGCCGCGTCCCGGATACTGTGGTCGCTCATTACGACTTGGCCTTGTCACGGATTTGTAATTTTCCCTTCACCAAGTCCTTCACGTTTACCCAAGAGTCATAATTACTGTCGAAATTGAACCACCTGACCTTCACTTTATCTTTTTTATGTTGCAACACTTTCTCAACGAGATAGACTTCACCTACTTTCGACTTTAATAATTCTTCGCTGTAGAAACCTCCTTTTAGTATTTCACCATTATGGTCTTGCAAAATGTACGTTACTGGTCTCGTGGGTTTTATGGCATAGACTGTAAATACCTCATTAGACCACGAAGGTAGATAATTTTTTTTGAAAACTCTTTTGTATTTACTGATTCGCACTTTATCACCGAGTTGAAACTTGGGTTTTTATGGGGGCTTTTCCTGATATTATTAAGTTTTTTTTAAATAGTTTTAACATGTTTTTGCCTTACATCTTTTGGTTTCATGCCTATACTACTATGTTTTGTATTGTTGTAAGACTTTACTATTTTTGGTAGAATACTTAACCATTCGTAACTCCCCCTGGCTGTAAATAGTTTCCACATACGGGACTTTAGTGTTCTGTTTAATCGTTCTACAATACTTGCTTTTAATTCAGAAAAAGTATGATAGTGGTTAATATTATATTGTTTCATAAGTTTGTTAACATGTTTATTAAAAAATTCATTTCCTTGGTCCGTCTGAAAATTTTTCATTTTATATTTGGCTAGGATCGGTTCTAAGGCTCTTGCTACTTCAGGACCCGATTTGTTTTTAATAGGAATGGCAAAAGCAAATTTTGTTAAACAGTTAATTATAGTCATTATATATTTATAACCTTTGTTAGTTTTCGAATATGGTTGCATCTCCACAAGATCCGCTTGGTAGAGATCATTTAACCCTTTTAGTGTAACTTTTCTTCTGACATAGTTTTTCCTACTTGGAGCATGAAGTTCATTAGCAATAGCTTCCCTTACATCCATCTTTAAACTAATACTTTTTATTTAGTCTTTTTGTATTTAAACCCCCCAATTCTACTGCCCCTGCCACCGCAGTAGAAAGCGTGGCAGCCTTCCAAATTAGTTGCTGCCCCCGCACCCCAATTTTTTTATATTTTTATACAGAAATGGTTAAGTCCTCCTGCAGGTTTTTTTTTATAACCATAGCCCCAACCATCGCTATGGTTTGTGAAGGCCTTCCAAATTAACTGCCTCCTCCATTATTTTTCCACACTCGCTCACACATACAGGTTTACGGACTTTTCAGTCACGCCAGTGACCTTCATTCACACCGGGCTTTTCGAAGGCGAAATCCAAACCCTCCTCGGGTCAGGGCATCTCAATCTACTAAGCCCTTAGTCCATGGCGGTCGTGGGGAACACAATGTTTTACTGTTTTTAGGCAAACCCACTCATCTGTCAGGACTTACCAGGGGCTAACCCAGCCTTGACAGGTGACCTCTCCACGGACACACACACACACACACACACACACACACACACACACACACACACACACACACACACACACACATTTTCTTTATTCATTTAAAACAGTCTTTACAATATTTACAAGATTATGACAGGTCAAGACATTATTATGTGCGGATTCATAGTGCATATGATAATTACGCATGACCTCCTTGGCTCTGTTTAGTACATTTATACCGTTAGGTATGGGGTACCTCATAAAGCAGGGGACAAAACCATCTTTCTTTGCTCTCTTCAGAGCTCTTTTATATCGTCTTTTTTCAACCCTAATACATTTATATTCCATTAAGCCATACTGTTTGTAGTACGCGTCCTTCTCCAGGACACAGAATACATGTTTCAACCCCTCATCTTCTGTCATGACTGCAACTTTGGGTGCTTGGTCAGCTAGTTTTTTGGTTAGGTTTTTGTTGTTTTCCAGTGCTAGATTCAAGGTATGTGTCAATTCAAAGATTTCTCTTCTGAACTTATACTCCCCATACTTGCGAATTGAAGGTAGGACTACTTCAAATACCCAATCCTGGAATCTTTCAGCTACTTTCATTTTGGATTTCATAATTAATGCATACAGACCCGGTTCACTAATAAGAACTGTGTCTGGGTGCAAGTGTAACTTTTCGTTACACTTGAAATTTTCGCATTGTATTTTGTGTTTTTCCCTAACATGGTCGATAATTGCTTTTCTAGTATTGGTATACTCTGATATAACGCATATGTCTTTTGCTTTAAACCATGGATTGTTCTCAGAATCGAATAAGACAGTTACAGGGCTGTTATCAAATATGTAGGAATGTAGTACTGACATATTTGAGGTTAGGAAACACGTCTGTTCGCTACGGAAGCTGGGCATAAAGAGAAAAAATAATTTAATAATTTTAATAAATTAAAGAGGTGGAGGGGGAAATAAATAATTACAGCCAATCACAACGTGACATGCTTATTTTTAACCAATCACAAGCTTTCTAATTATAACCAATGACGACACACTTTTGAAAGGTTAACTGCTTGTGTCACGATATTGAGGTCACCCTTCCCTCCCGCTGCCTCTCTCTCTCTCTCTCCCTCCATGGCTAGCTCTCTCTCTCTAGTCTCGTCAGTCTGCCGCCATTCTTCTAACAGTTATAGTGTTTTTAAGTAAAGTGTTTTTTGGGGGCCGGGAGAGGAGGAGGGAGGAACAGTTGTTAAATTGGGTTCAGTTATGTAGGGAGATAGATGAGTTAGAGGAAAAAAGAGACATTTTATATAAGAGAAAGGCGGAGATGTGGGGTTTGATACTCGGCGACGATTAGGTAAGTGGGAGGGGGTATGCCCCTACTCTTTCTTACTTGTTGTTCTCGGGAGTTAGTTGTGGTGTAGTTGTGCAGTGAGATGTTTCTAACAGTGTTTACCTTTCTACAATGGTTGGGGGGTCCCTATAACCAATTAGTGCAGGACAAATATTTAAGTAGGTATTTTGACCTCGAAAGGAAGATTGAGGAAATGAGAAGGGAGCAGCAGGAGTTGGAGAAGTTTATTGAGTGGTGGGACTAATAGGTAAGTTTAGGTTGTTTAAATCCATAGGGTACTGTGTCGTAGTTATCTTCTAGTTTTCTTTTTGGGCCGGTTATCTTAAACTGTTTAATTTCAGTGACTGTTACAATATTTTTATCTTTAGTACGTCTGATTCTATTCTCTTCAACTTGTAATATTTGAGCGGATTCACTCAAAACCATTTCTTTTAATGTTTCAAAGTTTACCAATTTAGAAGTTTTAAGATTCAGTGTTAGGCCTTTTACTTTACATACGGGGATCAATTTCTGTTTGTTGGTAGACCATACAAGATAGGCGTAGGTCTTTGGCCCTCCAGATACGAATTCCACTATATAGGACCCGGGTCCATACTCTACCAACTCATCGGTCATTTCCCCAAGGTAATCCCCTGTAGGTACTTTATACAAATTACCTCTCAAGTAATATATTACCGAGTCTGTATCGTAATATAGGACTTGACCTCCCAACTTTTCAAGGTGTTCATATAATTTGAGTCGGGCATGGGCAGTAGTGTAGGCCGCGATCACAACATTCACATTTCTCAACGCCTCTCCCACCTCATCAATGTACTCCCAGCTAACAACTAACACTTCTTCATAGATAACCTGTATCATGTTTACTTTAATTTCAGGGCTAATTAACATTTGAAAGAAATCTTTCGGGTCTCTAACAATTGAGGCTTTGGTTTGGTTCTCCCTCTGTCCAAATTTCCCCCAGAAAGAATTCAACATTAATTTTGCCAAAGACCTTAAACCCCCATTCTTAGCAATCTTGTTTTTCTCCAGTTTTACCCCCTCATGTTTATAGTAATCAGCAATATACTTGTCTTTATCTTCCTCGGTCTTACACCAACTAGGAAACCCTGACGCCTCCTGTTTCATTTTCAAGAATTTATTAATAAAATCAGTAAACAGACCACCGGTTTCATAAGTCGCCACTTGGTATTCCCAGAGTTCATACATGTTCAGAATCACATAACCCTTCTCTACTGCCTTTCTGATCTCCTGCATTGTCCAAGTCCCTACCAACGCTCTCTCATTACTTTCATGAAAACATTCCCCCTGATTTAAAGTCTCCCCACATTTTTTACATAAAATAAACATTAGTTTGCTGTTCATTTTTACTGGGAGCACAGGGTGGTAAAGGTCCCGAGGTGGCAATATTTTACATTTAAGCAAGCCTTCTATGCCAAATCCCCGCTCTCTGCACTCCCTATCTCCTACATTAATTTCAGGGTGGCCTATGGGGTAGTTACAGTATATATTTACATATGGATACAGTGAGCAAACATCTACATACTGAATAGTCTCTCCCTCCGCGCATTTATGATAAGCTTTAGCATTACCGGTCCTACCTCCAAAGAAGGAATCTCTCGGGTCAAGGGGAAGGGTGTTCAGTATCGGTAGACTTTCCAAATGTTTAAGATTTTCGTCCTTTTTTGTTTTCCTAAACTCGCACTCCCACATTTCAATAACATTACTTCCGAGTTTCTCAATTTTCTTTAAAGTTCTCTGGTAACGCAAATGAAGTGAATCCGAGGGATCCTCCTTCAGAGGGGCCTCCCGGCTGTAAGGGAAACATTTAGGGCATCCGTGCCAGTAACACCCATGAAATTCATAAATATTCTCCCCATCGAAACCATCTACTTTCGCTCCATTAATTTTAACTTCTTTACCTCGGCCTGCATGTTCAATCCTAATACCACGCTTCTCCTCTTCCCAAGATAGCCACTGTAGAGCAATAGCTGACTGATTATCCGTTAGACGGTACCCACCTTTCGGGATTAAACCAATGTATTAGGTTTTAGGAATTTTCGGCGAAAAGCCAAGTTGCACGCGCTAGCAATGGTTACGGCCTCGAGAAACGGGTCTACGCTACATTCTTTAAGAAATAGGGCTCGGAATTTTATACAGGCTAGGGCCAGAATCTCTACATCTGAAATGCAATACTCCAATATCTCTTTTTGAAAGTCAAATACATAGCCACTGTTCACTTGTTCATTATACCATTTATTAAAGTCATCATGGGACTTCTCAAACAACTTCTCGGGGCAGTAAAACTCTTTCTCTGGCATAGGGCCTACAAAATTTTGATTTGCAACTGTGTTGAATAGGTGCGGGAAATAACCCTTCTTTTTCTCCGGAGGCTAGTCAAACGCTTTCGGGAGTGCAGCGAGGGGCATGGGAAAGTAGCTTAGGGAATCAACAAACCTAACGTTATCCATTTCCATTAAAATAATCTTGGATCCTCTCATTACCAGTTCGGGTGTGAATTTAGTCTCTTCCAGAGTATACTTTAAAATAAACTGAAAGTCAAACCCCTGCCCGTTGTGTGCAATCACACAAACATCTTTAAACTTTTTCCTAACTTGCATCACATACTCCATAAACTGTTTTACTGGGTCTTCTTTAAAAATCTTTGTACGGTTTTTGCATGCCATACAGAAGCCTGAACCTAGACACTGTCCACAGAACTGCTAACTTACGCACAGATTAACTTTATGAACTTTTTTCTCTGGGTCAGAAGGAAGGTTTTCATCTTGCCTACTTTCAAAATCAAAGAAAATAAATAGATAGTTTTTCCCCTTCGGTTGGCTTTCATTAGGTTTCATATAACATTTATGGTTGGGATCCATAAACTCTTCGCATACTTTACAGTATGTTTCCCCGCACTGATGGGGCTTGGACCTTTCATTGATCATTACTAGTTTACCACAGTCAAGACATTTCTTTACTGACTTGCATCTGTCAATTTTGTGTGCTATAAAACAGGCATGATTTTTATAAGTCATGTTACATTCAGGACAATCGATTCCTTGGTGCTCCAGCTTACAGGGGGGCGAGATAGTCTGGCAAGTAGAACAAATATTAGAGCAACGGTGTTCCCTCTTATGTTCATAGGGAACATGGCACGCTTCGCAGAAATAGGTGCAGGCAAAGGCGGCAGTTAGTGAATTGATTACATTGTAATGGCCATTGTGGAAAAGCAAGTTAATTTTGAATTTTGGGTTTTCGACTCGCCCCTCAAAGTAGACTTCACGACCTTTACAGTCGTAGTTGTAGACAGTGATTTTTAACTCTTTCAAGTAATCTTGGAATTTCTCAAGTTCTGGGATACCCGCTCCACCATTAGATATCTCAACACGCGCTCTACGCATAAGCTCTTGAACCCTAACGGTTTGTCTTCCTCTACGGTCTTTTTTAATTAAATTGTAATCTGAGTCACCGGTAACCTTAGCCATCGCAACTACTATCGCTCTAGGTAAACACAAGTTGTCTTTATTATTAATAACAACAATCCCATTCCTAGCTTTACACTCTTCTTCAAAAGTGTTGTACAGCCCAGGCCTAACTTTTCCTTTACCTACAGGGAGATTAATTCGAGTACATTCTACTTTAAAAGTGTCTGTCGATTTAATTGATTCCGAATTACTTTGAATAATTCCTCCAAATATTTCCCACCAAACATCTTCAGTTACTTCGTTGAAGGGCCGAAAAGCTACGTACCCCGGGTCTTTAGATTTCAAATTTAGACTCTGTAAGGTAAAACCAAGTTGATCGTTTTCATGGCATTGGGTTTTCACTTCATTTACTATGCTCGCAAAACCTTGCCTTAGCCAATCAATTTCATTTGTTTCGGGAGGAGGGTTAGTAAATTTGAAAATCGTTCTAAGACCATACAGTCTGAATTTCTTTATGTGTGTCTGATCCTCACTAAGAACATTAACAGGTTCGACAACCGACTCCATTACGTCCGTTCGCTACGAGAGCCTGACGCAAAGAGAGCGAGGACAAGCAGCGGTCAGCGGTATAATTACCAACCAGCCAATCAGAGCGCTGCACGCCCATTATCCACCAATCAGGGACCTTCTTATTCCAACCAATCACAGCCATGGTATTCTTCTGTTGCAGTGAACCACGGCGAGCTCTTCCTTGTCCCACCGGAGGAGCTGGAGGGGGCGGTGGGAGGAGAGGCAGCAGCAGGAGAGGTGGCAGCAGGAGGGGAGGTGGCAGCGGGAGGAGAAGAGGTGGCAGCAGGAGGGGAGGTGGCAGCAGGAGGAGAAGAAGAAGAAGACATGGAAGGGGAAGAGGAGGGAGAAGAGGAAGAGGAGGAGGAGGAAGAAGAAGGAAGGAGGCAGGGGGATGGGGAGATGGAGGAATAGTAGTGTAAATATTGTAATATATAGTTTAATATAGTTTTTTTTTTAGTACATATTGTAAATATATAGTATAATACAATTTTATTCTACTAACCCAAAACAATAGTTTTTATTCCACACCTCTACCATAGGGTATTGTAGTGTATAGTATATATCTTATAGTGTATACTTTATAGTGAATGGTATGAGTTGGTAACACTGCGGGGAATTTGCAGGGAAATTTTGGGACACCCCTGGGGGTTGGCAACCCTGCTGATTTTTTTTCCCGCGCTTTTCCGATCAGCTGATTTTCCGATCAGCTGATTTTCAAGGTCATTCTGTCCGCTCTTCCCGGAATATCTACTAGCGGTAGTTACTTTGGTACCGGTATTTATTGTGTTGAAAATCAATCCGTTTGTTTTGGTTAATTGTTGTATCTCATTAGCATTGACAATATCAGCTGATTAGTTGCAATATCGGCTGTCATTAAGTTAATAAGTTTGAAGTATAAAGAAGAATTTATTTGAATGCATTACTGACGTGTTTTCTGGTTATAAGTATCTATAAGTTTCTATAACCACAGAACTCCAACCCTTTCCTCCATTTTTGTCTTTTTTTCTAGCTACAGATGGCTCCGCATTCCCCTGTTTCGTCTTTCGGACGGTGTGTAACATCTTAATAGTAGGATATTTAATACTAAAATATTATAGGCTATGTTTTCTTGTACATTAGGGTTGGATCTAGGTTCCTCATACTTATATGACGAACCTAGATAGTTATACATCAGTAAAAATAAATGATATTAGTAGAAAAAAATCTTAAAAGTAAGGAAATTTGAGTTACTTGCTGACGTCACTGAGAATAATATTTTCAATTTTTCAAACCTTTGAGATATGAGGGACCTAATATAACTAATCAACTAAGCGATTACCACGTCTAAAGTCAAACTGTTGAAAAATGGCGTCCGAAACAGGGGAATAAAAATACCATGTTTTGTCTAACAGCCCTATGGTTAACATTGCAGACTGCTATACTAGCACAAAGGTGAAGATGACTCTTAAACAACTTGTGTTACATCCGACATTCAAAACCAAACCTCTTAAAAGTGATTTAGTGTGAAAACGGTAAAAGATCTTTCAAAACCTCAAATACAAAAGTTGTAGATACTTTAATTCTCCAAAAAACGAATTTCCATCAGATTTCAGTTCAGATACACCCTTGACGCCTTACTTAAAAAACTAAAGAAGGAATCCAACTTTTCAGCCACCGCAGAAATTTTTAAAGGTCTCTAAATGTTTGAAAGGGGGTGATCTTTCGTCAATTTTTTCTGGAGTTTTCACGCCAAGAGCTTCCAATCAAGCATGGTTGTAGCATAGATATATACTAATACACCTGGATTGGTAACTCCGTGTTGCGAAAACGAGCCGTTACCCCCACCACTAGCCAGTATTCGTGGTCAGTGTTGCCAACCCTGTGCGAGTAATAATTTACTGTAATTTAAATAAATAGATAAATTAATTAAATAAATTACAGTAATACTGTAACTTTTTAGTCTTTCTTACCTATAAAATGATAAATTTCAGCCTTTAGAATGTGCACTAATACATCCTAAAGCTGCAAGTACAGAACCATCTTTCATCATCATAAATAATTGAACATTTAAAAGAATGTAAACAAACAAGAATGCAGCTGACGCACCAACAACAATCGTGTCAGCTGATATTTGGCGCGGCGCGGCGGCGGCGCAGCGGCGGCAATACTGGCTAGTGGTGGGGGAAGCCGGCTCGTTTTTACCGCTATCCCGCCATTTCAGTTATCGATCCAGGTGTATTAGTATATATCTATGGGTTGTAGCGATTTTTACCTCTGGGAATGCTTAAACAACTTGTGTTACATCCTACATTTACCCCCAAACTTCCATATATCAAGTATAAAGATGATTGATATATGCTTCATATATAAGGGGGGGAGGGGTTGAAAATTCGTGAAAAAAATGTTAGTGCATTTTTGGCTTGACCTCTTTTGGCGGGGGGGGGGGGGGTCAATGCTTGACACTATACATAAAGATAGATAAATTTTATGTGTAGAAAAGATTATTGATATTTATAGATAAGTGTACATGAAACAAATTTTTGATGACATATATGAGTAAAACTAGGTATATTTAGGTTTTAACTACATTTAGTTGGCACTACACGTAGCAACCTGATTCATCGAATAAACAAACTCCTGGTACCGCCAGTGTATTTGAGGTTGTGGCTATGCAATACGAATACATCAACTAACTCACTTGTTTTCGGACTTTGGAGCTTTAGTTTTAACGTTATTTTACATTGTAGTTTGTTATAAATATCAGAGTAACAATGGAAAACAATCCCTGGTACTGTCAAATTAAAAGAGCAGAGAAAACGTCTATTATCCAAGATGGTGAGTAACTCAATAGGCCTAGTAAAAGCGAAATTAGTGTTATCAAAGAAAACTTAATAACTTTACAACTAAACTCAGCATTTAATCTCTTTCAGGAGCAAAATGGAGTATATGCCAGGTGGTGAACTGCCAGTGATGTTGCCTTTATTACTTTTTACCTTAGGTTACTATTTATTTATGTGAATCATCTCATCTTGAGCTTGATATTTTGGGCCACCTAGTCAGGACAGCTTAATCAATAAAGGCCAGTTTTATTTGATTGGTTAGGTATTTTGTTATGCGCTGTCTTGTAGAGATAACACTTCTACTCCCCTCTCCCCCCTCGCATCACCCCAGCCTTTAACAACCAAGCCAAAGTCGACGGTCACTCACTGCCCTGTGCAATGATGTCTTTGTTGTTGTTAATATTAGGTTAGGCTAGAATAGGCTACGTTGGATTAGACCAACCTAAGTTAACCTATTTGTTTCTACAGTAAGCTTACACACTCTCATTCATCCAATTCGGTGACATCGGAAATCCGTTTCATCAGAACTGGTAATCTGAATATTATTACTAATTTTTACTTAAAAAAATGATTTTTACATTAAAGTGCCTTCAATATATAATTTGTTATAATCCTACCCTTAACACAGTAATGTTTTCCACATTTTTTGCATTACTTGTCACCAGGCACTTTTCATTATCTGCATCCCTCGTTGTTATTGACGAGGCCATGTAAGTATTAGGAGAGAAATAGGAAGAGGGGGGGGGGACAGGAAGTAAACATCCACTTTCTTATCTGACTATCTCGCGAGTGCAACTGTGTTATGTGAAATGTTAACTGACTGTTGAAATTCATAGGTGAAAAGCAGAAAAAGATTTGTGTGTGTGTCAAGGATAATCTTAAAGCCATTTAGATATTATGAGAATTGATGCTGGTGAGTCGGTATCTATGAAAGCAGATTGGCAACAGTATGAGGATCCTTATTTCTTGCGTTGTTTATTCTTTTCAGTTCATTGTTACCATTTTTGAAGTTTCAGTGCCGTATCTTATTTACTGCACAGATAATATCTCTGTGTTATCTCACCAACTATAGTGAAAATAACCACAATTAGCCGCTGTAATGGTGATAACGAGGACTCACTATGGACATAGCTTCATCAGAATTTTTCAACATCCGAACTGGTTGTCCGCCACATTAGTTCCGATGAATGAGAGTGCACTGTACTATAAGTACTATACTGTAAGTTTAATTTTGATCGTTTGTTTCTACTGATTGTTCGTGTAACTTACATGTGGCGGTCTGCAGTGATAGGCCTAGTTGAAAATGGTGGCGTATTCCTCGCACTACTAGATGACATTGCTTTATTCTGGGTTTTTTTGGAGGAGTCCTACACATTATAAAAGTTTTATAAGTAACCCGAGGCATAAAGTTAATTATCTCGATAACTTCTTAAAAAATTGTTAGTTTTATGATTGTTTTAAATGTTCAGTTAAAATTGAGGTGCAGTCAAGATAGGGCCTAATGAAAAGTAAACCTATTTGTTGTAGGCTTGATGCTGTGGATGGTCATGTTTTGGAAATCTTACCAATGGCTAAAACAATATTTAATAATCCTTCTATTCATTTTTATTTTAAATAAAAAAATTACCCGGTGGCAGCCCTTTAATAACTAGATACCGTAACTTATGGCACGGCACCATTAACAAATGTAGAAACACAATATAACAAGTCTATGACATAACCTTTATTTAAATGATACCTAAGCGTTTTAAAAACTTTTCCTTTGTCTATTTAAGTTTATTATAGTATTTTTAATGTCATGGCATTAATAAACTATACACAACCGTTTGATGTTTTTATGTTTACAGGGAAAAGAAAATTCCACTACAAATTTCTTGATGGGCAGGAAATGGCTGAAGAATACAGCATTGAAACAAATGTATTGCTGCGCAGAGTTTGGAAAAAGAAAAATCCCATCCGTGGCGCTGGAGACTGGGAGGTAGAAGTTGGGGATCCGGAGCCTCAATTTGGTGCTCTCGATGATATCGGAATCAAGGAAAATAGTAACGCTGTACGTTTAAACTGGATATTTTACTATTAGGCATAACTTTCTTTTGAAGGTACAAGTTAATTAGTATTTGTTGGTTTTAGCCTCTATATATTTATATAAAACTGTATTGTTTTCGAATAAATATTTTTTTTTTTTCTTTGAAAACAATACAGTTGAAGCCCTTTAATCCGGCCTCTGATGGTTTTGGTCATTGGATGATCCGGCCTCAGCTTTCTAAAAACCAAACATTTTCTGGCAGACGTTTTCAATGGGTAAAATAGACACGAGTCAACGAGGTCCGTGTTCAATTGCTAAAATATCTCAGTTCAACTACCGATTACCTGTCAATTCAGTTTTGGATGTCTGTACTAAACTGAAATATTGTGCACCTATTGCAGTTTTGGTTGTGTGTTTGTCTGCGGTAATTTTTGCTTCTGATTTATCAATGTTACACAGAAGTTATTACAATCATGAGACACAATTTTGATATCGTTAAGGATGTGGTCTAAATAACTAGTACACTTTTACACCCTGATGTTACAAAACTGACTGACTGGTCATGTATACAAAGTATTTTGACTTTTGGATGAGCTAGAAACTTGAAATTTGGTACAAATATATCTTGTATGGTCAAATACAAAGGAGAATTACCAAAACATGTAGGCTAAATTTCATTTTTTAAACCCATAAAAAATTAAAAGGTTGGAAATCGATAACCTGAATATGTAAGGTTTTTCTATTTTTGTTGTAACTTTTGAAAGAGAGGTCCTAGCTCAAATCCGAAGAATAATTGTTGGTCAGGAATTAGACGCTCTACAAGGTATGAGATCCCTCATCCCTCATAAGGCAATTTCAATCAAAGATAGGCCAATCAATATTGTAAAAATGTGGAATTCTTAACTTTTTTATATATAGTTTTCGTAATTCATTTTAAACTGGTAAATATAACGCTATATCGATATATGTTTTACCAGTATTGCATTCTAGTTTAGATGCTCTACAAGTACGGTCCTATGAACTTTTGCCATATCTCACTGTCTTTATGAGCGTACTTTCAAAATTCTTTTACAAAATTGCACTACCTATTTTAATATTTTTATTTTCTATTTTGCCACATGGAAAATATTATGAAATTCAGTACCTATTATGACCTGAACTAGGTCTTAACGTAGTAACAGCCATTGGTCAATTTCAATCAAAGTTTAGTACAATAAATCGTAAAAACTTGAAATTCTTGACATTTGTTCATGTACTGTATATTAATTGTAAATATACTTTTATATCGATGGTATATGTTTTTCCAGTATTATATTCTATTTTAGACGTCCTTAAAATTCAGTCCTATGACTTTTTTTCTAAATCTCAACTTCTTTAACCCAAAAAGCGTAATATTTGACAATTTCCCTGTTGTATCTGGCCCCTGCATTGGTACTAACCCAAGAAATTGTAAACCCCCCAAATCGGAGAAAATTTCACCCTCTCCCCTCGAGGATACTACCTTCGAATAGTAGAGATTTTTTAGGGGATTGCTATAATTATATACAGTAGACTCCCACTTAACCGGCCAACTCGGGACCAGGCCTCGGCTGGATAATGATTTGGCCAGTTAAATTGATGTACATTTAAAAATGCCAACCTACAATTCCATATGGCCTAAATGTAATTAAGGCTAAAAAAAACATTCTAAATATATTACACTATATAAATTCATAGTTAACATCCGACACCCATGAAATCCGTGACTAAAATAAACTAATAATTCGTTTCCTATTTTGTCTACTGGATAGCAGATCCAAACTTGCATTCACTTCCGGTGGCATACACTTCCGTCCAGGACAGTACATTTTAGGTGGTTTGAGAACATCATGATATAATGTTGAATTGAATGATACAGTAGATAAGAAAACAAAGTTTCTGGCAAAACATGGCCGGTTAAAGCAATATAGAGATAAAAAATGGCCAGTTAAAAAGATGTAGTTTTTGTGCCAGGGTATGCCGGTTAAAGCAGAGACCGGTGAAAAGGTGGCGGTTAAGAGGTAAGAACTGCTGTAATGCACAACTTAAAACTTTTTCAATCCAAACCAGGTTAAGGTGGGGCAAAATTTTTCCAAAAACTGCCAGTTGAACTCAAATCAGTTGAGAATAAAAACATCTTTAGGCGAAAGCTCAAATCTTTTCTCGTTGAAAGATGCCTATATAAAATCGAGGACCTTTAATTTGGAGTTTTTGATAACAAATTTATGAATTTTTCCTTTACATTTATTTCCTATCCTTGGAACTTGACTGTGGTCAATCAGGACTACTCTTCAGAAGTAAGAAGTTACCATGCCTAATTTTTAAACCTATATTACTGTGAGGTTGGTAGTCTAGTACAAGTCCATAGTCAATGCTACAGTCAAAATCTACCAAATGATTGTATCAAAACACTTAATCCAGAGACAATGGTTGTGGCTGGGCAGCTGAAGCATTTAGAAATTATAGGATAAGTTTTTAGAATAAGTATAGGGTACATTACATTCTCATTTATCTGATTGACCAGATCCACTGCAGGTTATTCAACTGATTGGAGTTTGTTTTATTTGTTCATTTTTGCACTTCAGTACTTTTGTTATGTTATTCGATGTGGCGCCAGTAACGCAAACGCTGCATCTTCAGGCAATTCTTTACAGTTTACTATCTCCTGCGTGTCAGCTTATACCAGTTATTAATAATTATAAATTAAATAGTAAATAGTAAATTAATAATGAAGGCTTCCTTTACTCGTAACTTATGAGATCATCGATTTGTCTGTCTTCCAGCCATATGTGACCAGAAGAATAACCAAGACAAATTTGGAATGGAGAATTCGCAACCTGCCTTACCCATTAGAAACGTATGCAGTGACTGCAGATCCTCAAGATAAATGTTTAGTAGTCAGGACGACAAATAAAAAATATTTCAAGAAGCTTCCAATTCCTGAGCTGGATAGAGTGAACTTGGCACCTGTTCAAGAAAATGTTTCCTTCTCACATAAATATAATACGCTTATAATTGTGGTGAGTATATTTTAAATTTGTTTTAAACAGTTTTGCACCAAATGTGTTTATGTTTCTAAAAATCTTTTACAAAATGTTTGCGGGGTATTTATGTGTAGTGAAAGTTTTGGAATTAACTAGGCTACATAATATTATTATGTACTTAAATCATTCCAACTCCAACTCAAATATTCTAAAGGGGTCCACACACTATCGAACATGTCGGTTCCGATGTCGGGACCGACGTCGGGACCGACATCGGGCCCGACATCGGGTCCGACGTCGGGCCCGACATCGGACCTGACAAATTGGGTGCTTTGTTGCGGTCGAGCATGTCAGTTGCAAAATGAGTTTTGAGAGGAATGTTGCTATTCTTGGTGGCATTTTAATTTTAACAAGCCAAAAGAAGAAAAAAAATCGACGCTTTTGGTCAAAACGTTTGTTTATACAAAGAGACCATTTTAGCCATATAGGTCTTGTCAACGAACTTTCAAGTGAACCTAACGATTTTAAAAACTTTCTAATGATGAGTGAAGAAAATTTTGAGGAGATTTTGGGACGAATATCTGATCGAATCGAAAAAAAGCATACTATGTTAAGACCTTCAATTTCAGCAAGAGAACGTTTAGTGGCCACTCTTCAGTTTTTACAAAGTGGAAGAAGTTACGAAAATTTAAAGTTTGGCTGTGCAATTTCTCCTCAGGCCTTGGGGGAAATTATTCCAGAAACATGTTTAGCTGTTTTTGAGGCCCTTAGGGAAGATTTCTTAAAGGTAAGTACAAATAAAATTATAACACGTATAGAGAACATATTTTCACTTTAATTACATTAAAAATAATAATTTGCCATTTGAAAAAAAAACATCTTAAACCTAATATTATAGTAAGTTGAAAGTTGAGTATTATAAATTTACATTTAAAATAAAAACAAAAATTTCCAGTGCCACGAACAATAGATTGAAAGAGAATAGAAAATTGATTAATTCAACTATTGTGTTTAACCTTATAAGTCTAAATATTCACTAATCTCTGAGTGTAGTTCTTGTTGAGTGATCTTATTGTTACTAGTTTGTGAGTCATTAGTGGGGGATGTGGTCATTGTACAAGCATTATTACTTTTAATTTGGATAGGTTGTAACGGAAGGTAGTTTCTGCCTACAGTGGAGGAGGTTTGGGGTAATGTCGGGACGTTGGTTTGTTGTTGTCTTTTTTGTTGCGGTACGTGTGCTGGTGGTTGATGATTATGGTACATGATTGGGTGGGTTTGGTTTTGAGAAGGGAATGAATCAAAATTGAAAGACTGTTTATAACTGAGTAATTGTTGATGTCCGTGGGAGGATAGTGAATCTGGTCTGTAGTGAGTTTGTAGATTGATTGAATCGGTATTTGATGATGGTTTGTTATGTGATGTTGTTTGTTCAAGTTTAATGCTTGTGAACATGGTTAGTTGTTTCAATTTTCCATAAAATAAAATGTCTGAGATAAGTTTTTCGGCAATAACTTGTTGTTCACGTTCCATATCCTTCAATTGGAAGGCAACATTGTTGCCGAAGGCATGGAACCTGTCCTGTGTTCGCAGAACAGATGTCGCAGTGTCCAAAAATTGCTCTTGTTTTTTTTCAAAGTCCGTCATTTTCTTTTTCATTTTGCGCGAATTCGATTCAGATCTGTTTAGTGCTAAATGACTGATGGAGCTACGGCTACTTGATAGAGATGACGCGTCTTCTTGTAGCACCGTAACATTTTCGTCATCTTGATCCTGAAAATGAGTCATGTATTAAATTAAACACTTAGTTGCATAATAATGTAACTTGATTATATATTATTATTACTAAAATTATTGAATTTTCTTTTTTAGTTTCCAAACAATGAATCGGACTGGATGAACATCGCCTGCGACTTCAAAAGGTACTGGCATGTTGAAAATTGTGTCGGTGCTTTGGACGGGAAACATATTGCGATTCGCCATCCTCCAAAAAGTGGGTCATATTATTATAATTACAAAGGTTTTCACAGCATCGTCCTTTTTGCAGTGGTAAATGCTAACTATGAATTCATATATGCAAACTACGGTACTAATGGAAGAGTATCTGATGGGGGTGTCCTAATGGAAACAGATTTTGGAGAGATGTTAGAAGATAAGAAGTTGCACCTGCCCTCGCCAGTAAGCTTCTATAATGAAAGAGATGTTTGTCTCCCATTTTATTTTATTGGAGATGAAGCATTTCCATTAAAGGAAAATCTGATGAAGCCTTACCCTAGCAACGGGATAACCCATGATGAAAGAATTTTCAACTATCGGATGTGCCGTGCAAGAAGAGTCGTTGAAAATGCTTTTGGAATTCTAGCCAGCCGATTTAGAGTCCTGCAGTCAACAATTAATGTCAGCGTAGAGAGGGTAGAAATCATCGTCCTTGCGTGTTGTGTTTTACACAACTTTTTACGTCAGAAAAGTGAAACGTACCTCACTAAAAGTTGCGTTGATTGGGAAGACACGTCAGTAGGACAAGTGAGTGAAGGAGAATGGAGAAGGAACATTAAAGAGCTTCTTGGGTTTAAAAAGAGACGTGATGGTAAGGAAGAATCTATTGCCATAGCAGTTCGCAATTGGTACAAAATGTACTACAACGATGAAGGGAGTGTTGACTTTCAAGAAAGAATGATAAATCCACGTTATAAGCTCAGAATTAAAGTATGAATAATGGAAAAGAGAAGTGGTTGCAGAATATAAATGAGTTTTTCATGTATTCATAACTTCGAACTATTGATTACTTTCTTAGCTACAAGTTCACAAATTTTCTTGTTATATTAATTTCCTTTAATTAATGTTAATTAAACTTATTTTATTTGTTTGTATTTCATTAAAATATATTTCAAAATATTACGACAATTATTTATTCCTTATACCGTACGATTATAATATCTTAATTGCATATGATTGTATAATCTCATAATGAGAATTTTTAATTGAATGGCAAACAACTATAGAATCATTGAAATATTATAGAGCCAACATAAAAATTCGTTAAAAAAGGTATAACTTACATGTAAATTTGTCCTATTCTCTTGCATACTCCTCTCTGGTTCCACGTCATCCAAATCCTCTTCATCCTCTTCAAAAGAAACTTCGTTCAAGGCTCTTTTTCCTAATGACGACAATCCTTTTCTGGCAACTTCAACATCACTTGTGAAAAGCAACAGATCGAAATACCAAAGAGATGGTTCATAGACATCGTCTTGGCTACTACCAGTTTTCTTCGAATTTTGAATTTTTTTCAGCTCCCTCCTAAAAGATGCTCTCAGACTTTCAATCTTTGTTTTTACAAACTTTTCGTCGCAGTTCGGAAAGATCTCCTTGCACTTCTCGATTAAGGCGTCATAGCCCTTTCTACGCGCATTTCTGTTACAGTAGTTTTTACTTTTTACATCCCATAGAGCCCGATGATTCTTATACATCTCTATGAATTCGCTCCAAAATTGTTTATTGTCGTTAAAAGACATTTTAGAAAGCTAACTTTTACCACAGATACGGAAAACTCATCTACAACGCCGCCGCTAATTTCAAATTACAGTCAGCTGTCATGTGCTTCAACAATGATTTTTAATTGTTACCAATCTTCGAAAAACCAACCTGAGTGTAAATATTACGCTACTATCTACATCCAGGAGTTAGGAAAATTTCTAATTGACATATTTGTTGTTCATGTAATACAATGAAAGGAATTGTTTATTTCATGCAATCCATTATCATTAATTTGTAAAACTGATTTCTACATATCACATTCTAAAACAATTTTGGCCCCTACCCGTAAATACCAAATTGAGCAGAAACTGCATTTTTTTATCATCAATCTACCAACCCAAGTTGTTAACTGATATTTCAACGAAACATAACCACCACTATTGGCATTAAACTGCCAGTCATTTGCTTTGTTTAACTAGGCTTTCCATACTGTGCATAGGCCTTTATCATTCTCGTCCCTTTCGCATAGTTATTTTTACTGTCGTCCCAGATAGAAAAATTGAGAAAATAGTAAATTATTCAAGGTGTTAGAAAAAACATTTATATATTTTGGAAGACGATTGTCTATTGTACAAAAAAAAAAGAAAAGATGTTTTGTAAACTATGCCCTAAACTTTTCCTATAAGCCACTATCCGGCATTTCGATTTTTACAATTATTAATTTTTGTTTCCCCAATGGATCATTATATTAAGTTCATATTTAACATGAACCTTTACCACAGCAATGCTCATCTTCAGAAAAGAATTTTTTTGACCCGTAATTTCAAAATGGTGGCCATTTTAAATCTTTAAACTAAAATGTTTCAGGACCGTTAAATTTTATAATGATTTTATGGCATACAAGAAAGGTTGCACATTAAATCATCTAACCAATTATGATTCGTCCTAAAAATTTCTAGACACTGGCCGTAAAATAATCCTGGACGTATACCAAGTTTGTAAGATCTGACGACAAATATTGGAGCTATTGCGACTTCTCTGCATAAAACATTGGTTTTCTATTACAATTTATGCAAATTAAGGTATCAATATAGAAAAAATTGCAATAACTCCATAATTTGACGTCAAATCCTCACAAACTTCGTATAATCAATTAGTTAATATACTATTTTATTTTATTTGTCTTCTGAAAAATAATTAAAAAAATTAACGGTTTTGAAACATTAGAGTTAAAAAATGTTAAATGAAAGTCATTTTGAAAGTACGGGTCAGAAACAAATTATTTATTTCCTGAAAATAAGCATTACTGTGATAAAGTTTCATGCAAAATATGGACTTAATACAGTAGAACGCTACTGAAATAAAATTTAATTATTGTAAAAATCGAAATGGCGGATAGTAGCTTAACGTGTTTTATGTTATATGTTTACATGGGATTTTTTCTTTGTTCTTGTACAAGTAGGGGGCCTACCTAATCATTTTCTAAAATTTTGAAACGTTTTTCCACAGACCCTGTAATTAAACAATAAATAATTTTTAAAATGTTTTAAGATATGACATTTAAATTCATACAACAATAATCAGCTTATATTTCAAGTGAAATCTAAAAATTTAATTTACGTAGGTGGAGGCAATAAATCGTTCCATCAAATATCAAAATTTCGTCGCCCAAACTAGTAGAGAATTCAGTTTTATCCAAATAATGTTTAGGACGTATATCTTCAGACAGAGAATATTTGCAGCTTTTCACTATAAAATTTAATGGCATTAATAAAACGATTCAACAACTTTTTTAAGGGTTAATTGATTTAAAGCATAACACCAAGAACTCCTTTCAATTCGTTAGTTATAATATTTTAGCCTAGGAACTGTTTCATCTTAAGTTGACAATTTTTAATTGTATAAATGTAAGTCTACATAATCTTTGTCTTCTGTATTAAAGGCTCGTTGGGAAGGGGGGTGGGGGTTGTTTGAAGCCTATACGTCCCGTTTTGAGTCTGTAAAATAATGGTAAGCCTAAATTTATTACATTCTTGTTTACCATAGAAATAATCGTCAGTTAGTTTTCAAACACTCTTTAGTAATTAATGATAAAATATAAGTTATATAATCAAAAAACCTGGTTATGTTTCAAGATTTCATGAGGTCCTTTTACGTTAGACTACTGTATCATTTGCTCTAAATTTTATGTGGAAAACTGCTATGGTGTAGATAATTTTTCATGTTTTTAATCCAGCATTATTTTTATCAACAAATAATGCAAAGCAATAAGAATAACAATTCAGCACAAAAATTTGCACCAACAATTTTTAATACATATCTTTTTTGACAATATTTAAATGAAAACCTGGTCAGACGAGCCGCTCGACGATACCGACACGTCACCCGACCGAGCTTCCAACCTGTCCGTCAAGCTGTCGGGACCGATGTCGGGCCCGACGTCAGCTCCGACAGATAACCTGACATGTCCGCCAAGCTGTCGGGCCCGACGTCGGTCCCGACATCGGTCCCGATGTCGGAACCGACAGCTCGACGGACATGTTCGATAGTGTGTGGACCCCTTAAAAGATTTTATTCTTTCTTATAAAAATCCCAATGATTCCTTATAAAAGTTTAAAACAATGTGTTTACCAATTAATGAGATTTCAGTGAGATTCCTCGAACCACGGATAAAATCATGAGGGTTAATTCATCTATAAAGATTTTGAATGTATTGATTGAATGAAAATAGCTAGTTGGGATAAATTTTGCCAAAGCTCATTTTTGTTTTAACTCTTCATAAACAAGTATTCTCCTAGTATGTAAATAGCCTACGTTTGGTCTACCAAATTAAACTAAATCGCTAGAGAGCCGGTACAGTACACTCTCGTTCATCGTAACTAATGTGGCGGACGGCCGGTTCGGATGTCAAAAAATTCCGATGAAGCGGAGGCCGTCGTGAGTCATCATTTCCGCCCGTATAGTGACTTATCATGATTGTATTTACTCTTGTTTTTAAGGCAACACTAGAGATTTTATGAAAATAAGGCACTCAAACTTTGAACATGGTAACAAATGAACCTATAGGAATAAAAACAACGCAGGAAATAAAGATCCAAAATCGTTATTCTCATATTGCATATTTATATTCCACTCATATTCCAGCAGTCAACTGACTTCCACGTAACACAGGTGCAATTGCGACGCGAGACAGACTGAATGACAGTTTGGGAAGCGGTCGAAACTGATGTTCACTTCCTGCCCCCTTCCTCTCTCTATTTTTGTGCGAATACTCCACGACCTCGTAAATCACATCGATGCGTACAGATTATGGAAAACGCCTGATGACGTTAGACGCAAAATGTGATACTTCACTGTTGTGCGGATAGAACGAATGGAAATTAAAGGCGCTAAAACGGAAAAATTATTTATTTTGTAAGAAAAAAAAACTTAATAATATCCAAATTTTCAGTTCCGATGAAGCGGAGTTCCGATGTCGCCGAGTCCGATGAACGAGAGTGTACTGTACTTAATCTATAAACCACACATGAAAAATTTATGAGAATGAAATATGGTTTGTCAATAAGACAAAGTAAAAAAACTTACGAGTTTTACTAGGCCCCGTGAAACACTGCATGCATATCTTCATTTTTCCGACAAATAAAAAGAAATCAATGAAACAAATTTAAGTTGGCACAAAGGGAGTTAATCGAATGACTCGTGAGTTTACAGTTGACACTACTACTTGAGTACTGATAGTTGAGACTTGCTTTCCCTGAGTTTTTGCAGCAGTGGCTAGAACTGGTAGGGCCCTGGACAGAGTGTTGTACTATAGTAGAATCTAATCGTAGAAGTGCCCCCCCCCCACAACTCAGGTAAAACCCCTTCCTAATTCCTTGTTGTCAAAACAATCTCACCATTCGGGGCGGCCAATTGGGCAGCCGATATCTGCCTGCTTCCAAGAAATTCAATACTCCACTATAACATTCAATCAATCGAAGCACTAGGCCTACAGTATTAAAGGATGGCTCATCCATTTCGTTTTGCATAGCCGAATAAAATAAAACTCAAATCACAGTTCTACGACATACCACTTGTGATCTAACAAGTGGTATAATTTAAAATACAGTAAATTTGCCGGAATAATGACATCAACTGTTAGATCGCAAACGGTACGTCGTAGAACTGGGATTTGAGTTTTGTTTCATTCGTCTATGCAAAACAAAATGTATGGGCCATCATTTAATAATGTAAGACTAGTGCATCGATTAGTTGAAAGTCGTAGTGGGGCTTTAAATTTCTTAGAAAAGCACGCGGATGTTGGCCACCGGCTGGCTGCCCCGGTTGGTGACATTGTTTTGACAACAAGGGATTAGGAAGGGTTCTACCTAAGTTGGGGGGGGGGGGGACACGTCTACGTTTGGATCCTACTATAAAATTTGTTGTGTGTGCCTGTGTGAAAGAAATGTGCATGTCTCCATTTGATTTTACAAGAGTGCTAGGACGCCGTGGCCGGCATTCTGCCGCCCAGGCCCGAGCTGGCCGATAGAATTAGAGAATCACGTTGACGATTTTGGATTCATTTGGGTACAATCTGTTTCTATTTTCAATTGATGACCTATACAAATGTCATTCTGTTCTTTTACATGTAATACTAATTTTGCAAATATATTTGTTTTTATTTGTAATCAATTCTTTTGATGAGGGAGTTCTAGGAGCCCTCATTGGAGAGTCCCCACTGGTATGCTCCTATGTTTGAGAAATAAAAGAAGCAATAGCAAAAAACATTTTGGTAAAGAAAAAACTTATTATTAACTACATAAATTTTACGGATGAAACTAAGAACTAACATATATGTCTCTTCCTAAAGAGTTATGTATTGGTTATTGCTAAGACATGTTAATTTGTCAATAATTGGGTACAAAACTAATCAGTAATTACCTGCTGCATGCTGATAGCCATTGATGCTGATAGAATTGCTACCAATCGGTCCTTATTTCACTAAGGTTAACTGATTTCAATTTTTGTTGTTTCAGTACAAGAAGCCACCACAAGTACTGGAAATGGAACAAAAAATAATGGAAGAGTTAAAATCTGTGGCTGCAATCAAAGATGATCAGTGCAAACCCAGTTGAAAATAAAGTTTTTATTCTAAAGAGTCTTCTTTATTTTCCCTCTACTTAAATCATGGAACTGATAACCTTTTTGTATGAGCAAGTGTCTGTCATAAATATTCTCGGTGGCTTGGTGGGGGGGGGGGGGGGAACCGCAATCATCTCTAACTGGACTAAGAGAAGGCTGGGATGGTGGCGTCGTCCCATAATCCAGCTACTTGGAGGTCACGAATTGTGGATAGTTATGAGCGATGGCTTGAGGAAGCTATAGTCTCTGGTGAGGATTAACGTCCACACTAGAGAATACTAGTTCATCCATAAAGACCATCCTCATAATTAGACCAATTCGTATATAAGAGGTCGAAATTGTGGTTCGGATCCCATGTTAAACTGTAGGTCCCTAGATACCATTGGCTGTTGGGCTATTAATTAACAGTTCTGTCTAAGGTCTGTCTTACTCATATTGAGGTTAAAATACCCACTATGTGAGGTCCCTGTCCCAAAGTAGAGATATAGAGCTAACATTATTTAGGTCTATTATAGGCTCAAACAATTTTACTTTATTTTATTTGTTTGTTTCAAGCAGAACTGATCAAATTGAAAGATGTTTAAAAAAAGTTTTTAAAATGTTTAGGTAGGTCAATGGTAGTATATGCTTTAATTGGTTGCTTGATTATACGCATAAGAACTGAAAAACTTAGAAAACTTGGTTTTACTATTGACTATGTAACGGTACTAACGTGAATAGACTTCTCATAGCATTGGCGTGTTTGAAACCAATTATGATGGCCCGACCTTCCGCGCAGTACATGGAAGTACAAGAGACATATGATAGATAAAACAGTACTACCACTCTTCTCAGTCAAGTATGAAACATTTTATAACCGAGGGTTATTATATTTATGTTGTGATAAAATGTTTTTGTAGCACTGAACTTTCAGCTGAATAATGACATCGATTGCAGTGACTCAGGCATGGCATACACGAACCTTCCAAATTTCGGTATCAAACAAAATACATTGGATGAGAAGTCTATTCACGTTAATGTACACAGTCAATGGTTTTACTGTTGTTTCCAGAAACACATCCCCTCCAGCAGCTGAAAGTGTGTTTACTTATGAACTGCTCATAGTCGTTAAGACAAAGACTACAATTGATTTTAGATTGCAATAACAATTTTGTGATATGCAATAATTGTGTTTTTGCCACAGAAAATTTTACGATCATTAACTAAGATCATTAACTAAGTGATATTTTTCTAAACAAATTTTCCACACTATGATTGTAAAATACAGGAATTACAATGTTATATGAATTTATCTATGATTTTTATAAATCCACTCTTGTGAAATTAATAATTATATATTATACATATCACATATTTATTACAAGAGTTTTTCGAACATAAGATAAATAAACGGTATCAGATAACTGACACATACTTTCTCCCAACAATATAAAAAAATTTGTTAAAAGCTTTAAACATTAATGTATTGATGGCTCAGTCGGATAGCTACCAGGTGAGCAGCACGAGATTGACCCTACGCGCGTCTGTGACTTTTAATAACGTACTGCGTTTACCGCTAAACGAAAAATTGAATTTTCTCCGCAACCACTTGACATAGAGGAATAATTTAAAATACTGGATTATTTAGTTTTTTGAGCTTGAATTATTGGTCATAAGTAAAATTTATTTTAAAATAACAACCTTTTTGTAAATCCAAAAAATTGATTTTTTAAACATTTTTCACTCTATAACTTTTGAACGCGCATTTTCTCGGAAATGCGGGTGGTGTCATTTTATTCACCATTTTAATCTTAATAAACCACAAAATTTTAATCAAAATCGTTAGAGCCGTTTTTGAGAAATTTGGATTCTTCGCGTTTTTTGAGGGTTTTTGGGGGTAAACTACCCTTAAAAATCAAAAAAATGAAAAAAACGCCTGGAATTATCGTGGATTTGGACCTATGTATCAAATTTTATTAAAATTGGACCATTAGGGCATTCTCTAGCTCTGTTTACATCCTGACACATACACACAGACAGACATCACTCGAAAACCACTTTTTTGGACTCAGAGGGCACCAAAACAGATAAATTTATCAACAACTCAAATTTTAAAATTTTGACGAAACCAATACTTTCTCAATATATACATTTATAGGGGGGAAAGGGGGCTCCAAAATGGATATATACATCATCAAACTAATGCGAAGTGTTTTACGAAAACAATACTTTCTCCATATACTATGGTATAGGGGGGAGAAAGTAAAAACAACTAAAAATAACCACGGGATAGGGTTTTAAATTTAAAACAAAATTTAACCTTTTGAAATAATTTATTGTCAAATATCAATAATAGATAAGTTAGTTATAAATAAATAATTATAAATTGGCCATCACAGTTCATGCAACACATCCAGGTGTTAGTAAAACAACTACTTAAGTATAACAATGGCTACAATACGTCATGCGTAGGTGGTTAGAACAAATCAGTAACAATCTCAGAAACATACATGATCATCAACAGTTGTTGATGTGAAGATCAACAGAGATCCATCTAATCTAGAAGTTGTGGAACTCATGCAAAACCCCGAACCCACATATAGCGGATGAAATTCAACCATACAGACCTAACCTAACCTCCATGTGCACTCTGTACTTACGGGATGTATCTTCCTTTTGTAACTTAAAACAACTTTTCTTCTCATAGATATCTACTTCTTTAAGTAGGTGGTTTAAATAGTACACAAGTATATCACAATATAGAAGGTTCAACAAAATGCATTGTTTAACGTGTTCACAGCTGTGTTATCGGTAACTAATCGAACATAGGACAATATTGGCTGTAGGTAATTAATGTTAGAGTAAGTTTACACGTGAGAGTTTTTCACTCTCGGAGAGTAGTTAGTTACTCTCATAAAAATCTCAGACAGCTGTTGATAGTACTCGCAGAAAACTGTCTGGGATTAACCATCTTGGAAAATTCGCTGGTTGTGTAAACACCTCTGCGAGTACCTGCTGAGAGTACGAAACTTTCTGAGAGTGAAAAACTCTCACGTGTAAACCTACCTTTACACCTGTAGGAGACTGCAAGCCTAATGCAAAACTGTGTTAGTAACACCATCTAGCGGTCAATAAAAGAAAGAGCAGCCCTAAAGTTGTTTTGTGTCTGGCAATTTTAAGCTAACCACTTAGAATGACAGTCATCCAACCACATTTACTTCCTTACCCACTCAAAACATGAGTTGTATTGTCTTTCTGATTCAATTTGATCAATGTCATAAATTTTTATTACAGGAAATTTTCTACACAATGTGGCGGTCTGGCTGGAATTTCGGAAATTCCAGGTAAAGTTGAGTCGGCTTGAGTTGTAATTTCCGTCGGTAAAAAACAAAAATTTATGATAAAATCAGTTAATTTTTTTGTCTCCTTAAGTTATAGTGTTGTAACGACCCACCCCTATCAATAATCAATTATTAATAATCAATCAATACTATATCATTACTCAATTGTCATTCAAGTCAGAACGTTATAGTGTAAAAAATCAAATACTGCCTTTTTCTAATTTTAATAAAGAAATTCAACCATGAATGTGGTTTAGTTGTAACAAAGTGTGTCGCAGTAGAAGCGAGGAGTGCTGACTGCTGAGGCAGCAGCCTCAGCACTGCTGGCCGGAGATCAGGCTAGTCAGGGAGAGAGAGACGAGTGTTTAGATTTTGTAGTGAACATGTAAACTTGTTATACCTTGTTTTAAATTGTATTTTATTTCTGTTTGGATCCAGGATCAGTTTTTACGTTAAGTCGTTATTTTATTTGTGAAATGGAGCATAGTGTTTCGTGTTAAACTGTTCAATTTTAATAAACAATGTATTTTGTATGGAAGCGTGGTCATAATTTATTTATCTTGGACCCGATGCCAGCTCATCGGGTAGTGGCAGCGAATTTCAGCTACTGATAATAACCCCAACACCTGGGCGAACGTTGCAGTGTATTTGAAAAAAACGCAAAGAACGTCAGTTCGGCTTACGTACCCTCGTTCCGGATATTCATACAGCAGTGTAGCTGGTTTTACTAGTTCCCGTACTGTACATTGTTGGGTGTTTTAGTAATTTTGAATTGAGTTATATTGTAATGAGTTTATTTTTTAGGTGAAATTGTAGTTATATTTGTGCATCTAAAATTTAAGCCCGTTAAAAAAATAAACTCCATGAAGTTTTTATTTGTAACCGTGCTTTCGAGTTATTTAATATTGTCTGATGTCAAATTTATCAAAGTCACAAAAATTCCATTGAGGTTCCAACGAGTTGATAGCACAACGTATTGTTTATAAAATTCCCTTAAAATATGATTTATATTTATATATACACTATGAAAGATTTAAATTTATATAAGTAAACAACTACCGGATGGTCTGGAAATTTTTTTATGCGGACAATGGTCCGGTCCCGAGGTGTCCGGATTAGAGGAGTCAACTGTATTAAAAAATCGTTCTTATCATTGGTCCACAGTGATAGGATACAGGAAATCAATCAGATGTACAATGTAATATTTTAAGCAATAACAACATTCACCAAACTCTCCGAAGCAGTGTAAAACTTATTTGTATTTTGCTTGCTTCAAGCCAAGGACTGTTTAACGCGGTATTAAGTTATCGTTACAACTAAAATGGAGGCACGTCTATCCCAGCCCAATGGAACCATGTCCGAAGTTTGATGGTTTCTCCCACTAGGCTACCAGTCTACTACAAGTGTAATTTCTTTGATAACCGACTACATGCTAATTAACAATAACAAGCCACTGCATAATTTTCCATCACTTACTTTTTGTTGAGTTTTACTACTTCTATTTTGGTGATGTGTTGGACAAAGCTTGTGGTATGGTTGGCAAGAATAATATCACTTTAGCAGTGAACATGTTAACTTGTTAAACAATATGTTTACAATGGCTGGCTAATCTAATAGGATAACATGTTGAGCAAGTGACTATGTTAGCATGCTTATTATTTATGAGTAACATGCGAAACTAGGGCTTAAATATGACACATACGTTATTTAGTTTTTAATTAAAATATATAAACTAATCATTGCAGGCATGGTTTTGAAAATTGTTGGAAAATAACTTCCACATACTGTACATAAAAAAGAATGGTAAAATTCATTCACCAATTGATAAAAAATTTTGTTTCAGAAATAAACCATTCTTTTCTTAAAGTCGCTTGCCTTCTCTAATAAGATAGAATACTTACCCTATTTTTTAAAATGAATAAATTATTTTGAATAAATTCTCTAAACACTAATAAAAATCATATCACAGTTTATAAAGTAATGTACACATCGATTTCTCATTGTGTAAAAGTAATTTTTCTTCCAGAACATTGCCAAATTCAACGTTGTTTTCCTCATCTGAATAGTTTTATAAAAAAATCATTTACAAACTAATGTAAAAGCACATTAGAAAACTGTCAACAACACACAATTATATTGCTGGATTTATTTCAAAGGGCTGTATTTTATTTTAGTTGGCGATAGGTTATTAAATATTTCACTCATAATCTTATTCCACGAACTTAATAGTCATCAAATTCATATTTTACCTAATAAAAATTTCGTTTTAAATACAGTTGTTGTTTGAAATAGTAATAATGCAGACTGGGCAAAAATGTGTATCAAGATGAAAAAGGAAATATTTGTTTCTTTAGGACACCGGTACTTAAAAGCGAGTTTTTTTTTCATGAAATGATTTTTCTTAAACTAAAGGCCCTAGAGAATATGGTAAAAATGTAAGTGATTCTATTTCATTCTTGAACATCAAAGTAAATATATTTGAAAGAAAATTTAATCATAGTCAGGATCAGACTAAGGTACCACCAAGTTTTTTATTTACTTTTTGAAATCTGATAAGGTGCAACTGTACCTAGCTTACTGAAGTGAATTTATAATTGTAGCTATTATAGGAATAATGCCCCCAATTAAAATTTTATACAGCACTTATTAAGAGGGGGTGAACGGGCTCCTCTCAGAACGTCATGCAGTCTTCGCCTGCTCCCATTTATTGCCTTTATTTCAAGTCAGAGTTTTAAATAGAAGATAAAGACTTGGGCTATTTCATTCGCTTTTTTATTATTTTATATTTTGAATCCATACTACGCTATAATAGTTCAAATTTGATCCAACTTTGAACTATTATAGACATACTTTAATTTGGATTCAAAATATATATAAAAAAACCAATACGCAAATCAAATAGCCAAAGTCTTTATCTTTTATTTAAAAACTTTCTCGCTTTTATTGGACTTAAAGACACAAGTGGGAGTAGATGAAGCGCTGCACGATGAATTTTTGGCCTAAGACAACTATTGACAAAATGGTTGTGCAACAACGCCAACCATATTCAGGTAGTTCTTGCAAAGCAGACAAAATAATCACTCCATCCCTTTAACTCCCTCTTAAGAATAAAAACTTTCTTGCTGAGCAAAACTTTCTCAATATCAATTTTATTTAAAAAAATTAGCTTTGCTTTCTTAAATCATCCTGTATAATTTTAAGAGTGGAGAGAAGTGGCCGGGTATTTAATGTTTTACAATTACAGTATTACTATTGAAAAAAGTAATATAGTTTAATTTGAGTTTTGTTCATAACTTTATCAAAAGGAATAAAAATGTACATTTGTAAAAATTTAAGTTGATATTTTACAGCCATGGTAGCTAAACGGGACAGGTATGCTTACAATTAAAATTCACTTAGAATACAATCATAAAAAAGACATTTATTGAAAACTCCTAACTGATATGACAGTTCAGAGATCAACCTGATAAAACAAATGTTAAACAAAATTTATTTCACTCAATAAAACACAATTAAAATACCAAAAACTAAAATGTGGATACAAATTAAATTAAAAGGCCTTGGAACTTCTTTTGGCTAATAGAAATTAATCAAACCATCTCACACATCTCTTCAAGGGGCACCTTCAATTAATACTGACTTAAAAACTGTCCAACAGTCATTATAGACCTCAGCGACATACATGACAATTTTAGTTACAATTCATCGATACATTAATACTTCTGTTTTATCACATTAAAATTGTATACAATACGCTATAACATTTATTATAATATCATAACAAGTGATGATCATAGATTATTAAAATGATAAGCTAAAGGCACAGTCATGGGACTAGATAGCATCAACAAACTATTCATTAACGTTTCAAGGTTTGAAACCGAAGTATAACCATGCATTGCAGGGGCTGCAGGATCGCTTTTAGCTCTTCAGCATATAATAAACTACGTTACTCGATAAATAACTAACAACATCTATAACTTATATTGATCTTCTGAATCTCTTACTGACAACTATAATTAATTGTATCGAATGAATAAATAAAAGCATAATAAAACATTTAATTGTGCGTATACATTACAAATAAATAAGCCATAAATAAAAGAAAGTAACTGCTAAAAACAACTAATCAAACCTGTTAGAAAAAAGATTAAAGCAAAATAACTAAACTAAAAAATAGAATAAAATTATAGTTAGTTGTATCAAACCGTACAAAAGTGAACACAAATGTATCTTTTCAAATAAGTTGGAAAAAAGTAAATTAAATTCTTATCACAAATCGGGATGGATATATTAAATGGATACATTTAATACATTCCAATTTTTGACAGACACCGGTAATACTGGCCTACAATTCTTTGACCAGATGCCAACCTAAAACTTAATGAAAACTGACTACTAAGTTTTATAAATAAGTACTCACTGGTGGCCTATGTTTGTCAGTACAGTAATAAACTCTATCTTATTCTACCGTATGCTAATGTTGAAATGACTTGTTCAAACAATCCAGTCTTTATTGTGTCTTTTTACGAGCAACCCTCTTGCTCTTCGGAAGAGTCGCATAGCTGGGAGGGATCTGTTTAAAACAAAAAGAGCACATTACAAATAAATCATTTTGAAAATATAAAAATCCCTGTGTAAGGTAAAATATTAGAAGAAATGTGTTGTGGGATTTAATAAAATAAATATTGCTTTTATGGCAAGAATATTGGGCCTCGTCATTAAAAATGTTTTTAGAATATTAAAAACACAAAAAATTTGGATGGAAATTAATAAAGTTTATGGAGAATTATAATTTTTCAAGCTGAACGACCTGAGATTTCAAGCTAAAACTCTATGCAAGGTGTCCCTGAACTCTCTACCGACCTCTTAGGGTATTATTCCTGACCTAAATACAAGCCAAAATATCGCATTTAAAATTTCCAAAACTCCATAGTTATCCATAAAGCTGCCATTTTGTATATTTTAAAGAATAACTTTCAATTTAAGAATTGTTTGTTTTAATAAGTTGAAACTTGGTACAGTTGGTTGCACGAGACGTGAGAGAGCCCGCCAGAATTTGTGCTACACATATGCAGGTGGGCTCCATCTGGTGCAACATGGCGCGGATTAATCATTACTAGGGATCGTCCACTGGTCGAAATTCGACCAGAAATTAAGTTGATTTTGAGCCAATTAGCTTAAAAATATTTGAAACTGAAACATCTGTTCTTTCTGATTTGCTAGCATTTGTTATTACAACAGCTGTCTAATTCAATCAATTATTTTTCTCCATAAGATTAACATTGCAACTTTGGAAGTCTGTAGGGCAGATTTGATTTATAATGTGATTCTGCTCATCTACGTGACACCACCTTTCTAACGGTATGCTCGGATTTCTCCTACGATATCCTAAAGCTGAGAAAAAAGGAGGAAAAGAAACATGCTTGCCTATTAATATATAGATAATAATATACAGTAAGATCATTACTATAACGTCTTCATTTCAAATTCAGGCTGTTAAGCTGCCCACTTGTGGCAAAAATCCGAGCGGGCTGTGTCACGTCTTGTGCAACCAACTGTATGCAGCTTTTTGAGGAAAATACATAATAATCAATAAAAAAAATAGTGTATTTAAAATGGTACTGTTTTAAATCTTTAACCTTACATTGCATAAAAACTACATAAGGTAGCATATTTTATGTTATTATGTGTTTTATAGAAAATTTAATTTAAAATCCAGTGTTATTAAAATTACGGAAATCTAAACTTATTTAATACACTTAGGTTTTTTTTGTGTTGAGAACTCCTCCCACAATTCTCAACTGATTTTCAAGTTTTTGGTGTTGTTAGATAGGGTTTGGTCTGTAGTTGTTTTAGCAAACATTGATGATAATCGGACTTAAAATAAGGTCACCCACAAATTAAATTTGAAAATTTCCCATTAGAATAACATTGAGATTGGTTTGACCATTTTAAATATCTGTTGACGTCCGGTCACTGATATTCATAATATTGGATTAGTCAGATGTCATTGATTTAGAACTTAATGTAACTTTTGTATTGTTTCAAAATAAATTGCTCGATGTCAAGCAACATGCGCACTAGTAGGTTCATAAATACCGCAAGCAAGATTGAGCGATTTCAATACAAACAGTCTTGCATCTGAGTGGGTCGCAGCGCGAAAGCGTGGCCAGTTAACCAGTGGGTCTCTGGAGAACTGGTACGGCCGTGACTAGCCTCAGTTAAATCGCTTTATCTTGCTTATTTATGAACCGATTTCCATAATTTTTACATCATTTAAATTAAATTAAAAAAAAAAAAAAACTATAAAAAACGCATAATATCATAAAATTTGCTACTTTTAGTTTTATGCAATTTAAGGTTAAAGATTTTAAACAGCCGCCATTTTAAAAACAAGAATTGTAAAAAATTCATTATTTTTCTGCAATTTGACCTTTGCCTCAAAAAGCTATATACCATGTTTCAACTTATTACAACAAATTGTTCTTAAATTAAAAATTATTCTTTAAAAAAATACAAAATTGCGGTTATATGGTTAACTATGGAGTTTTGAAATGTGATGTTTAGGCTTGTATTTAGGTTAGTTGTAATACCCTGAGAGGTCAGGAGAGAGTTCATGCAGGGACACCCTATGTATATTTCAATAAATGTTTGCTACAAAATGTTTAAATTGTAAAAACCTATATATGAAGTAAAGCATAAAATTTCTTCATCGTCATTTAAAGCAATTGTTAAGTTCAAGTGGTAGAAAATACTTTACAGGAATTCTGAAATTATAACCACGAATTGGAGTTACTTAAATATTTCACTTAAATAATAAATTGTGAAGTTATGTTGGTGAATGTTAAGTTTGGGTTAAATAATTTATGCTAGCGTAATTGTTCTTTTTACTTTACACTACAGTAAATACCTAGCCTCCTTAGGATAACATGTAGGGATCAGAATTTTGAAATGATACATGTATATTTAGAGATATTAAGATATGGAAAGTTGACATAAAGAAAGAGTTGGTTCCAATGTCATTAAATTTAAACAAATTTTGTTGTAGATAATATTGTGCAAATAATGGTTTAGAAAGCATACACTCTTTAAGAAAGTCCATAACTTATGTAATATTGATTATGAATATTAATTAATTAATCATGTAATATTATGTAATATTAATGAATATAAAATAACAGTTTGTGACAAAAAAATAAAAGGCACAACACAATTGAATGACAAAACCAAAACAAACACAAGACAACGATGTAAAAATATGACTTTAAATCATTTTCATTCTCAAAATTTCATTTCTTTGTACACATATTTATTATTATCTATTTAAGACAGAGTATTTGTTAACCCCTTTCCCTCCCCCCCTGCCACTTAAGGTTTTTAATTCAAAACACAAACAAAATTAATTATCCGACATTAGCATGTTGCGGATAAATAGATAAATAACTAGGAGTTGACTGGACATTTTTTGTTAAAGTTAGTTACTGTAAAAAAAAACCTATTTTGACACAAAAATGCTGAAAACATATCAAATGGAAGTTTAGGTTTATATTGTATCAATTTTTAAATTGTAATACAGTACACTCTCGTTCATCGGAACTAATGTGGCGGACGGCCAGTTCGGATGTCAAAAAATTCCGATAAAGCGGAGTCCGTCATGAGTCATCATTTCCGCCCTCACGGTGACCTATCGTGATTGTATTCACTCTTGTTTTTAAGATAACACAAGAGATTTTATGAAAATAAGGCACTCAAACTTTGAACTTGGTAACAATGAACCTATAGGAATAAAAACAACGCAGGAAATGAAGATCCAAAATCTTTATTCTCATATTCCAGCAGTCAACTGACTTCCACGTAACACAGGTGCAGTCGTGACGCGAGACAGACTGAATGACAGTTTGGGAAGCGGTCGACGCGGAGGAAGCGTTCACTTCCTTCCCCTTCCTCTTTCTATTTTTGTGCCAATACTCCACGGCCTCGTAAATCACATCGATGGGTACAGATTATGGAAAAGGCCTGATGACTTTTGATGCAAAATGTGATACTTCACTGTTGTGTGGATAGAACGAATGTAAATTGAAGGCGCTAAAACGGAACAATTATTTATTTCGTAAGAAAAAAAATTAATAATATCCAGATTTTCAGTTCCGATGAAGCGGAGTTCCGATGTCGCCGAGTCCGATGAACGAGAGTGTACTGTACCTAACTATTACCGGTTACATAGACTTATCAGGATGACTTATAGAAAAACTATAACATTTTTTACAATGCCGAAAGCTGACTAGATTGTTCAATACTTCATTATTTTAAAATAAAATTATTCATATTAAGGAGCATGAAAAGTAACTTCCATTCAGAACTAGTAGTGAATTCATTACTTGATGGCATTTTTTTAATGTATAATTAAATGACATTTCCATGATAATATTACTCCAAACAAAATATAAAAAAAACTCGTCTTAATTAACTGATACAATACAGTCCACAGTGAAATTTATTTTATATTCTGTAAGAATTTTTGGCCTTTGATTGAACCAATCATTGTGAATGAAACAATCTTCACAGAAAATTCACAAAATTGGGACAACAAGACAACTGACAGTAAAAATGACGCTATGCACAAAAAACATAACGAAAGCTTTAGAACAAATGAGTTTGGCTATACATACTGGTCTAGATTCTCCAATTCATGCAGATTAAATGGATATAGAGTTAAAATCATCATGACTTTTGATGAATCTTCATAGACGCCTTCTTTTAGAAACTGTATGGAATTTGATTATTGTCAGGAGAATGGGACTGCAAGGAATAGGAGCGTAAAATAAAGGATCGGAAATATATTTTTAAAATAATAATTAGCCCCATTGATAGATATTATTTCCGTAATGGAGACATTAAAGGTTAGATTAGCCCTTTACAACAATTATTGAAAAATTTTCCATTATTTATAACTTAGTTGCTTGAAGAAAGAGTGTTGGATGTTTCTGTACACGTTATAGACACAACCCTGTTAAAATATTCATAAATTGAACTTTAAAAAATTTTCAAACTTCAAAATAGATATATTTATTTTTACTAATGAACTGTTATTGTCTAAAAAACAAAACAAACAAAAACCCATAGCAATTTCAAACTGTTAACTGATCTTACTAACTTTTTCACTAAACCATGTTAAACAGCGTTAAAAATCTTGTTAATTTTGGGAAAAATCATGAAGCTCACGTGAGATGGTGATTCGTGCCAGTAGTTTGTCGCCGTCGTAACAATATTCAGCCCAAAGTGGGACCTTAGGACAGGGAATATCACACAGTACTGATACCTAACCTAAATCATGCAGTTAGCTACTCTAGCGAGAGAATCGAGGGTGAAGATGGATTAGGAGGGGAGGATGTGTTTGCTGCTGGCTACACTGTTTGGTAATTGTAGGGGAACAAGATGTTTAAGTTTGTATCATATCCGAGACATCTTGTAATCAGTGCAATTTTTCAAGGTTCAAAATCTAGGACACAATATTTCATTTACTAGTACGGAAAATGGTCTTCCAGTCATTTCTGAAGACAAAAGATCGTAGATCAGTGAATATAAGAGATTGTTATTACCAGCAGCTTCTTAAATGAGTGTACTACTCAAAATTATGTCTTTTTCGGGAGGGTGACTGAGACATCTGACGTAATCTCAGTTTTGGAGAGGAAGTGGCTTCGTCCTTTCTAGAAACTCGATCGCTGCTATCTGGGGAGTATTCAATGTTACTAACAGATATTGAGGAAGAAGTACCTGAAGGGTAAACCTGTGCTGATTTAACACTGGCATTCGAAGGGGATCTACTGATATTCACCCCCTTATTCTCTTCTTTAGTGCCAAATAAGTTAAACAGTGAGGTTTTTGGCAAAAATCTTGAAAAGTTTGAACTTTCTTTTTTGCTTTTTAGACTTGGTGATGGGCTTATTTCTCTTTTGATGGTTATATTATCTGGTACCCTATCTTCTATTTTTGATTCATATTTTTTGAACTCATTGCTCTGTTGAGGTAAAATATCAGGTTTCAACGGATCATTATAGATTTCTTTGGATTCTATGTCAGAACTAAAACCTTCCGCAAATGAACTTTTCACATCAGATGGGGGAGGAGGCGCTCGCCCTTTATTGTATTTTCCTTTTCGCTCATTAATATTTGGGCTTTCAGGGTCAGTCAAAATTGAAACATCGGGTACGGAGTCTTCAAAGCACTGATCACCGCTTGAGGCAATTGATTCATTTGATCCGGATGATTTTAAAGTTTTTTCAGCTGGAAATTGAAAAGGAAAAGCATTGTCATCAGAAGCATCTTCAAAAAATTCATTTTGTTCGATTTCTTCTTGAATATGTATTTCTTCCTTTTGTAACTGTTCTACTAAAGGTGTACTTTGGTGATCATGATCTAAACTTACGATTTCTGTAACATTCGTTAAATTTTTATCAGCTTCTGTATTACTTGTTGCCTTTATCTCACAAGTTTTCGGATATAATTCATCAACAGTTTTATCTTTTTGAAGGGAAAATTCACCTTTAGATTCGTCAGTTTGGTTGTCATTTGGTTCTGTGATCTTTTCAACATTTTCCTTTTGAGTCTTAAGTTGTAGTTCTTCAGAAGGGTCCTTCAAATTTTCAGTAACATTTTCAACTACTCTTGGCTCATGAATAATGGGGGAAAAATTTCCGAGATAGAAGGAATCGGCAAGTATTTGCAAAGCTTCTGGAGAGAGAAATGCTTGTTGGTGGGGGCCAGGAGGGGCGGAGGGATCAAGATTAAGCAAATGGGGATACAAAGTGGTGATTGGGAAAGGAGGAAGGGCATGTTGCCACCCATAGTCTTCCATGGCGTCCTCTTCCCTCTCCTGAAAGTGGGGGCACACAGAAAACAAACTTATCTAGTGTGATGGCAGAATGAGTTTACCATAGTAATGAAGATGTCCCCAGCTTTGAGTCGGGACCTAGCATCATTCAATAGCAGTTATTTTATTGAAATTTGCAACATGAATAAAAAAAATGAATGAAATAATATGTTTAGAAGAATAATAGAGGTATAAAACTAAGTGTAGAAATGTTGATTTCCATTTCTCTAAATACAAGATTGAAAGGAATCATAAATATTTTAAATGTTCAAGATACATTGAAAATGAGAGAGGAAATGGAAAAACAGTTTCCTTCTTTTAAAAATGGTTGATATTAAAAATATAAATGCCATGAAATAAATGATAACATATAACTATTTAAAATGAAATATACACTGTCATGAATTTGATGATAAATCCACTATGAATTAATTAATATAGATTCATTATGAAGAAAACCAGTTTGCAACAACATGTTGTTATCATTTTAATACTTAATGGTAAAAGTGCTTAAGATAGTTTTCTATAGGCCTATCTGTAATAAAACTATCAGAAAATAGAATAAAATTATAAATTAAAAAGTTCAAAGTAATTATAAAAGATAAAGGAATTGGCTCTAGATGAGCCACTGTACTTAAACTAGATTTTTTGTCTTATAAATCTAGAAATAAATAAATTGAATAGCTAGTTTAGAAATTTATTTATTAGTAAGTGAAATGTATTTTTCACTCTGGCGGAGACTGAAGATCTTGACCATAAAGGATTGGCACAAACAGAATTATTAAGTTGAACTTCACCTTTTTTAAGCATTGAGGAAATCTTTATTTACAGTAGACGCCCTCAAATCCGGCCACCTAAGGACTGGACCCCTTGCCTGATTTATAAATGGCTGGTTTTCTAAGTGGCCGCATTTCTAAATAGTCGGATTAACCATTGGTTTATTAACCAAGATAAACAGAAAACTTTATTAATGTGTTTAAAAAAAGAAGGGTATCGTACTCATCTAATGGTGTTTTGTTATCGAACAGTCATAATTTCCTTGCTCAGATGTTCGAAATGACTATCAGACAATGCTAGCAATATAACTGCTGTGTTTAATGGATGGTAATTCTGATTAAAAGTTTGAGCCTAATAGAGGCTGTCAATGAAGGTCCTAATTCTGATCTTAACTTCCATGTAACATTGACGATCGGGTCACGAAAGACGCTACAAATGAAAATGATATTATCGAAAATGACAGGAGCACCATATTACAATGACAGAATATGTCTGACACTGAAAACAGCAACTGAAATGAGATATTTTAGTGATTGGAGATGGAACTAGTAGACTAATGTGTATATCAGTCGTGGGAAATGTCCGAGGTGGAATGTTTGGTTTACAGAGAACTAAGGCACGATTATCCAGCGGCTGAACCATCCTCAGCTGGTCTAGAGGGCTTCTACTGTATCTCACATAATTATTTCCCCAGTGCCAGAGTAAAGGATTTCCCTGAAATTTTGCTTGTATTCAATGTCAATCCAGTTCTTCCTTCATGGTATTGCTCCTTCAAATCTCATCCAAACCTAGGCCAATAGCTGATTATTGTGGTTCAATTATCCAAAATTTAAACCCAATTTTTGTGAAAGGAAGAGTTATTTTACTTTTCATACTATGTTACAAAACAAAATAGTACTAAAAGAGTTTAAACAAAATAGTTCAAAGGAACATTATCATTGTCACCCGACAGTACTGACCTCCGAGGTGAGTGCCTTCCTAGTGACCGGCGCAACCACCCTGGCACCACGGCCCCTGGCGCGCGCTGCGCCAATTGACGCCGTCCGCATCAGGGGGTTCCCCCCCTCCATCACCTGCCCCTCCCCACTGCTTGAGTACCCTGAACTTATGTCCTCGCTGGACCGGATCTGGCTGCAAAACAAACAATAGAGTAGAAGGCGGTAGAGATTCGAGTTGATAACTAGAATAGAAGGTTTACTTTATTGGTTATTGTATAGTGGTCTTGTTTAGTAATAAAACCATTTTGATAGATTTAGCTAAGTAGGTAATGTAAATATTTTACCTGGTGAACTAAATTGCATAACGTTTACAAGAATTTTTATAAGTGTTTTGAAATTTTCTGGTTGACGGTTTGTGACATGGTTGAGATCATGAAAACATTGATTTTTTACTAAAACGTGTTTGCGTTGTAGGTAGAGAAACGGTCTTCGTGAGTTCATTTGATTTTGTATTCTAATTATTATTAAATGTACAACAAGAGACAAGTAAGGTTTTTCAAATTCAGACTTGATCTAAACAATTAGTTACTTAAAAATAACTATTTTGTAATTATGTTTGATCGCATAAGCTTGAATGTTTTAACATTGGATATTATGACAAACTAAGAGAAATTAGGAAAGTTGTGATTTACCTTGAAGAGATTAGTTGTGTTTAACTTGAAAATTATAAACATGCTTCCCTTATAAACAAAGTAAAAATATGAATAATTTGCTGATCATTAGTGACGTTACACCATACTAGTAATGAACAAACATTCCTACTGGATCCCATGACAATCAGTTGTTCAACTTACATTGTTTAAATTTAAGTAATTTTGTAAAAATCAACTGAACATTCACATCAAGAGTCACTTACCTGAGGGAAACGGGAATCTCATGAGGGTGAGATCGAATGTCGACATCCATCTCGGGGAAGTAGAGATCAACATGGCTACCGACAGCCTTTCGAGGAGTCCGCCTGGAGTCTACAACATAACAATGAAATAAACTAGCTATTATACTGTATTAAAATTGAATCATTATACCAGACATCAAGAAGTATAGTCAGGTGGAAAACGTCTTCAAAATTAAACAAACATGGTGTTGTTGTTATTTCTCTAGACGCAACTGCGCACATTGCCTGTTATTCTTTTCTCATTTGTGTTATTTTCCTCTGGTTGTTTCCTTATTACAGTTAAATTTGATGGTTTAGGGGAAAATCCAACTCTTAGAAAAATAAATCTCCATATTGTTTTTTAATTGTTAACACTTTCAGCAGAGAATGAATTCCTTACTTAACCTGAATTTTTGTGTGTATGAATCTTACTATGAATAAAATATACAAACACCTCTAAAAATATTTAAATTTTAAGAGATTGCAACTATTTAGTGGTTTGTGGTATTCTGGTTATTGAACGAATGTTAATACGTTGGCTGTCGAGGGGTCCATACTGACCCACGGTGATCACATTGCTCATCCTGCTGGGTCAGTACTGTCCCACGTTATGTGCATTAATCCGTTGTTAAATGCCACCAGTGTTGGTTGAAGGAGGACCCCATACTGCACTAGCTTGTCATATTACGAATGATTTGCTTTATTCGTCCAACATCATAAGGACATGCACTGTGAATATCCTTTAGTAGTGAAAGTGTTAATGGTAGATTTGTTCCTAACCCAGGACTGCGGAATCATAAACAAAAGAAGGGCTGTTTCATTCCTTTGATGTTGGAAAATGCCGCATGTTGAGTCAGGCCGGTGACATAATCCATCTGATGCCCATAAGAGTAACATGCACCAGCTGATCAGGCTAGTGACTTACTGGGTATAAAAAATACATCGTTTTACAAGCTGATAAGATAGCTCTTGTCTATTACGTTAGAACAGTTTTCCCCAGTCCTGGTTCCTGAAAATAACACATGAAGATTAGGCAATGAAAGAGCCAAAACGGCTCAAATAAGGATAGCTCAGGGATAGAGCTCTGGCCCCACAAGCCGGCGGTCCCCAGTTTGATCGTGGGCGACCACATCACGGTCACATAACATGAGTGGTCACCTCTGACTAGCATACGGTACGTAACTTAATTCTAATACCGTGACGGTAACTAACTGTCTTTAGATCACCCTAGAGCTTATTTATGGTGACAAGCAGTAAGTGGTTAAAAGAAATATTGGTGAGGTATTAAAGAAAAGGTAAGATTTACAATTATTGATTTATAAAAGGCAAGGTTAGTACTTCTTACCTCTAGGAACATCTGAAGAGTCGACACTATCACCGTGCACTTTACTGTTTCGGTTCAGATCGGATTTGAGATCCATGTCATCGGAGAGATCACTGAGGCTGTAGCTGCGACGGATGTGGTTCACCAGCCCGCCCCCTCCCTGCACACAACAGCTAGTGAATACCCCCTTAGATACTCTCCCTCAACACAGACACACCCTAGTAAGTATTTTAAGGTGAGTATGACTGAAAAGTGAGGTTTGATGATTATGATGGATCAGATGAGTTGTAGCTTTGTTACTGATACATAGCAGCTGATTTATTTGTCAGGATCATTTATTACAACGTGTAACAATGAGGTACCAAAGGTGCTCAAAGGTGTACCAATGAGCAAGGAAAAACTGGGTCCATATTCGATATCATCAAAAAGATCTTAATTTCTCAGGATCACACCGGCAACCATCAGATTCATAGGCGCACTCTATAACCACTTAGCTACCCAGCCATTCATAGTAATAATAGAGTTAGGTGCAAGTAACTTTAACGACCAACGGGTACTTTTTAACAAGAACATACCTCCATCAAAAGTACCTGTTACTTGATGACAGAAATACCCGTTACAGATACTTATAACTACAAATCAACAAGAAATACCCGTTACAGACACTTAAGGCAGGTACAGGTACTCGCAACTTTGAATAGTGAGAGAAATCCCAAACCTGCTTGTAACCTGTTACCTGTTACCTCCGGTGTGGTCTCGTAGACCCTCTTCATAGGGCATGAGATCAGTCGATTCCTATCTTCTACTTGCTCTCCTTGCGGAGTTGTCAATGGAGATTGTGTTGTAAGGAAAAAAGGTTTGAGCTGGGTTGGTAATGGAGTATGGTATAATTAGAGGAGATAATCGGGAATTTCATAAAAACACTCTTCTATTAGATACTGTTTTAAATGAATTTTAAACTTGGCTGGTTTACATACTATTTCTTTCAAATTATCTGGCAGTTTTGTGAATAGTTTTAGACCTACAAATTCAGGTTTTTCCTCATACAGTTTTAGTCTATGTTGGACAGCATGATTTATGAGACGACTTTCTTGTATTGTATGAATGAGTATGAGTTGGAAACAAACTTATTATCTACTACATATTTTATTGCTTCATACATAAATAAGGAAGGAACAGTCAGAATTTGCAAGTTCTTAAAATGTGGAATGGTGTAACGGGTACTTCCCCCTTTCTCTCATGATGTTAGTTCAGTACAAGTCTTAAATGGGTACCAAAAAAGAATATAAGAATATCCCCAGATATAAAATTTATGTCGATAGCACTCCAAGAGTAAACGATTTGAGAGGGTCAAATATACCAGGTATTTTAAAATATATTATTAATAACACATGTATAAGTTTGTTAAGTTGTGTTAGTCCTTTCATTACTAATTTAATTATCGCTTCCATCAAAGCAAAAGCGGAGAGTAGAGTAAAAATAGGGTACAGTACTAAAGTATCTTGGAACTAATTTACCCAGCAGTACCCACTACTGTATCCGCAACAGCACAAACATGATACAGAGTAACGGGATAGAGTGGAGTAACCAGGTTTTTGTAACAGGTATTTTGTAACCAGGTACTGAGGGAGTACCTGTAATGGGTTTAATGTGTATTGCAAAGTAACTGTTAGCACACCTCTATAATCTAGTGAAATGTACCCGGCGACTTTCTTGCTGATATTGATTTGAAGCTATTTATGGAGAAGATAGCCAGTGTAGGATGAAAAGGTGCTTTAACAGGGTTTTCCAGCTATTTAACATTTTGAGTCCTAAGCATGAGTATAGCATGGGGGCATTGTGACCATATACTCGCCAAGATGTAAAATAGATATAAGTGGAATTAGAAACAGTGTTATTGGTATCTTGGGAGTAAAAATATTGTTATCTTCCATATTTCAAAGCCATAGTGGCACACACACAATATATACAAGTAAAAGTAGCAAAATGAGAGATGACCAAGGTTGTAACTCTCAAAGAATCAACCGATCCCGTCAACTTGCACACACGCCCTGCCACAGATTATACGTGGGCCCTCACCACCAACTTTGCCACAGATTGGCTGACCCTTTAAAGAGTTGCACCACCAGGTCAGGATTGGTTGTGAGCAAGAATCAAACCCATGCCGGCTTGGACATCCTGGCCAAGGTGCCTTACACCTTTCCCGACTCAGCTACCACAACTGGCAGCCTAGGCAGTAGAGTTTTGAACTGTGCGTTATTATTATTAAACATTTGTATATTTAGGATCAAACACAGTGTTTTGTTTACATGGGAAAACTGAAATGGGATGAAGGCAGGAGGAAAAAAGATATGACTAAAAGATCACATGTGCATCTTTTTTATCTTAATTTTTATTTTTTATTTATTGAGGTGATTATTTGTTTAACCAAAATAATGACTGTGGGTTAACATGACAACCAAATATTTTATATTAATTAATTCTATATTGAAACTATGGAAACCCATGATTTTTTTTAGGAATACATGAATTTCAATAGATGTCTTATGTACAGAGAATTAAACAAACCGTTGCGGGGAATCATACAAGAAAAATCAACTGTTTTCAACAACAGAGCAAAGTCTTCCATCTAACTGTCAAAGATCAAAGTAAGTATATTTTTCAAGTAGTTAAGAACACATTGGTTTTTGCCTGAGTGCCTAGTTACATCAAGCAAAATTTTATTTTCTACATACAGTACAAAAGCGATCTCATTATAGGCTAGTTTGTGTATTCAATGTTCACAATTTTCTTTCACTTCAAGAATCTTCATTTGTTTATTTTTTGTAAGTTTAAAAATGATTATTATTAAAAACACCAACTAAAAACTACGGTTTGAATTTTTTTTTTTGTAACCTGTTTTGTATTTAATACTCTCAATAATGTAGCCTGATAAGGACAAACGACTACGCTGGAAAAACTGTTGGGTCATAATATAATATTTTGTTTGTCTTTCTAAATTATGAAAATATCGGTTTCATATTCAATGTTAAATTAAGGTTATGTGCCTGAAACATACACGGCAACATATCTTCATTATAATTCAAAAACGTAAAATTGAGTCATTATCAAAATTCAACTCTAATAGGCTAATTTTTATTCACAGTATCAAGCATTTTCTTCTGCCATCATCTGACTTCTTATTCTTTTTCCCTTGAGTATAACATCTTACATGCAAGGGGGAAAACACCTTTATTTCTGCCATTAAAATCTTAGGGAATAAACGTGCTTTAGAGTTTCACTAAATTAAAATGTAACAGCTTTTTCCACAAAATACCAGTAGGCGCATATCTGTGCTGTTAATTCTATGCATTTAAGACGTAGTGTGAAATTTGGTTCTATAGGGAAATAACCTAACTTTGATATGAGACAATTCGTTTTCGAATTACCGAGAAATATAAAAACTGGTTTAAACACATGCTTTCTGGTAATCCTTGTTTGTTGCAGTGCCATTGACTCCGTGACTGGCAGTTTTGACTTGACTCCTACCCAGTCACTTGGGGTTTCGTTTAGGTGTTCTTGGCATCTGACATACTCCACTCCTGGATTCAAATTGGTAAACATATGGCACTAAAATAATCTGCGACAATCTGCAACTTCGTCGCTCTACTCCAATTGTTTGAACTGTAAATGGTCATCACAGGCCAAGATATTCCGTGTTATCTGTAAGTTGATATCCAGCAGAGGTGAAAAAATTCAAACAAAATAATTATGTTGCACTCTATACTAATGATGCTAAGTGAACAAGTAAATAGAGTGATTTTTGAACAAACCATGACCAGATACAAACCCTGATGGGTTTGACATGGACTGGGGCTTAAACTACGTTCATTATAGCATAAAAAGGGCAAATCACTTTATATGAAGGTAATTGAGTTGCAAGTGAAAAAGGAGGCTGGTGGGCATTTGCTACAAACAAAAACCTGGTTTTGCGTGCTGAGTTGCCTAGGTTTCTAATAGCTGAAGTAGTTAATTCATGACACAGTGGAACACCGTTAAAGCAATGATATGATAATAATGTACTGCAGATGATAATATGGGTACCAAATAATGATCATAGAAAAAATATGGTTTATAAAATACTTTTGATTTCTTAATTACCAGGCCAGAAAACTGATAAGAGTACTACTATGCTACATACTTTCTGTAATTTAATTTTTTTTGTAGTTAAAACCCATAACTATCAAAGTGCAATGAGTCACAATCGCAATCTTTGTTCTATGTGAGTGTTTATGTCACAATCACAATACTTCTTCTGATCCCTCCACTTTTGGGTTAAAACTTACAATGATATTGTTAGTACATAAGTTAATTGTTAATAAGGCTGAGTTATCATTGGTTAATCTTAAAACAAAAAGGATTGATCAATTGTAAATTAGAAAAGAATAAGACTCTCACCATTTGAACATTTTTTGTACAGTCTATATCAGAGGCATTTTAGTTACCTACTGCAAAATTTATTGATTCAATAGATATTCTAGTGATAGAAAGCAAAATATAAACAGAAATTGTCTAATCTTGGAATATTACATACAAAAGATATTACCAAAATGAAGTGCAAGGGAAAAATTACACAAATTTTATTTTTGATTTTTAACTTTATTAAAAGTAAAAAATATAATTTGCCTACAGATAAGAAAAATTAATTAAATATCACAATTTCAGAATATACTAACCAGAACCTCAGAGAGATTCAGTCAATTATAATCTTAAAGATCCACTTTATTAACAAAAAACACAATTTGTACGTATTTTTTCTTACAAACTAAGATATCAGTCCTTACATACGTAACCTCAGTCTTCGACACGGGGTTTAAAATAATCACTTTATAGTAAAACAAATGACAGACACCAATTTTAGACAGTTAAAAATTTATCAACAATAAATTCACAATATTTAACAAGTGAAGTAGATTTTTAAACACTAACGTAAACGTCTTTGATGGAACAAAAATAAGTGAGATTAAAACTGTAGAAGTAACATAAATCAATAATTTCATATAACATAGAACTTTGGAGAACTAAAACAAAACTTTACAAAAGCACTCAGATCTTCACTACCACAGTATGAAACAAAAATTTACTTAAGATCTACAGACCAGAACATAGAGTGAAATCAAACTAAAAAGAACAATGACTGAAAATCTAAAATAGTGCAAAAGCAAAATTGCGATGGCACTAAAATGAAATAGAGATCACTCGGCTACTTAGCCTTGGCAGTGCGGGGACGTCCCCGTCGACTGCGGGTGTTCTGAGCGGGGGAGGTGGGTGGGGGGAGGTTGGCAGGGGGTGGGGTGGGGGGTCGAGAGTCATCGCTGAACTCCGCCACATCCATGTGGTCCCCGGACGGTGGCACGGACATGCGTGCGGGGGCGGGGCCGTCGTGTTGGTCCTGAGTTAGCGGTTTCATCAATGGGCCTTCACCAATGGGTAGGTTCTACCACCACAAGCGTTAGTCACCATCACAGTGAATAGACAGCAAGCAGAACAAACAAAACGGTGTTAATTGGCAAATAAAACAAAACAGTGCAAAAAATAAAAATAAAGAAATAACCAAATGAAAGCAAACAAAGAAATTAAAGTACCTATATGGTGGAGTGTGAAAAAATTAACACATTGCTTCTCACAGGAAAACATGCAATTAAGGACCCTGTTGGTTTTTCAAACCTCAACACAAAAATGACAACTGATAAAAAATTAAACTACAACATTATTATTACTTTCCATTAATGATTTTTCTCATTAATAATCCCTAACTGGATTTTATCGTGTCAAATATTAATAAGCAAGGTATTTGAGATTTTTAGATAAGTAACAGCTTAAATATTTTTATAACACGGTAATGATGACTATGACACATCAAAATGGAAGGAATCAAAATCGGGAATCAATAATAGATAAATCTCATGGAATATTTAAAAAAGACAATGTTACAGAACCATATCAGTCTATGTCATCAGGCAGGACCAGAGAGATGAGGGGGTGGGGGGTAAAATCCCCAGGGCCCGGGCCCAAGAGCCTCGGGCTTTTAATAATATAATAAGAATACTTTTATTGAAAATTTAACAAACAGTTAAATTTGCTTGTGGTCTTCGTTATAAAATTATCACAACGAATACTATGCAATAGGAAAAGGAAATGTGCTAGAAATTATTGCTTTATAGATAGCATTAATGAAAATAAATTAAATTTTCTTGAATTAATGAAAATAAATTGGGAAGGCAATGCAATAGCCTCATTTAAAATACAAGCCCGAGGCCAGTGAAATGCATCAACATTGCATTTTTTAGGGTGTCATTAGAGCGCTGCAGCATGTAAATCAGATTTTTAATCGGATTTTACCAAAAATCCTTCTTATCACGATTTTTAAGGTTTATCAGGTGAGATGTTGTACATGATGGTTAGTGTTGCACTAGTGGGTACCAACAATTAGAAATTTCCAGAAATGAGTGGTTCGTTATGAGCAAGAATGCTTCTTTAATCACCGTCTCTTTACCATGTCAAATCTCATTACAGGGGCCCTGCTTGGCTCTGGACGGCCCTGTATGTCATTACTGTAGTTTGTTTCCAGCCGAAATGACCGACCACTTCAAGAAAAAATTATTAGTTGCTCTTTGACAGAAAATTACTTTTAAAAAGATATAATAAGAAGGCTCTCATTGTCATTAAAATCTACTTGATAAAAAATTTTTAGGACAAAAATGTTTCTGTTAATACTGGTGTTCTAAACGTGATACAAAACTGCCGTCTTAACCGACCCTCAAAGGAACAGGAATTGGACTAATACCCAAAATAGGCCTATCGTTTTTAATAGACTACCATTACTTGCATATCCTAACAAAAATATTTAATATACCTGTAGTTTCAACTACCTTTCTTTACTCATATTTTAATATTAATCTGAAATGCATTGAATTTATTATTTCGTAATTGAGATAAACCTATTGAACCTTTCCACGAAAAAAAAGCAAATCACAGTTGGCAGTATTTTCTACAGTCCTCTCCATTTAAGATTTATTTGATCAATAATTTAAGAGGAGTCAATTTTAAAAGCTATGAGAGGAAAAAGGGTAATCACTACAAAACGATCAACATTAGAAAACAATATAAACTCTCTACCACCGCTGACGCTAAGCTAGTGAACGCCAAACGCGGAACACAACTGACCTTGATAGCCGTCTGCATGATGACGTTGGTTGCGTAGGTCACCCCCTTGGAGCCGAGCTGCAGCATCGTGTGGTAGCCCTGCTCCTTGGCCTTGCTGATGTACTCGTCTATCTCCTGTGATGACGACACGTGTGAGTTTTAACGTTGAATGATTTGTAGCTACGGATTCATGTTGTACAAACCTATGTATTTTGCTTAAATCAATCCTTCCTCCTTTACTTCGGTAGACGCATTTCGTCACTAGGCCATCATCAGTATCTTATCAGAGTATCATCGGAGTGCTGTGTGTAGGATGGTGTGAATAAGATTGGATAAAGATGGCCTAGTGCTGAAACGTTTCTATCAAAGTAAAGGAGGAAGGATTGATTGTTGTAAAATACATAAGTTGGTATTCAAACATCTCGAAATAGCATAATTTATTCTTATTGCAAATTTTAATACTGAGAAAATATTTATTTTATTACAAAGTAACCAGGGTAACTAGTTGAACTAATTTCTGAATAAATAATTTGACACGTTCTCAGCTTGTAAATGACAGTAGACAAGCAATATTAGCATCGGGTGGGTGAATACATAGTTGTTTGTATTAGTAAGTGATCTACTCAAGCAGTTTTTACAGCATTTTATAAACATGTGAGGGACGTAATTTCCCAACTTTCTCAACACTTCGTTTAATTGATGTTAAAAATAAACATGGACACATAATTGTGGGATTCACCTCGAACAGGAAAAGTGTCTTATGAATATTTGGGAAGTGAACATGTTAATAAATCCACTACCTGTTAGACGGATAACAGTGTTTCCAAAGTCCTCTGAAAATCAAACATTAAACATTTAGAAATAAAATCTAAATTTCAAAGATCCTCAACAAAAAGAATTTAAATTCAAAAGGTCTTTTTCCTTATCGCATTTCTCTCAATTTTTCCACAAGGCAAACTATTCGCACATAAAAACTCTTCAATCCAAGGGACAAGGGAGAACCCTATGTTCATATCAACCTTCGTAGGAAATAAACCTTCTTCAACAAAAGCAGAAGAAACCCATTCAAAAACCCCATTTTGAAAAGAGTTTTTTTGTAAAGTTGACAGTGTTGTTGGTACTTGCTCTATAATTAAAACAGTGGGTTTGATTTTATAGTAATAGTCCACGAAAATAGTCCGATGGAAATTTTAACAGCTGTGTCCCCCCTCACCCCCTCTCGCCCTGCAATGATGCCATTTGAAGTTATGTTTACCATGTGTAGTACAGTATAAAAATGTGTTTCATAATAAATTTGGCAACAATGTATTGACACTCATCGGACTATTTTCGTGAATCTTACTGTAGTTTTGGGATATTGGTTCTGTAAGTAGGTAGTCAAACCGATTTTCTTCAATAAATTTTAGTATACATGGACAGTGTGCTATTGTCGTTCATAGAAGTAGCCTATCTAATTAATTATATATATTTTAAAATAATGTTAAAGTAATGCTTGTTTGTGTGTGAGAGCTAGAAACTACAACAGTATTAAATTTGAAAATTTATCCCAAAATTGCATACAACCTTCCAAATTTTGTTCACAAATGCAAAACAACGATTTTTCAAGAAACATTACAAATCCAATTAGGGTGTACTGTGTTAAATTTATATTGTATTGCATATTGTTTATTTGAGTCCAACTTAATGCTTTTTAGTGATCTGGTGTGTACCTGCTCTCTTTTGGTGAGCGCAGGATGGACGAAGTTTCTGTACAGAATGCTGGAACCCTTGGTAGCTGGCGAGAGAAGCCATAGCACCAGCACTATCTTGATCTCGTAGTAAAACGGAAACCTACAACAAAACACATAACTTAATTTTGGGTTGCGGAATATTCCTGCTCGAACCACTGAATTATCATTTAAAGGTCGATACCGTAGTAACCGTGTATTGAGCTCAGTGTACCCAACTGACTAATAGAGTTCAACTTGTACAATTTTATTTTAACTATTATTAATAAATTGCATGAATAATCCATTAATTAGATATACAGTAGAAGTTCTCTTAACCGACCCCTACGGGACCAGACTATGGTCGGATAACAAAAAAGGTCGGTTAAACCGAATAATACCATATGTTAATAGTAGTTTATGCAACGATTTTATTATTAAGGCTTTAAGCCACGAGTGGGATGGATGTAGGCTAGGTTGGAACACAAGCGAAGAGACTGTTCTAGATATCTTGCGAATGGCTTAATTGCTGAATACAATCGTTGGATACAGTACTTTTGGTAGGCCCTTGACTTATGGGGGTCTAGAATGACATCAACTAAAATTTGGTAAATAATTGTAGTAAACATTTCAAAGATTTGTTGGTTATGGACGGCCACACATCCAAAATGTAGCCACACAGATGTGGCAAGTTGTCATTCTCTCACTATGTCACTCACATGATCACACTATATTGAGGTTAGGCGGAAAAAAATAAACTAAAACATTTTCTTTTTTTTATTAACTAAAACATGAATTAATTGAAATGGAACAATCAACTGATGTGCGAATTGCACAATTTCTATTAAAACACTACTTTTGTCACATGGTGAGCTCTCATTGGTCTAGAATTTGTATTTTAATGTGAAAGCTGTAAGTTAAAAAACCCACTAAGCAACGGGCTAAATTTAATTTAATATTGTAGGCTAAATCTTTATTTTAAAATCATTATTGATGATTATTGCAAGGGGCCCAGTTAAATAAAATTAATAATACAATTAGCATAAGTGAGAAATGTTAAAATTATTGCAACGTGATTAACTGTTTTTATAACAGTTATGTCATCAAAAACTTTTAAAGAAAATGTTGGCAAAAACTGCCCTTAAAAAATATTTAGATCAACAGACTGAAACTGATTTACTACTATAATTTAACTTTTCATTGGTCTCTAACCCTATTGGCCTAACAAAATTGGTGTTTTATTTATGGTAATACTTAAAAAGTGTCAGTAGTCCCGGAGCAGCTATTCATCACTGGTAGATTTTGTTTAGAAGACAGAAAGGTAATTTATTGCAAATATATGACTAATAAACCAAATCAGTATGATAAAATGCTAGAATAGTGCCCTCTGAAACTATTTAACGTTTCCAAAATAATCATAAAACACTCCTTTCAAAAATACTTACCAAAAACTTAGGAACAGATCCGTGATTGTTTCAGCACAAGTGAAGAGAGCAAATACTATCCAATACATCATCCATTTTACCTGCAACGGAAAAAAGCTTTTTTACCCTCCATAAATAGAAATAATGCAAAAATACTGACATGGTGAAAAAGTAGTTACATTTAAAAATTAATAGGAATGAAGTTTGATAGAAAAAATATACAACTCAATGATTAAGTTCTCGTGAGACAATAAACATGTTTCCTCAAAACTACGTCAGCTAATGGTCCTAAGTTCTTAAATTAAAGAAGTTTGAATCGATCAAGTTTGCATGTAAAACAGCCAAACATGTTTGGTAACGGTGAATAGTTTATGTTGGTCTGAAAACACACACGCCCGACATTATTCCTTCACAGTCTAGTGATTCTCGATCCAGCCCAACGACCGTAGTACATTCAACAAGGCTTATCTAAAGTCCTTCCAATGATATATATATTTCAAATAGTTCTTGTATGAAAAGTAATTAAACAAATCACATTATTTTTTAGACTGATAAGTAAAAGCAGAAAAAAAAGTTGTTTAACTTTCCATAAGCTAAATATTATGAATTTATTTTTATTATTTATCTGTGTATGCATACTAAAATCAATTTTAACATAATCAAATAAGTATTATATAGTTTATGTTTTTATGATTTTGAACAATTAAGATGCAAAACTAAACTAAAACTATACTTGAATACTTTAGCACTAAAATAACATTATCGATAAGTGGTACGGGATTTAAGTTAAAAATATTTGCAAAACTAAGTTACATAACTTCTTGTGTACTTACGTATTCTTTAACATTTTTTGTTCTAACAGCTTTATATGATGCATAAGCGGGATAGAGTGTTCCGAACACCAATCTGAAAGCAGAATAGAAAAGCCCCATTTGGTAAAACTGTCTTGCACAAATTCAGTTCAAGGCACTATCAACACTTTTCAAGACAGTGAAGCTGTTGAAAACCACAAAGTCACATATTTAACAATGGTAAAGCCAGTTACCACTGCAAATCAACTTGTGTTCTCGGAGAGCACAAAACGCACTGGCAGCAATCAGACAATGACACGGTAGCCTACAAAGTTATGAAGCCTGAACACGATGATATGTGGAGCACAGAGCCAGTGTTCTGCAGCCAGTGACATGGTAACTGAAAAATTAGCAGAATTACATAATTGACTCCTCAACTTACAAGGCATCGCGTCGGCCTTGGCTGGCCGAGCAGATCTCATCTCAATGTCAGCCACACTTTCTTCCCACACATGGCAGCTGTCGATCTAGTTTCTACCTGATCTTTTGTCGGTTTGATTTTAAACTGGTATATTGAAAATTGTGCAAGTTCAAATATTACGCTGACATAAAAATTAATAGGAAATATCTGGTTTGAAAGGTAAAATTTTTAAAATCCTTTCAAAGTACCGGTAATGGATGTCTGGAAGGTCATGTTGAGTGTTTGGAAGGTAAACACTGCCAGAATTGTACTACTGACACAAAATTTTGAGGGTTGTTATAATTCAAGTAAAATGATTACGTTCACATCTTCATCATTTCCTTAGGGGTGCTTGTTGACCAAAATTTGTTTTTTTTAGCATTAGTTCTTTAAGTAGGTTTATTTTTATGTATAATTAAAATCTTATTTCTGTATGGATCACAAAATGTGTGAGTGATTAATTCAGATCACAAATTATAAAAATTGATTTGGTATTTTTAGATTTTTTTGTGTAACTTCAATTGTTTTTTATAGCCAACATTAAGACTGGTATTAAAACTAATTGATATAGCCCATAGTTTTAGTTCAAATGTTTTTCTGCATTTTTTTTTAATTGGTTGGATATTAAAACTGTTTACACTTTTTAAAAATGATTATTAAATTTCAATTTACTGAATGAATAAAATTTATACTGTCAAGATCGGACAAGTTGCACAAGGCAACAGAGCTGAAAGAAGAGGAATAGAGCACCGGCGGTAATTATTGAGTTTAGGTACGGCCATCGGAAAATGGAAAATTTTTTTTCTAATGCCAGAAATTTCACGATGATTCCGAAAATGATAGTTTTTTCCCGCGGAAAAGCTCAGAAAACCCTGGAAAATCGGAAAACCGGAAATGACTTTTTACCTTGAATTTATTGGTGTGGGTATTCAAATTAACCGGGATGTTAAGCTGATCACGAATATGTAAAAATTATTTTGATCCGATTTAAAATAAGCCGGAAAATGCGGAAAAAGTGTTGGAAAAGCTATAAGATAAACTATTTTAAAAGTATAAACTTATCATGTGGGTACTCAAATTACACGGAATCTGATGTAGAATATGAATATGTCTATATTAATTGAATTCAAAAATTAATACTCAATAAAGATAAAAAAACTTAGAAAACAAATAAAAACACACTGAAACTTACATAAATGAAGCAATAACAATGTTATAAATGGTTGTTATTTAAAATAAATTATTTGATATTAGGTAGTGCTATATACATTACATATTAATATAACATACAATAACCTAACTAGGAAACCTAATCTTAATAACCTAACGTAAACCAACCTAACTTAACCTAACCATCATGTAGGCATATGTGGGTACAACTATGCAACATTTTATGTGAAATGAAAATATATACTTGTTTATGGAATAAAACACATAAAGTCAGCACCCACACGATGGTTAAGTTAGGTTAGGTTAAGTTAAGTTGGGTTGTTTTAAGTTAGGTTTCTCTAGTTAGCTTATGGTATATTATATTAATATGTAATGTATGTAGTAGGTTACTACCTAATATCAAATAATTTATTTTAAATAATAACCATTTATAACATTGTTGTGCTTCATTTATGAAAGTTTCAGTGTGTTTTCATTTGTTTTCTAGGTTTTTATCTTTATTAATTGTTGTATTCAATTAATATAGACATATTCATATTCTACATGAAATTCCGCGTAATTTGAGTACCCACATGACATACTTTAAAATAGTTCATCTTATAGCTTTCCCGACACTTTTTTCCGCATTTCCCGGCTTATTTAAAATCGGATAGAAATAATTTATATATATTCGTGATCAGCTCCGTATTCTGGTTATTTTAAATACCCACTCGACGTATTTTAGAATAAAAACTTAATTTCCGGTTTTCCGATTTTCCGGGGTTTTTCGAGCTTTTCCGCGGGAAAAAACTATCATTTTCGGAATCAGCTTGAAATTACCGACATTTTGAAAAAAAAATTTCCATTTTCCGATGGACGTACCTAAACTCAATAATTACCGCACCGGCCTACCCTCAGAAGTCCCTGGTTCGATTCATGTATTTACCATATCAGAATATGATATTCCAGTAATACCATATGACTGTAACGGTGCTTGGGAAGGTACATTAAGCAGTTGGTCCCGGACAAAGTTGTTAGTTCACATTTCTTTGTCACTTGTGTGACTTAACTCTACACCACATCTTGGCCAGGTTACAAGGAAGAACACTACTTTGATAGCATTTAATATTACCCCTTAAGAGTCTGCACTACCTGCGCCATCTCGGCAGTTTGTCCCATAAGAGCAATGTTAAATTTGAAACATCACTGTAAGTTTGTTTTTCGTCGGAAAATTTCAAACTTGATGTCATTTTAAATGTTACCATAGTATCTAGTGCTTGACGTGATAGAAAATTAATTTTAAAAAATTTTCCACTCAAATAACGAATAAAATATGAACATATTTTACACCATTTTTTAACCACTTTTAAACAATTTTTAGTAGGTTTATTGAAAATCTATCCACGTCATGCACTCCGCCATTCCCTTATGGTGAACATATTCAAGTTTCATGCAAATCCGATGTAAGATTATCGAGATATGGTGTTTCAAAGACAACAGTAATGTTTTGAATTTAACATTGTTCTTATGGGACTAAAAATCCAAGATGGCGCAGGTAGTGCAGACTCTTAATAGGTTCACATAAGATGTTTGATGTTAACCCTTTATAGGAGTCACACAGCGGAATTTTCCTCCATGTGCTTATATTTTTGAAGAAAAATGTGTGTTGTTGGCGGCTGGTAGTTGTTGGAGTTACCATATTTTGGGCGCCTCTATCCAAGAACCGACATTTCCTTACTCCGCTCTTCAAACTCCCTTACATTCAATTTGACCGCATTGCATGGAGGTTTGCCGTATGTCACCGCTCATGGTACTAAGGTTCACAGAGCAAAGTTCCATGTGTCACCTGTGGTGTTGTTGCTTTTGTATGTTTTTTTGTTGCCTCCATGGACACTTTTATTAATTACACATGCTTTTTATACAAATTTGTAAAAATATAAGTTCAATGAAATTACACTTTTGGTCTATTATTTTAGTACTCGGAAATCACTCCATGACCTGTGAGTTATATCTTGAGTTTTGAAATCAAAGACACCCAAGAAGGGTTAAACCTTTACAACACTTTTGACTGATTGAAAACTACTTTAGAAGATACTATTGACATTGCCTATGCTTTCCTATTAATGTGGCAGTATCCTAAATCACACACATGGGTTAAATGTATCGGACTTCAATCAAATCCGTTCAACCACGCCTATTAACCCAGCCAAGAATTAAATACGGTAGTTAACAAATTTGTTTATATTGGGTTAATTAGTTTTACAAAAAACAGATGAGAACAAGGATAAAGCAACCTTTCGCCTTTATACATTCTAAACAAGCCCAAACTGTTGGTTTAAGCCAATGGATTGGATAAGAGTTCTCATTTTAATGTATTTAATCTGTGGTATCATCTAGATAACTTTTGTTGAGGAGCTACAGGGGTTTCAAGTTAACATCTTCTATTATGCAAGAGAAGCTGGTAGGAATTTGATAGTTTTTGTAACTTGAGTACTCCTTCAGCTCACGTTTCTGAACATTCCCACATGGAATATTATAGTGTTGCCCTTAATTTTTTTTCGCAGTCCTGTATGCATTAAAAAATTTGACTTATTTTCAATATAGCTAATTCTGTTTAAAACTGATGTGTGCTCTAAGAGCACATTTAAAGGATATCCCTTTTCTTGTTCTCCCTTTGCTAAGAATTTAACCAACTTACACAATTTAAACATAGACTACAAAGATTTTTAAATACGTCTTTTATTTATGTTTTTATTATTACATTAGAAATCACTCACTCGTAGAAAATCAGGGTGTCTACAGCTCAAAACAAAAAATTCCTGGACTTATACATTTAAGGACATTTACAAAATATTTAAAGACATTAGGCCTATATATTGGTTTTTAACAATTTTTACCAAAATAATATTAAGCTTTTTTTGTTAAAGTTTTTGTAGTGAGATTTTAAAGTTAACCAAAAAACAAAAACAATGCTCTATATTTTGCTAAGATTAATTTGTTACTGCAACAGGTTACTTATGATTCATCCATTATAGTACCCTTCTTCCATGAGATTAACATTAAAACTTCGAAAGCCTGTAGTGTGTAGCCCTGGGGCCGATGTGAATTACAATGGGATCTGCTCATCTACAGGACACTACCTTTCTAACGGCATGTGTGGATTTCTCCTACGATGCACAAAAGCTGGGAAAAGTCCTATCCTCCTGAGGAAAATAAGCATGCTTGCATATTAATATAGGCTATAGATTTTTTAACATATATGCTAATATATAATGTTAAAATGAGTGTTTTCCTGGGCAATTACAAGAATTAATAGATAATCATCAGAGCTGAACTACATCTACACCAAGCTTAAGGGGGGGAGGGGGAGCAAAACTGGGATGTCACAAATTTACGCTCTTTGCTACAATGGATGATTATGAAAAAGAAAAGAGCGAAGCCAGGACGGTTTTGAGGAGATTTTCTCCATTGTGAGAAATCAAGTTCTGGTTTTTGTTTGTGCACATTATTTTTTAATGGATAGACTATAGGGCACTGGTAGGTCTATATTTACTATTATCATTTTCAATCTTATTTGCTGAATATTACCGCATCCTAGGGCTATGATTGCAACCATCATTGTTGTTTATCTACAAGTTTAAACCTCTTTTATAACTGTAGATCAAATCATTGCTATTCCCAAACTGGTTAGGGGTATCCCTACATTACAATTCTGTATGGCACGCGATTTGTCTAATCTTATTGGAACACGGTAGAGACCTCTCTCTAGTTGTATTTTCTTTAAAGTTAAATTTACATAGCTTATATGGCAGAGTCTTGCTAATCCGAACTAGGCTAATCAGGACAGGTCCAGACCCATTTTGGCTTTAAAAGTAAAGTTTGGGTTGGATTAGACGTAATTCATAAATAAAAGGAATGAAGATATTGACTCTGATACAGAGGAGGTACGATACCCGAACTCAATAATGATCAACCTGCAGAAAGCGTTCACTATCAATGAAACCACGTTAAATAGAGTAAAATTGTTATAAAGTTTATAAACATCAATCGGACCATAGAAAAGTGGCCACAATAACAATGGAACCAAACCTAACAACTGTAAATTCCAAGTAATAAGTTATCAATAAATTGGGATTTCTACTGATTTTAACCCTCCGAGAGTTCAATATAGCACCCCTAGTACACATTTTTTAAAGGTTTATCATACTTTCAAAAATACAAATTAGTAAAAAATATATTTTATGACCTAGCACTATAAATGTATAAATCTATACTTATTTAATACGCTAAGGTTTTTTTTTTTTTGTCTTGAGAACTCCTCCTACAATTTTCAACCGATTTTCAGGTTTTTGGTGTCGTTGGATAGGGCTTGGTCTGTAGTTGTTTCCACCAAAAACTGATGAGAATCTGACAGAAAATAAAGGCATTATCCACCATTGAAATCTCAAAATTTCCCATTTAAATAACATTGAGATTGAATAAAGCATTTTAAACATCTGTTAATAATCAGCTGTAAATACGTGTAGGTTTAGTGATTGCAGATAGGGCCTATTCACAATATTGGATTGGTCGGTCGTCAATGATTTAGAGATAACATTTTTCAATTGTATTAAAATAAATTGCTTGATTTCGAGCAACAAGTTTACTAGTTGTATCAAATAGATCAAATGGACTACCTAACAATACAAAAATGTTTACCCTTACTTATTGTTATCAAAATTAGGCTACAGATTGAAAATTATAAAAATTACAGAAAAATGTTGTACTTATATAACTTTGCTCTCCCCTAAAATAATTTTGGATACACATAATCAAAATTTCAAGATACATTTTGTTTAGAATTTTATGCAGTTCAAGAAAATATATAAAGAACCTCTAACTTAAAACCTCTAAACATGTTGGTTTTATTCAACATACATCCAATATAGGATGTATGTTGAATAAAACCAAATATGTTCTACAGTACTTACCCTAATCCCATAAGAACACATGTAAAATCAAGCTAGGAATATTACACTAATTATTATTACTCATATTTATGATCATAAACTCAATAAAACATATTAATTTATTCCAATAATGTAAATTAAAGGTATTAGTAACACTTTTAATCATTCATAACCTTAAAACAATTGGTAAAATATGTATTTCGTTGTTTATAAAGTTAGCAGATGGTAACAGTTTTTCCCCAGATGTTTCATTGCATATTAAAAACAACCAATCACGTTCCGACATTTGAAATGGGTGTTTTTGGATAGCTTAGAATCTCCCAATAACAGCGGCAGCGTTCACGGGTCCGTTTCTGTCATTCACTATATATAAAGTACATCACAGGTAAAGTGTAACAGGTATAAAGTTACATCACGTTTTTGAACCGTAAAAAAATCGACTCAAACGCTCGGAGGTCGACAAGCTGGGCCGAAAAATCGACGATTAACGCTCGGAGGGGTTAAGTAAAGAAAAAGCTAGTATTTTACTGCGGGACTCTAATGTATTTAAAAAAGTTTACACTCACCCTTAAGCTCCATATGAGACCAAGATTTAATTAAAATAGTTTGAGCATCCATATCTACATATGTGTTGGTTGGTTCAAAGCAGTCTTATTCAAGTGATTGATTTTTAATGAAAAGTAGACCTGAATAATATAATATTGCTATTGGTCCAAATAATAGTTTTGACAACATCAGGTAATTATATAGAAAAAATCCATCTACTATACTAATTTGCACTGCTGCCAATTTTTTGACCAATTAAAAAATTTGTAACCACAGTAATGAAAGACAAACAGGTTCCTCGGTTTTAATCAAACTCAACTGAAAATCACTGAAAATTTGTAGGCCTATATTCTTAATAGAGACTTTAGACTAGGAAATCCTGTTGAGTTATAAACTTTTGATGGTAGTTAAACTTAAACATATATTAGGAAATCCAAAAAGCAAACTTGAAGATAATTCAAAATCTGGAATATACGAAATACAGTGTGAAGGTTGTGAGCTGAAATATATTGGTCAAACCAGAAGAAACCTCAAAACGAGAATAAAAGAGCATGTTGCATACATAAAACACAACCGACCTGAAAAATCTGCCATGGCCAAACACTGTATTCAAGTGGGTCACACCTTTTGACAAAACAGCGCTAAAATTTTAAAACCAATTACAAAACCAAATCTTCTGAATGCTTGGGAATCTTTATATATTGGAAAAACAAAGAATTTATTAAATCTGGACACTGGACCAATTCCAAATTCATTATTATTAAACTCCCATTTTACAAAAATTAAGTAATAGGCCTATCTAGAGTCAAAATTATACTTACGTATTTCTATACATGTTTATACATATACCAATACCTATTTTATTTTATTTTTTTTTTTTTTTTTAATTAACTTCAGCTGATCATATGTTACATTTTGTACTATATTTAAAATTAACATTGTAAATGTAACCTTTCAGTTTGTGAAATGTCTGAGGATGATATCATAGATATCGAAAGGCCTCACAAATATAAAAATTATTATAAAATATTGGTGGTTTTAATTTTAAATTGTATTCTCAATACAATATTACAGCTCTTACATTATTAGATCAATATGGCACTTAAGTCCGCTGAGCTGAACAAACTTCACAAACTGAAGCAAAAAGTAAGTCTAATAGATTTAGATATAAAATTTTTGAAAAAAATGTAAATCGTTCAAAATTTTTCCAAAGTTTATTAAAGTTAATATTTTAATATTTTAATTAAAAATAAAACTACTGAAAGAGTACTATACAATGCAAAAATGGATTGGCTACGATTGGAAATAAAAAGTTTGTATTCAAAACAACAAAATTTAGAACTTCAAGCCATGGAACGACATTTAAAGATAACTAAATGTTTAGATATTTTACTTGAGTTTTGAAGAGAAATACCTAAACATTCTCAAAAGCATACAGTATAAGTATGAGAATAAAAGAAAAACATTAGATAAAAATGAAAGAATATGTTGAAGTTTCCAATGACGATACGTCTGATGACACCACGACTAATATATTTCCCGATCATAAACTTGTTCATAACCTGTCATCTGAAACCTTTTCTGAAGATGAAATTAACGTTTTAAATAAAGGTCTCAATTTCAATTTGAAAACAGGAAATGAAATAACATCTATGATAGTTGATGAGGAGACAAACATACAAGAATTTAATGAAAACACTAAAAATAAAGTTCGATCTGAGGTTTACCAATCCCTTTCAAAGGAAAATAATGTAAAATGCAATAACAAATATAATTATTTACCTATTATCCAATCTTTGAAGTCAAAAAACGTTTTTTATTTAAAAGCCGATAAGAGCAATGCCATTGTAATTTTAGATAAGAATGAGTATTATAGAAGAGTTGATAATATGATAACCTCAGGGTCGTATGAGCTATGTTCTAAAAATCCTCTTCCGAAATTTACAGCAGCAGTAACAACAACACTGAAACAATGTAATCTTGTAATAGATAGTAATTTGAAAAGAAAACTCCATGTTCCAAACCCAGTGATTCCTCGACTTTACTGTTTGCCAAAAATCCACAAACCAGGGGATGGAATGAGACCGATTGTATCATGCATTAATTCTCCTACTTACTTTATTTCAAAATGGTTAGTAGAAAGACTCCGAAAGCTTTGAAATGTTTCCTTCATGTTCTATCAAGAATAGATATGAATTCATCGAAAAAGTCCAAAATTTAAATCTAAATGACCATGAATATTTAGTGTCTTTTGACGTTGTTTCACTGTATCCAAGTGTACCTTTACAAATTACAAAAGAATTATTTCATGAATGGTTTACCACACTCAAATTACCAAATGAAATGATTGATGAATATTTACTACTCATTAACTTGTGCATGTCGCAGAATACGTTCCAATACAAGGATTCTTTTTATACTCAAACGAATGGAACAGCGATGGGAAACCCACTGTCGTGCTTCGTCGCAAACATTTTTATGAGTCATTTTGAGATAAAAGCAAAAGAAGCATTGTCGTACTTTCCTAGGACATGGGTGAGATACGTAGATGACGTTTTCACTATTTTCAACAAAAATGAAAATCTAAATTACTTTGTTAACAAATTAAATTCGTTTTATCCTTCTATCAAATTCACGTATGAAGTTGAAACAAATCAAAAATTAGCTTTTCTAGATGTACTAGTTATAAGAAAAGAAAACACACTAGAATTTGACATTTTTAGAAAACCAAATCATACAAATAGATTTATAACGAATGATTCAAATCACCCTTCAGAGCAAAAACGATCGGTCTTCAACTCAATGATCCACAGGCTTCTAAATACTCCTCTATCGAAAGAAAACTATGAAAAAGAACTTAAATATATAAAAGACATTGCAATATTCAATGGTTATGAAACCAAACTAATTGACCATATCCTGAACAAGGCAATAAAAAAGAAACAAAAACAATCCAGAACAACGCTACAGCCTTTAAAAGAAGAAAGAAAAATGGATAAGTACTACTTATACTAAAAATTATAAAGATATAAAGAAAGCTTTCGAGAAAAATACAAATATATATCAAAATTTCCTTCAAAACGAACAACAAATTAAAAAATATATTAGGAAATCCAAAAAGCAAACTTGAAGATAATTCAAAATCTGGAATATACAGAAATACAGTGTGAAGGTTGTGAGCTGAAATATATTGGTCAAACCAGAAGAAACCTCAAAACGAGAATAAAAGAGCATGTTGCATACATAAAACACAACCGACCTGAAAAATCTGCCATGGCCAAACACTGTATTCAAGTGGGTCACACCTTTTCCCAAAACAGCGCTAAAATTTTAAAACCAATTACAAAACCAAATCTTCTGAATGCTTGGGAATCTTTATATATTGGAAAAACAAAGAATTTATTAAATCTGGACACTGGACCAATTCCAAATTCATTATTATTCAACTCCCATTTTACAAAAATTAAGTAATAGGCCTATCTAGAGTCAAAATTATACTTACGTATTTCTATACATGTTTATACATATACCAATACCTATTTTATTTTATTTTATTTTTTTTAATTAACTTCAGCTGATCATATGTTATATTCTGTACTATATTTAAAATTAACATTGTAAATATAACCTTTCAGTTTGTGAAATGTCTGAGGATGATATCATAGATATCGAAAGGCCTCACAAATATAAAAATTATTATAAAATATTGGTGGTTTTAATTTTAAATTGTATTTTTAATGGTAGGCCTATTTTTATTTTTTAAATTCCAAAATGATTGAAAAATTGATAAAAGGTTGTTATTGACTAACCTAATATATAATAAAATTCTAATGATAGCATATTCATGGGTAAATATAAATTAATTTTGCTCCCCGATTTAAATAAGTTACCCGGGTATTTTACATCACTAATTACACAGTTCCTCTAGACTCCAAAGTAATAATAAGGGCAACTTGAAGGCCAGGCTGCAGAGCAGATTCTGCAGAGGTTAACCTTCGCTTAGGACCTGATGGGAGGGTTAAAATCCTTTGTTTACAGCATACAGGGTCAAAAAAAGTTTGGAAACTGTAAGTTATAATATCTTTTAACCCTCTGAGCGTTACAGTCGATTTTTCAATGGTTAGAAAACCTGAGGTAATTTTATAGTGAATGACAGAAACGGAGCCATGAACACTACCGCTGTTACCAGGAGCTTCTAAGCTATCTGATAACATCAATTTCAAATTGCGGAATGTGATTGGTTATTTGTAATATCAAAAGAAACATTTGGAAAAAACTGTTGCCATTTGCCAACTTTGTGAACGACAAAATATGTATTTTACGAATTGTTTTAAGGTTATGAATGATTAAAAGTGTCATAAATATTGTTCATTCACTTTATTGAAATAAATTAATATGTTACCATAAATATGAGTAAGATATAGTGTTCCTAGCTAGAAAGAAATGACGATTCCCCAATCACAGGACTGCAGCAAAGACAACGATGGTAAATAAAAAAATACCCCCGTCGCAGCAGACCTGCTTACTCAGCGAATTTCCAATGGAATTTTGGTATATTTTCTATTACCACATAAAATCCATGGGGATGAGAGTATGTAGGTTTGCCGCCATATGGGTTTTGTTGGTAAATATAAGTTAAACCCTACCTAGTGATTGGACATACCAAATTTTATAAGGCTATGGTGTTCTTTTTATTTTCCCCATAAACCCTATAGGGGTGAGTACGTAGGTTTGCCGCCAAATGGGTTTTCTAAGCAAATATAAGTTAAACGCTTCCTAATGAATGTACATACCAAATTTTATCAAGATATGTCAATAAATAAGCAAGTTAGAAGGTTTTGTTGATTTCCCATAAGAATAACATGAAAAACATACTTTTTGGATTTTCTCCATAACCATTTAAGCTGGGTAAAAAATTCAAAATACTAGATTGTTTGTTTTTTTAAGCTCTTTTAAATGGTTTAAGTTAAAATTGTTGAATTTTCTAAATAAAAGTAAAAAAAGCCAAAAACCCATTTTTAACCCTTTTGAAACCCCATAAAACCCTGTTCCCATGGTCCGATCATTCTGGTTCGCGAACTCAACCTAGTAGACGCTGGCTTACATCCCTGTACCAAATTTCATCAAAATCGGAGGTTCCGTTCAAAAGTTATCGTGTTAACGGACACATAGATATATATATATATATATATATAGATATATATATAGATATATATATATATATATATACATATATATCAATTTGAACGAACGGTGTTTTTGGCTTCTAGGGACCTCAAAACGAAAAAGTATCATGGTCCCGGGCTTAGGTCTTACCGTGACTACTACCGTAATAGCGTATTCCCTATAGGGAAATTCGCTAAAAATGGTAAATAGGCCTAACTTGATTTTACATGTGTTTTTATGGGATTAGGATAAGTACTGTAGGATATAGAACTAGGCCTATTTTGTTTTATTCGTTATAAATTTTTTTCAAATGCTTCTTGCTTACATTAATTGTATATTTTCTTGTTCTCCATAAAATTCTAAGATTTTTTTTTCTAAGATTTTTTTCAAACTTTTACTTTCTCCCCATATAGGCCTACCATAGTAGGATGGAGAAAGTATTGTTTTCGTCGAAATTTTCAAATTTGAGTTGGTGGATTTATCCGTTTATGTGCCCCTTGAGTCCAAAAAAGTGGTTTTTGGAGTGATGTCTTTCTGTGTGTATGTGTGTGTGTCTGGATGTTAACAGAGCTAGAGAAGGCCCCAATTGCCCGATTTTAATTAAATTTGGTATGTATTTCCATATCCACCATAATTCCAGGTGTTCTTTTTAATTTTTTTATTTTTAGGGTAGTTTTCTCCCAAAACCCCTTAAAAAACCGTAAAAAAATCCAAATTTATAAAAAACGGCTCTAAAGAATTTGATTTAGATTTTGGGGAGTTTCTTAACATTAAAACACTGAATAAAATCTCCGAGAAAACTTGTGTTCAAAAGTTATAAAAATTAAAATGTTTTAAAAATCTGTTTTTTTTTTATTTTCTAGAAAATTGCTAACTTGAAATAAATTTTACTTGTCACCACCAAAACGAGCTCAAAAAACTAAATAGGCCTAATCCAGTACTCTGAATTATTGCTCTAAGTTACCTAAGTCAAGTGGTTGCGGAAAAAAATCTATTTTTCGTTAAGCGTTAAACGCAGTACGTTGTTAAGTCACAGACGGGCATAGAGTCAAACTCGTGCTGCACAGCTGGTAGCTATCCGACTACGCCATCAAGACATCAAGAATCAAGAATGTTTATTTACAACTTAAAGCATGTTAACAAAAAAAACTTGCACAGGAAAACGTCAATAAAAAACTTAGAACAATAATGTTTGGAGTCTTTTACACGTTTTTCATTTTGTAGGGAGAAAGTATGTCAATTATCTGATACTGTTTATTTTATTTTTGACGTATAGCCTAATCGACAAACAATGGGAAAACAAGTAACTGCGATTCAAATAACACAACGTGTCCCCCAACATCAAGGCAACATCATTTTTTAGATCATGTCCAAAAGAAGAGGCAAAGGAAGAAAAATCAAAATTAGAATCAGTCCGCAACCATCTTAAAATCTTCCATCAAAACACTGATAGAATGAACAATAAACTAGAGAGAATCAATCATCTATTACTAAACATAGATCCTGACTTGGTCGTTTTAACGGAGCACGGTAACTCACCAGTGCAGATTGAAAATACTAGACTCATAAATTACACATTGATTGCAGCATTTGGAAGGGAAACCCATCTGAAAGGGGGAGTTGTGATCTGTAAGAAGAACGATCTGAAGAATGAACTTATTGACCTAGCAATGGAAAATCGTAGTATTCCTCTAGTATGTGAGTTTCTAGCAGTGACATTAGTTTTAAGTAACTCCAAAAATCTGCATATTATCGGAGTGTATCGTCCTCCATCGAGCAGCCTAGAAACGTGCAGAATATCTCTTGATCTTCTATCGGACGTCATCGAGTCCTTGCCTGTAGTAAACTCGTGCATCTTAATCATCGGAGATCTTAATATAGACCACCTTAAGCCATCTACTGAGAATAGAATGCTAAACGAAATTCTAGCCTCACACAATGTACCTACAGAGAATTCTCCTACCTCCAACTAGAATCACGCCCACCTCAACCACATCAATTGATGCGGTATGTTCAGATCTCAATTTGGAACTAATAGAGGTTAAGGTTATGAGTACAGGAATATCTGATCATACCGGCCAGCTTTGCACATTGAATCTTCCATGCTTATCTGAAAGGCCTGCACCAATAACAACTCGGAATACCAGTCTAAGCAACCTGAATGATCTAAAAAGATATCTATCTATTGAAACTTGGGATGACGTCCTCAACTCCAATGATGCCAAGGAAGCATACACCACTCTATTGAGTTTAGTCACAATAGCTCTAGATCTAACGTGTCCATATAAACAATCAAAGTCCTGTCGTAAGGCCAACAAGAAAATCTTCTGTGATGACGAGGTTCTTCAGCTAAAACAAATGTATCTAGAAGCAATCGACTGCTTCGTTTTGAGTGGTCAGCAAGAACATAAAATAAGAGCTAATGAGCTGAAAAAAGAGTACGATCTGAAATTGAGAGATCTTAAACGAAACTTCAATGCAGACCTCATAAATACTGCGGAGAACAAAACCAAAGCAATTTGGAGGGTAATAGATAGCGAGAGGAAGTTGAACAAGCCTACCAGTTCTGCAATTCATTCCTTAAAAGTAGATGGACATAACATAACAAACCCTTTCGAAATTGCCTGTCAATTTAATATGCATTTCACAACAATTGCTGAACAAACTCTTGCGCCATGCCAGAAGAGACCTTCTGTACAAACTGGAAATGAAATCATTCAACAACCCTGCATGACAGTTTTTCAGGCCACAATCGAGGATGAGGTTGAAAGAATTATAAGCTCGCTAAAGCCAAAACCATCATCGGGATTAGATGAGATATCATAAAAAATGCTGAAGTTCTGTAAGGATGAGCTCACAACACCCCTTGCACACGTCATAAACCTGTCCCTCCAACAAGGTCTGTTTCCATCAGAAATGAAAAAAGCTAAAGTTATACCCCTGCACAAAAAAGGAAAGAGAGAAGACATGGGGAACTATCGCCCAATTTCCTTAGTGCCAACATTCTCTAAGATCATCGAGAGAGTTGTATTGAAGAGACTTTTTGATCACGTGATTACTAACAGTCTACTCACGAAGTATCAACATGGCTTTGTAAAAGGAAGATCAACTATCACAGGCTTGACAGACATGGTGGAGCATATAATTGAGGCGGTAGCTGGAAGAAGGGCCTATAGTCCCATAGGCCCTTTTTGAGGAGAATGCAGAAATGTGTTCTTTACATGTTATTCTACTTCCACACCAAATTTCATTGTGTTATCTTGATCCGTAAAGTTGGTACAGCGTTTTTTCTGAGGCATGTCATAGGCCCCTTTTCAATAGAACATACGATTGGTAGTGCAATATAATAAAATATATTATTATTTTCTAACATATCCTCATGTTTCCTTGCCAAATAATTCAAGTTGGTTTACCTGTTTGTTTGCATAAATTTTATAGGCCTCTTTTCAACAGATGTTTTGTGTTATTGAAACATGTTATCCCATGTAAAAAAGGATTCTCTGTGGAAAGGGCCTATAAGAAAAATAACAAAATATTGTTGAAAAGACTTTTACTACACAATATATCAAATATGTCTTAAACATCATTGTTTTGTAAATATTAAATACCTAATAATGATGCTTATTTTTTGTCTAGTAGGCCTATTAATTAAAAAAGATTGGTCCCTGTTGGATTCAAAAGTGATGAGTTGGAGTTAGTTTATTGGTTTGTTTGAAGAGTATGAACTTTGAAATTAGATTTATTTTACAAATAAATTTTTTTTAAAGTTTTCCCGTCTTTTTATCTTTTAAATGAACCAGTCTTTTTATCTTTTAAATAGATCAATAACTTTTGAATCTAGGGTAGGTAATCGTCTAGGGTAAAAGCATGCTAGACAAAAAATAAGTTTTATTATAATTAGGTATTTTATATTTAGGACTCTTATTGTTGTTTAAGACATGTTATGTATTGTATAATAAAAGTTTTTCCAACAATATTTTGTGATTTTTCTTATAGGCTCTTTTAAAAGAATCGTTTTTTATTCATGGGCCCCTCTTCAATAGAATAGGTGTTTTGTGAGGGCACTGAAAAAGGGCCTATAAGTTACTTTAATTAAATGGATATTTAATAAATTTTAATGAATTAAACATTATATTTTCAATAATTTCTTCATCATTAATAAATGGTAAACCTACTTCAATCTAACATACAAGTAAAACTGGAAGAAAATATTATTTTTCATACTAGTTAAACTTTCAAACTCGATTTTCCATAACTAGCATTTTAGCTTATAGGCCCTTCTTCCAGCTACCGCCTCAATTGACAGTATTGAAGAGGGAAAAACAGTGTCGGGGATATTCATGGACCTGAGCAAAGCGTTCGATTGCTTAGGCCATGATTTAATCCTGAAAAAGCTTCACTCACTTGGAATCAGCGAATTGGCTTTGAAGTGGTTCGACAGCTACTTAAAGGACAGGTCTCAGATCGTTGAAATCAGCCATACCATAAACCAGCAGACTACGATCTACACCACTTAATGTCTCCCGTGGGGTGCCACAAGGATCTGTCCTCGGACCGGTAATGTTCATCCTTTTTACCAATGACTTACCATCCTTCATCAGTCCGCAAGCAGATGCTTTTGTATGCAGACGATTCTGTCATCGTATCGTCAAAGAAGTCTATAGAAGAACTGGAAATAACCTCCTTCGTTGCAATTAGCGTGGCCACTGAGTACTGCAACAACAATGATTTAGTCTTCAATGGAGACAAAACCAAGCAATTGGTGTTTGGAACAAGAAAGAACGAGCTTGTAGGTCTGCCTCACATGAACACTTCAAACTCATAAACACTCATTCATAATCACTTATTCATAAACACTTGAGAGTTGTATTGGATGAAGATCTTTCTTGGAAGACTCATGTAGAAGACCTCTGTAGGAAACTCGGTGGCGCGTTGTATGCAATACGGAGAATGGTAGCTACCAGCACACCAGAAACTGCCAAAATTGCCTACTATGCACTGTTTGAGTGCCATACTAACTATGGAATAGTCTTGTGGGGAGGGTCATCATCCGAAAATCTGAACAGGGTTTTGCTCCTCCAAAAGAAGGCCCTCAGAATCATGGCTGGCTTAGATGTTAGAGAAAGCTGCAGACAAGTCTTCAAGGATAGGCAAATTCTTACAGTTGTGTGTAGCTATATTTTAGAAGTAATCATGTCTGCTTTTTCAAGGGGACTGATGCCAAGACATGGAGACCTTCATCGCCACAACACACGACTTGCTGGAAACTTCAACCTTCCCTCACACCGGACAACCCTTCTAGAAAAGAAACCAGCTTATGCTGGTGCCAAATTTTTTAATCTCTTGCCAAAAAACTTGAAAAAACTAGAAGAAAGAAAACTAAGATGTCATCTCAAGCACTGGCTGTTGCAGCGCCCTTTCTATTCTGTAAAGGAATTCTTATCGTGGAAAGACTTTGATTGACATGACATTGTTTATATTAGTTTTAAGAATTGTGACGCTTGTCAAATCTTGATGATTTCGAATAAAAGATATTCTCTCTCTCTCTCTCTAATTTTGGTAACAAAAAGTAGGGGTAACAATTTTTGTATTGGTAAATAGTCCATTTTCTCTACTTTCATACAAGATATCAGACATACCTCCATTCATAGAACTACCGTACGTCATACAATATATTTTTTATTAATTTTCATTTTAAAAGTATGCAAAACCTTTAAAAAATGTGTACGGTAACTCTCCAGGAGTGCAATATTGAATGCTTGGAGGGTTAAAGTATCAAAGCAATAACTTAAGTTAAATCTAAAACTTTGCAAATTGATTTTGAGTGACAAAGTCTACTTCCTGAAGTTTTTAATGTTCTTGGACCTCTGAGAGGGGACAGTCCATAAGTAGTGAGAAGAAAATCTTAAATGTAAGCAAAGGTCAATAGGCCTAGCCCATGTACTAGGCCCACATCAAATTAAAAGACTAAGAATAAAGAACAAAGCTGCAATCCCGCCCTCAAAAGGACGACTGAGTAAAAAATGACAGGCGATCAAACTTATCTTACTGATATTTCGCCTATATATTTATTTATTCTCAACGGCAAACACCATTTACATAATAAGTTAATTACAATAGTGAAAAACATAGCGTTGCAAGATGGTGAAACAAAAAAGAAACAAACAAAAACGTAACAATACAACAATGTGCAACAATACAAATAACCCATGTAACAATAACAGTAACAATAACAGGTAACAATAACAAAATGCAGCAATAAATATATGACATGGTAACAAGCAACAATGTGGCAATGTGTAACATAAAAAAAAATCAACATTACAACATTGCTTATCTTGATTATTTACATGAAAAGCTCCCCATCATTATCAAATTTTATTTTGGGTGTACCTACTTACGCCAGTGGCATTTTTTTACGTTTTTGACAGGTATCGGTCCAAACCCCAGTCTTGTAACTAGGCCTATCTAACATCGACCAGTTAGATAGTAGGCCTAACAGAACACTAAGTTAGCCAATGACAAATGGCTACTGGGTCAGGAATCGAACCTTTAAATGGCTACCTACTAAGTTAACTTTTCTCAAGATCGAACCAGCAACCTTTGGATTCTTTAAAGGCGAGCACTTTTTAACCACTCAGCTACCCAGCCAGTTTTGAAAGTTACTATGATTATTTTTAATGGATGTATCCATTGGAAATAAATAAATGTGTCAAGAATTATTGTACTCCATGACTTGGTCAAATAATGTGAGTTTAGGCTTAGGACCTACTGCCTACAATAAAATATTTCTGATTTTTCTTTAATACGTGGCAGGGATGGTTTGTTGAATGTAGGTACATTCAGTAACCCTCTTACGATACATCTCATTGTGTTTCTATATTGTAAGGATATGAGATCTTAACCCTCCAACTGGTGAACGTCGCGATCGCGACCCATTTAGGCCGTTCTAAACTGGTACGATCCATTTGCAAGGTCTATGTAAAATGCATTTTACTTCGTTATTTTATAGTCAATGTCGATGTTTTTTATATAGTATGAAAGAGGAAAAGATGAACAATCTAGTCATCATATGTTCAGCTGTATTTGTTGAAATATCAGTATGTTGGTAAGACTGAATTTCTGGTGTTTGTTTTTGTTTACGCGTATCGTAGGGGCGGCGCTGTTTTGTGGTTATGTTATTACTTGAAATGCAAATTTTAGTGAATTATAGTTAGTTTGCAATGTAATAATGAGTGAATTGAGTAATTATAGTGCTATTTGGGCCTTCTAAATGAAGATTCAGAGTACAAAGTGAAGTTGTCAGTGAACATGAAAGTTGTGAGTTAGGCCTAGGCCTAGGTGAGTAAATAGGCCTAGGCCTAACTTTATTAATTTATTATAAATAAATATAATTATTTATATACATAACAAATAGTTATATTTAATATTTATAAATAGTTCTAGTAAAAATTTTATCATAAAAAATTAATAAAATAAAAAATAAAAAATTTAAAAAATATGGTGGCGAAAATGTGGTTTGTGCTTACCTCACATATTTGCTTTGTAATATTTTATTTATAATATAAACAATCAAGTGTTATACATCAGTAAAAAGCCAATAAAATTGTGGTTATTTTGGCTATCTTAGTTTTGTTGTATGGACAACATACCTTACCATGATAATACTCTAAAAGGAAAATAATAAGAAAAAAAAATCTTTATTGTTACAAAATAGGAGGATTAACAAAATAAATTTTTGTAAGTACACTAAAAACAATATTGTTTTGAATAGCCTATTTCATTCTGAAAAAATTGATATATAATTTGTATGTTTTATATACCAATTTATATGTTTTATGTTGTTTGTACTAAATGTTTGCGCGGCGGCCAAAAAAACCTCACCAGTAAAGGAGGTTATAATGACCAGTTCGAGGGTTAAAATAGATTACGATTTAGCTGCCTGCTGCCACAAAGGACGGTGAGGCCTAGTCTCAAATGCCAAAGGCAAAAGCTTGATTTCTAGAGAAAAATTAATTCTGAAACAATTGGCTCTATAAGTGCAACGCATTATAGTAGTGATTGTTAATAATCAAATAGCAGGTTAATAATCATGTAAATTTAAAATGTGTATTTTTAACTCGTAGCAACAGGCAAACAATGAACAATTTAAACAAAAAGTTGATGAAGATCTTTGAACATTAGACTTACATCACCATTTTTGCAATCAAATAATGGATGGCCATAATTAATACTTACATCACCAAACGTGACAATATTGCAGATATCATTATTTAGAAGCATTAAATAAATTTAGATCACAGAACCAAAAGTCTTCAAGTAAGCACCAACTCTCCATCAGCTATCGAACAATCGAACAGCCATCTTTGAACGTTAGAAGATGCAGTGACGTAACGGTTGTTTTGGTCACGTGACAAAGAACTACTTTTATCGTCCCGCTGAGGCGGAATCCAATGTAGGTCTTCGTGCACCGGCTGCACAGTGTTTTCTCAAGTATCAAGGCGCGAGTCGTGGTGGTGTACTAGTGTCAAATGTGTTGTGTTGATAAAGTTTGACATTTGTGAAGTTTTGTGAATTGAATATGTCAAAAAAGTGTATATAATGGCTGTCAGATATAGAGATGAAATAGTAGGCAAACGATTTTTGTCTGTAAGTGGCTTTACTAAGTTAAAATTGTCCAAAATAAGTGAGTGGGGATGGAGGGCGGGAGTTGTACGTGCTGCAAGTCATAAGGATAACAAACACAAGGATTTACAGGTAGGAAAATGCTTCTTTTTATTAGATTATTGGATAATATATAGGTTTCCGTAATTGAATATGTAGTATTAAATTATAAATTTAATATTATAATTTATAAGGGATACATTCCGGGCCGAAGTCATGTCATTTCCTTCCGTTCTCTTATTAACTTATAGGACAGTAACTTAATGTGCTTTATTCTTTAAAAATATTACATAAGCTACAAATATGATAGGCTAACAACCAATTCCATAAGGGTGAATTAATTGTAGGCTGTATGTGTCAGAAGAGAGGGGCCTGTGAGCTAACTTATTACTTTCTCCCTCTATACCATAGTATATGGAGAAAGTATTGTTTTCGTCAAAATTTTCGAATTTGAGTTGTTGGTGGATTTATCCATTTTGGTTCCCCCTGAGCCCAAAAAAGTGGTTTTCGGAGTGATGTCTGTCTGTGTGTGTGTGTGTGTGTCAGGATGTAAACAGAGCTAGAGAATGCCCTAATGGTCCGATTTTAATTAAATTTGGTACATAGGTCCAAATCCACGATAATTCCAGGCGTTTTTTTCATTTTTTTGAATTTTTGATTTTTAAGGGTATTTTACCCCCAAAAACCCTCAAAAATCATCAAAATCAAAATTTCTCAAAAACGGCTCTAACGATTTTGATTAAAATTTTGTGGTTTATTAAGCTTAAAATGGTGAATAAAATGACACCACCCGCATCTCCGGGAAAACTCGCGTTCAAAAGTTATAGAGTAAAAAGTGTTTTAAAAATCAATTTTTTGGATTTTGAAAATAGCTGTTGTCTGGAAATAAATTTTACTTATCACCATTAAATCAAGCTCAAAAAACTAAATAATCCAGTATTTTAAATTATTGCTCTACGTCAAGTGGTTGCGGAGAAAATTTAATTTTTCGTTTAGCGGTAAACGCAGTACGTTGTTAAAAGTTACATACGCGCGTAGGGTCAAACGAGCGCTGCTCAGCCGGTAGCTATCCGACGGAGTCATCAAGACATTAATGTTTGAAGCTTTTAACATCTTTTTTACAATGTTGGGAGAAAGTATGTGTCAGTTAACTGATACCGTTTATTTTTAATCATCGGGATAAGTTAAGTTACTTGGTAACTTACTGATCAAGTGAAAAAATTAATTTCGGAATAGTTTGAACGGTTTGTAAGTTAATTTCTGCAGTTAGCAGTAGGCCTAGGCCTAATATGAATTTTGGTAAAAAATTTTTAACCATCTTTTTTATTAATTTATTTCAGCTGAAACTTTGTACTTAGAAGTCTAAGAAAGGTCTAATTTTGTTTTAAAATGTGTCTGTTATAGAACAGTCCAGTAGGTGCAATGGGGTTACTTACCATATAGGCCCTGGGCCTAGGCCTATCTCATTCTCTAAGTCTATAAGATGTTAATTTTGATGCTTCATGTTATCCCTATGTTGAGCTAATAACAATCCACTAGTTATAAGTACTTTAAATTATACTCAAAATTGTGTTAGGTAACTATTATTTAACTTATTTATTTATTTTATTTTAGGTATATTTACGCCAGTGGCATTTTATAACGTTTTGACGGAGAACGGTCCAAACCCCCCGTTATTGCTGTATAACTTAGTGTATTTATAAGTTAGGCTACCATTGCCTTAATATTAGGCCTACCTTGATATTCTTTTCAACAAAAATACCTGCAGACTGATTTTGTACCTATTGTATCCTATTTTATCTTTCTGTCTAAGAGAAATTCCGCCATTGAAAAAGGTTTTATCGCAATTGGTAAAAAAATAACATCCCCTCATCATGAACCTAAACTCAGTTGCATTTCTTCTTGTTGGCAGTTGAAGATTCATTAGACTAATAACTTATAAGTTACCTACTTCCATTCGGGATGAATGTCTTTTAGGAATGCAATCGGGGTTATCAGGAATTTGATGGTGGGAATTGGGTCAGCGACCTGGAGTGGTGGCTCCGGCAGGTGCAGGGAGGGTCTTTTAAACAGGTGGGAGAGGGTCGATTGCGATTCCCTGACACGTTGGGTCACGTAGGCGGCGACACCACGCCACGGTGCCCTCCCTGCGATAAGCTTTCTGCTCTTCAGGACATATCATGTTCCTGGCTTCCTGTCTTTATGCTGCCTTTTTGGTTTTGCGTGTATTTTATCACGGTCTAAATTTTTATCATAAAAACTTGTTGCAATATTTAAATTGGATTTTTAATTTGGAACATTCATTGTTTCTTAAGTTGTGACTTGATTCCTTTTAGTTCTTATTTGGTTATCATCAAATCATCGGCAATTATCATTAAATTTTTTTTTCTTCGAGATGTTATTTTCAGTTATAATTTAGAATGCTATCATTACTGTAAATGGCATTACGTTCATAATTAAAATATTCGGTACGGTATACTTTATTAAAAGGTTTTGAGGTTGTTGCAAGCAGAACTTAAACAACCCCAAAACTGTACGCAGGCCTATGTGTAGGACGTACCAGTCTGTTTAGCTTACACACATTTCACGAAGGCTGAAATTTGTGGAATTTGATCAATTACTCAGTCTGAAGATATTTTTTCCTATCTTTCAACCAAGCCTGTCAGCATTGCTGCCGGAAATTGACGTCTCGGTCGTTTTGATGTCCAGTTTGTATAACGTTTTTTTAGACATTGCTACTGGAAATAGTAATTTGTTTAGTCATTTTTTGAATAAACATAGGCAAACCCCGTTTGAACTGTAGACGTAATAAAGTTACGGAAGTAAAAAAATTATGACTCCAAAGTTTAAGTTATTTCTTGTGAAAAGGATTCAATACGTGGATGCGGAAGAGTGGTTTATTGCAGACTCACATGTCATGATTATCGATTTTTCAATAAACACCCAGTTCTATAATCTATTAAATTGGTCTCTGAAAACGATAACTCTTTCAAATTATTGACTAAGATATAACTTTAATCAAATTACCAAGGCCTGTACAGTTTTATTTAGCCTATTTTAATTATTTTTATTTTGTTATTTTTAATGCCTAACTTAGTTGTTTTAACATGTGTTATTAACTGTGGGTGCGGTAGAATGTTATGGGGGGATTTTCTTGCGATCATAAGGAAAAGGCCATGATACTGCCTGTCGCTAAATCTTGAGCAATGAAATAATTTAGCCTCAAGAGTCCCCAGAGGATGGGGAGAGAACCCCTTATCATGGAAATTTGGGACCACCCTTTAATCACGATCGGGTTTGTTCCCTTAGCCAAGACCTCACTACACGTAGACGTCCAGGCGTCGGGAAACTGGGCTGTCTGCCTCATAATATCATTCTTCCTGAAGTAATTTCGAAAATAAAAGTTTAATTTCCTTTAAATATCGTCCACCCTAAGGGTTTCTGGTTTTTTTTCTACAAAATGGAGTCGTGTATTATTAACTTAGAACGGTCCCTTTTCCATAAAACAGAACACATTCCTTTAGTTTGGTAAGTGTTGAATTTTGCCATTCTGAATTTGAAGGTGGATAACTTATATGATTTTGGAATACCGTATTCGGTGGGAAATCAACTAGGCTAACAAACTATGCAGCTAAATTGTGTGGAGTATGTATGAGTGGTTCAAAGCTGTGGCTTGCTAACTTATTTCACTACAGTACCGTTCGTACCGGATATTTATTTTTCTCAACTAAGTTACACTTAGTTTCGTAGAATAATCGGTCCAAATAAATATTTCAAATAACTCAGTGACATAACTCAAGTCTATTTTCTATAACTGTGTGCATTTTACCCCCTCTTCATTGTCGAAGCGAGCCTCGGCAGTACCGGTACGGTATGTTGTTTAAATTTAGCGAAACGCCGGTCCAAATTTAGATTGCAAGCGGCGACACCGTGGGCTGTACCGTCCAAGGAAACGCACCTAGCTTGGCGATCACCATTGTGTCTTTCATACATTCCCGGTAGTTTATAGGTAGGCCTATTAGTAAAAATTTAGGTTTCTCTCTACGTCATAGGCGAACGGGGATCTTTGAATCCTCAGCAAATAAGACGATTTAAACTAAAAGGTGGAAAACAACATAATTTGAACATTTCTATCTTAAGTTAGGCCTACTTGTTAGTGTATAATGATAAAGAACTTGACAAACGTTAATCCAAGGCCAAGTTTAGTCTAGGAGAATTAACTTAATACCGAACTGTAATAGTGTACCCTGTAAAAGTGATTCTCGATTCCTGAGAACAGAACAGCCTTTTTCGAACACTACCTACTACTGTATAATGGAAGAAAAATAAATTGCCAAATCAATTTCAAAATGTTTTTGTGAATAATTTTTACAGTTTTAAATCAAGTTTTAAAAAATATTGAAAATGCAATTTATTCAATGCAATAATATTTACACCGAGAATTAATAGTCGACAGCTACACAAACCTATATGGAAAAGAAGACGTTCAACTAATAAGAACTAGTTTAGATTATTATAGTTAGATTAGTTTAGAACATGTAAAACATTCCTGTAATGCCGATGCAAATTATTTTGTCAAAGCAATAAAAATATTTATTCATTTAATACAAATTTTGGGTTTTTGGCAACCTTATAAAAATCCTCCCACAACGAAAAGTACAGTACGGTAAACTTAGTCTTGATTTTGTAAGTTATTGCTATGTATTTAGGCCTATTTTAATTTTATGTTTATTACCAATATTTTGATATTCTATATATCGGTCTATATATCGGTACCGGTAATAATAATACCTAGACCGTAATACTCTAAGGTGAGATGAGGAGGATAAAGAAAGAGTAGGATATATGAAGTAGGCCTATACAGATCAATAAACTAGACATACAGAAATAAAAACCGAGGCTTGCCAATAATGGGCTTGACGTAGGTTCTTGACTTCTATGATAAATGACGTAAACAGGAAACTTTTTACACAGCAAAAGTTCATGAAAGGAGGATTGGTAAAAGCATAAATAATCCATAGCCTACTCTCGTAAAGGCTCGTCATTGCGAGGATTGCTTTCCTACACATAAGTGAAATAGATTTACCAGATGGTAGCTTAGCAGCGTAGTCTTCAAGTTGTTAAGTTACTATAAGATGTGAGCACTTGTTTTGTAATTTTTCGCGAATTTAGAGTAAAAATTTTTATTACGAAGCAAATTAGCATATATTCCTATGGTATACGAATCTCGAGATTGATCCCGGGATCGCCGTTTACCAATCCCGAAATCCTGGAATCGCAACTTCGGCCCGGGATTGACACCTCTACTCTCTTCTCACTGTGAATGTGACGGGTCTAACTTATATCAAACTAGACTAACTTAAGCTAACTTAATTTGTTTTAGAGCAATAAAATAATGCCTTAATAGTAAAATCTTAGCCTAAGTTTAGTTATTGTAATTTTTCGCAACAAGACTAGCGATGTCCACAACTTTGAAATGTACCAAGTGAATGCGTAACATTTTTTCCGAAAAGACTTTCTCAAACAGTTTGCATCAGTGGCAAAAATTTATCTACAGCGGTGGCTCTAAGAATACCAGCTTAAAAATGTACAATTCGTAATTACTTCTGCTTAGTTTGTTTGTAGCCTTTAAATAAAATATGCCCTTCACATCTATACCGTACGTTTCTATTGTGTTTTTTGCTTACCATCTAGCCGCCATTATACAATGTTTGGGAAATTTAACGGTTTGAGAAAAACTGGAAAATTCTAACCCGTCTTGAATGCCCTTTAGTTTTCTAATCACTGTTTTTTAACGTTTTTAACACAAAATAAAAAATAAAAATAATAATTGCAATCTATGCTTGAGGTAGTCAAATGTGGCTCTGTTGAGATTTTCCTATAGGGAGAAGATTTGCTTAGCTTTTAAGGAGAAGACGGTTATCTAGGCATTAAAAGCGTATTTATGCAGAGGTGAAAAAATCTGATCCCCCAGGGGTTTGTTTTCTTTACAGCGCTTTATTTTACACTCTTTCCCTCATCTATTTGACTAATGGTGTCCAACAAAAAGATACTGCGCGTCAGTGTTGGTGGTTGCGCAAGCCCTAATGACTGTTACGTCATCCCCCGGGTTCATTCGAGCCTCTACTCGGTCGTGCCGACTACAGCGCTGTTTACGGAAGCGGTTAACACTAATTATAACAATAGTTTAATTCACGGGAGAAGCGGAAGGACTCTGAGCACGACAAGCATTCGGTAAAGTCGATTCTCAACTCGAAATAGTTTTATCCGATATCTCGAATTGATTTTATGATTATATTTCACCTCTGTAGTTAAAGAGATAGGCTAAAAAAATTACCTCAACTCGTCGTTCTGTGGGTGTTGAATTCGAACTTACCTTCTACTTACACAAGTTGAATTTACCTCTATAACTCGAAGTTTTTTCTACGAATCTCCGGAAGTCCAAACCCCGCCACAGAGGCCGCAATGAGTCTGACATAGGTTCAGCGTGTACACCTGCTGTTGTCACATCTTCTGTATTGTACTTTATCTCAGTAAGTTAAGCATGCAATATGGCCGTGCAATATTGTCAGTAGAACAATCTAGTTTTGTTTTGTGTCTATCTACGCCAGTGTCATTTTTTAACGTTTTGACGGGGAACGATCCAACCCCCCCCCCCCCCCCCCTAGTTCTAGTTGTCAATGAAGGGAAGACACAGCATAGATCATAACTGGCACAAAGAAAGACGAGGTCGTTGGAATACCAGAATTATAGACATGCCCAAAGAAATAAATCACCTTGGAGTAACCCTTGACGAAGACCTAAACTGGAACAAACGCATTAACAACGTATGTGGTTTGTGGAAAAATCAGCTCAGGTCTAACTTATATGCCCTCAAAAGGATGAGCCAAATCAGTGATGACTCGACCGTAAGGACAGCATACTTTTCACTCTTTGAGTCCCATTTAAGATATGGTCTCGCAGTCTGGGGACAATCATACATAGGAAATCTTGCCTCAAGGGTGATGGCAAAATTAGGACCCAGGAACTCTTGTAGAAACGCCTTTAATTTTCCTCACAGTTGTGTCCCTGTACATCCTCGAAGTCACCCTCTATGTAAGGTCGAGGAACCTGAAAACAAGAGCCAACGTGCATCCCTATATGACAAGAAAGGCCTCTGACTACGACCTCCCAGCCCACCGACTCAGACTATTCGAAAAGAAACCCACCTACCCCGGAGCGAAGTTCCACAATCTATACTCTCAACGCATGTTGCCCAACTAGACTCAAAGTTACTCCGAAGAGGACTGACGAACTGGCTGCTGGACCGCCCCTTCTATACGGTGGAGGAGTTTATGCAGTGGAAAGAAGACTACCCCCTAATTAGACTCTACACACCACTACTCACAGCTTGTAAAATGAAACACTATAAAAATGGCAACTGTTCAAATCTTAACGATTATGGACAAATAAAGAATGTCTATGTCCAAGTCGAATTTAACGAACATTACCTCAGAAACTCGAACTATTCCTAAGCTAAGTTGAACTGTGCGAAAAACTGTAGTCCGGTGAAATTTTGAGTTAGAGAGAGCACTCGGTAGATGCTGTCACTCAATTAGTTCCATTGGCCAGTTCCACTGATCAAACATGGCTTCAATTGATGTATCGTTATTGAGATAGATAAGTCATAGAGTATTGGAGAAAACTTTGTTGGCCTCTATATTATCGAGGGGCGAGGGGCCAAGCATTTTGCTAGTAAATTTGTAAAACTCTAAAGACGAACTCGTTCCCTCGTCAGACATTATAGGTCGCATTTTTTGCCTAAATTTAATGAATCACTGGTTGAAAACGTAACATGGTAGTTTTATAAGGTTACTTTAGTTCCATTTAGTAGCTAGGCCTACTTAAAATGCCCATTATGATAACATAGACACTCTGAAGGGATGTAGGACAAAAGCCGAACTTTACCCACCAGCTCCAATCGATGCCTCATGGTCGAAAACCCCATTGAGAAAAAAACAATAATATTCCTAAGATGAAAAAAATTCCTGCCCATGCAAACAGTGCTTGTTTTAAAGTAGGCCTGTAAGATTACAACATAAAAGAGTGGCAGTACAGTAATCTTTGGAAACAATATTACGTCTTTTGATTTGCTTACCCATGGATGTCAGTTTGATAGGGATTAATTTTATTTTCGTATTATTATTGATTGTGCTGTAGATTTAGTACCGCCGTACGTTTGCATTTTAACATTATAAAATATTGTAAACAAAAGCTTCACCAGTGGCACCAGTGGAGATAGTATCATAGTACCCAAAGAAAAGCTTTTAACCAAACTAAGTATAACACAATAAATCTCATTCATTTAAAGAATTCATGAATTGGTCTGGGGTCTGGTTAGTAGTTGTACTGGTATATAAGTTATGCCTTTGATTGCATGTATAAGTGCATCGCTCCACACTTTCTAATGTATAATTCTATCCAGACCTCACCCTATCCTGTAGTACCCTATCCTGAAATTGTAGCTAAATATGAACTACGTAGATTACTTTTTGGTCCATCCTTAGATACCAAGTAGTCTATAAATTTAAATTTACTCTTTGGTCCATCCTAGTTTTTCACTAGTTTTCTTTCACTACAAGAAATATGAACTGATGCTTTTTTTAGCGAATTTCCCATAGGGAATAAGCTATTACCGTAGGTCTCATGGAAAGACCTAAGCCCGGGACCATGATACTTTTTCGTTTTGAGGTGTCCAGAGACCGAAAATAATAGTCATTAAAATTTTTATATATATATATGTATATATATATATATATGTATATATATATATGTATGTGTCCCTAGACACGATAACTCTCGTAAAAATGGTCCGATCGACACCAAATTTGGTAGAGATGTGTAATCCTACGTTTATTCGGATGAGTTCGAAAACCAGACATATCGACCTACCGGAAGGGGTAGTTTTGGGGGGTTTTGTACCCCAAAAATGGGTTTTTTGCATTTTTCATATGTAAATTTTAAAAATTTTAAATTTTTATTTTGACCATTGGATTTAGCTAAAAAAAACACACAATTTAGTATTTTGAAGCTTTGCTCTATCTCCATTGGTTACCGAGATATTACAAAGTCTAAAGACAGTACATTGTCTTTTAGGGCTCCAATGTTAATCTTATGGAGAATAAGGATGTGTTAATATTTCACTTATTAACCAATATTTTTGGATGAAACTTAGTATTTAGCTTCATTTGGTTGAGATTCATCCATTTAAGGTAAAAATTCTTGGCTTTTGTACTTATCATGGCAGCAAACCTGCATACTCTTTTGCCATGTTAATCATATGGAGAATAGGCAAACTCTTTTATTTATGGACAGATATTGATGAAACTTACTATATGGCTTTATATGGTCGAAATAAATTTTTTCTATGCTAAAAACCTACTTTTAGTGTCCCCCATGGCAGCATACCTGCATACTCTTTCCCTATATCTCAAGGAGAATAGACATTTATTTCCCTATTTATGAGCACGTGATGAAATTTTGTTTACAAATTTAGCTGGTCAAAATTAATATTACTAATTTGGAAATTCGCTGAGTACGCAGGTCTGCTGCGACGGGGGGTATTTTGCTAAACGAATCAATCCCAATCTATTATTTCCTTGACTTGACACTTGTGACACACATAGGTACAACTGAACTATGCAATCCAATAATTCAGTTGTTACCGTCTCCTCGTTATATCACCATTGTTTAACCTGATATGTCGGGCCAGACTTTTCGATATATCGATTTATGAATCCTTATGTTTATGTTGCATAACATGAGCGGAATAGTTCATACAAAACAAGAATGCCATAGTAACATGTCTTAGAAGAAGTTATTCGTTCTATCGCCTAGTTATCAATAGTACCAGGTTAACTGAGGCTTGCTCGTTGGTTTTAATAGTGTCTTCACAGTTAACAGCTGTTTAAAAAAGACTGCTTGACATCAACTTAACATTACTGTAATGGTCCTTTATTTTTATATACCTTTCGTTGTTATTTCGTTGCCAAAATAGCAACCCAAGACCAACGTGAAAAATAACCATTTTTAAACTTAAATTTACACAATATTCCATTTTTCCTGGGGTTGGGGCTGTTTCTAAGCTTATTTTGTTTAAAACACTCTTAAATGCAAAGTTTCAGAAAAATCTATCCGCTAGATTTCGAGATCGTGGCACACACATCCTTTCAGACAGTGCTCGTATTATTGTGTAACATTTTCTGTAACTTAGTCCTGTTACTTTATCTGCTAGGGATTTTCCACTGAAACTATATAGAATAAATAATTATGCCATTGTGGGTTTTGATTACTTTCATACGATTTATAAATACATTCTATAATTATTTTAGCACGCATGTCGTGTTTATCCTAAAAATTATGTAGATTTTTTACGATGATGATTTCCAATTATTGAAAAGGTTATTCATTTTAGTTGGCAGACACAGCTAACTCACGAATACATGCAATAATGTATATTTCACGAGCGTTTTGTCTTGCATGAATGTTCAGGTGCTTTTCTACTAACTTGCGTCATGGAAATATGAGTCAACTCCCGCTACCATACTTGAACTGAACAAATTGGGTTACTGCACAGACATGCGGCGATAATGCTACTTTGCATTATTTTGCTCCAATGCCTACAAAGTAGTGCATTATACATAAAGTATTGTTGAGAAAACAGTGTACACTAGAACAATAGAGCCGAGAAACAAAATTGTACAGTATCACTTGTACTTGGAGATTTTTCCTATTGCCAGATTTAAACAGCTGAAATGTAAAGAAGTCAAATCAAATTTATCCATCTACTGTTAGGCTACTCTTAATAAACTTATTAATGATTTACAGAATTTCATGGTGCGTTTGATTTGAAATCATACAATTGATTTATAAATTTCTACGCCCTGCTAGAACTAATACAATAGTCCGTCTGTAGGCCTATAGAATTTTAAATTATATGCCTAAATAAAGTGAAATATTTCGTGGTGATGCTTCTGGAAGAATGCATTCGTGATGTTAATCGCTGTATATTCTTGAAGAAATGCAGATTTCAGTAATCAGATTTTATCTTCTGCTTGGCATTCTATACCAAGGTATTATACATTGTTTAGTTGCTGTATGATAGTTCCATCTATATTAGTTCTTTAGATATACAGTAGGCTACCGGTACTTCATTATCATTAACGTTTTGGCTAAAAAATTGTTTGACTACTCATGGAACTTGTAAACCGTTAATTATTAGACCCACTGTACCAGATTATTGTGTTATCACTACTGTAATATAATATAGTAATCACTAACGCCGTAAATAAAATCTTCGCCGGTTAATTAATTCCTACTATACCGGAGCTTGGTACTAAATGAATAGGCCTACGTGTGGTTCTTCGTGAATGCTGTTTCTGTAAACACAAATCACTAAGAGACATCTTGTTTAAATTTGTTTTTCTTATCAGTAACTACTGATAAGATTTACTGCCAAACACTGATTCCGTAATTGCTTTCCGTGAATTGTCTTCTATAGGCTACCAATTATAGTCTACACGTTTAAAGAATGTGTTTGTTTAAAACTTTGGTATTACTGTAAATGTTTTTATAATTCGCTATACTAAAAGCAGAAATAAATGGTGGTAATGTAAGGTTTGAAGACCAATGTAGGCCAATCAAAACATTTCCGTTACTTGTCAAAACCGTTGCAGCAAAACCGCTTGTAAATATGAAGCTCTCTCGCTTTGTTATTATTTTGTAAATTATTGCGAACATTTTCCAACATTGATTAGTAAAAAAATTCTCGACTTTTCGACATCTGGAATCTGATCCTGTCCAGGTGGAAGAAGTATCTAGAACATAATAAAGTTATAGTATTGTAAAAACTCCCTAGTTTAGTAAGAACCTGGATAAGCCCGTAGCCAAAACTGAAATAGAAAAGGCAGTCACAAAAAATAAGGAATAGATGTACCACCTCTTCGACCTGTTTACAAAAACACTTAACGGTAAAAGCCCGCCAAACAGTTCCACCACAAAAACAGAAATTATTCATCAAATCTTATCGCCAAAACTCGCCTGCAAACTTTAAACCCGCCGCAAAAACTAGAAAACACGAACACAAACTTTTACGGGAGTTTGTTTACTAACAACTTTCGTCAACAACTCGATGGCGAACTTCGTAGTTCTCTCAAATAACAAATAACGCCACGTCGTGCATTCGAATTTCCCTCTCCCGAATTTCTCTCGGGGTGCAAACGAAATGCAAGTGGGTTCTGTTGGGTAGTCATTAGGGCATATTTTAATGCCGGGATCAATAGGGCCGGGACGGGAGAGCGGGATAGGCGAGAGAGAGCGGGGGGAGGGAGAGGGGGGGCTCTAGTGGTACGGTATGCAAGGTGTAGGGTCAATGCCCGCGCACGTGCGCTCCGACCCATATTCTGTCCCACATTTAAACTTCCCCCACCACTCTAAAGTACCTCAACCCCCGAATTGAATGCCACCCTTGAATTTCTCTGGGTGCAATTAGGGGTATTTAAAGTAGGTTGCGCGGGGGAAGTGTTTAGAAATGTTTTATCTTGAAAAATTAGGTGTCTGAGTTGTTGGTAATGTTTTTGAAAGGTCAGGCTACATGAATAAATTGTGTTCTGCTGTTTCTATTTTTAAAATTGCATCTATTTAGCCTATCTCGACATTGTTGTTCCTTTGTAGAAACTAAGAAATAAGGAAGTAGGCCACTTAAGCTAAAAAGATGACTTTGAAAGATGTCCGAAGAATGCTCCTTTTCAAATATGTCCAGCAAAACTTTACTTGTATGTTGTGTTCGATTAATTTGTTATATGTTTCATTGTTATACTGTACCGTAACAACGTAAGCCCGTCAATACCTTCTGTTTGCATCATTAAGGGGCTGTGACTAAATAACACCCACATTTTCATGTATTGAGTAGGCACACTGGCACAATATTCAAGATGTAAAATTTGCGGATATGCATGTTATATTGAATACAAATTTTGCATGTTGGCTAACATAATACAAATTTAGGGTCACGATCTTGTTAGTTTAATTGGTTGCGACTTTCGTTGTTTTTGTCAATTCCTTGACAGAAATGATTTGCGTTCATAAATCAATTTGTTATAAACAAATTATGAGTTAAATAACCAATTATTTTTACATAACCTCTGTAATGCGTCAAAGTGGGGGGGGGGGGTGGGGTAAGTGGGGGTACAGGATATTAGTCTCTTCGACTGCTAGTAGTTGCACATGAACTAGTAGATTCAATTCCCAAAATTTTAAGTTTGTGATTGTTGAAAAGAATAACCATTTGTTTGAATATACTGGCAGGCCAACCATTCCCAGTTAGTTGTTGGGACCGTGAGTTTACCTGACATTTCCAATTCCGATAGTCTAATGATCGTGGCGATATCGGCCACGACATTGCGGTGTTTTGGCGGTAGCGCGGGAAACTACGGGCTAGATCGATGTTTGCAGCTCCCCTGGCACGACACACGACAACGACCGACATCCGACAGCAATGCGTGCACGACGCGACGCGATGATACGTCACTGTATAGCGTGTGTTGGAAACCGGGCCATCCCGAGATCAGGATGTACCGGGGCCGACGTAACGTTGGCCCCGGATGTACACGGTTCTCCAAAAAATGGTTCTCAAAGGCGAAAATTCTTCGATAGTGAAATGGCTAACTTTTTAAAAATAAGCTTCTCAGTGCCTTAATAGTGAAATATTATTACGATCAACAATAGTTAGGTACGCCAAAAACGCAAGTATCATAAAAATGCATAAACTGCGTTTACACCAGATTGGTAAACATTTCTTTTGGAGTTTTTAAGAAAACAACTTTAAATTTGTTTCCAACACTTGTTTGCAACAAGATCTTTGTTAGAAACACGTTCCCACCGAGAGTCGGTCAATCCTGTAAACATCCTTTGATCTCAAGTGTTTACATTGGTGGTAGGGAGGAAATGTTGACAACAAAAAAGTCGCTCAAACAAATGTTGGAAACCTTTGTTGCAAACATCTGTTGCCAACATTGGTTGATAACTCCGGTGTAATTGAGGCTTTAAGTACTTTTTGGTCTTGCATTACCCGTAGGTGCAACTTATAACAATGATATACCGTACCCACAATTCACGCTAAAACCCGTCAGTGTTTATTATTGTTTTTTATATATATATATAAGCATTTTTATCAAATCTTTTCTTGTTATGTGGTTCCAAAACATACATTAAATTGTCTTAAGGTTTTAATGGAGTTGTGCTGCTTCTGAGAATCCAGTGAAATTGTTATTCCTTTGAGGTTGTTTTCACATTAGTTGGCCATGGAAATTATGTATTCATAGTCTTATATTTTTGAGTTCAGAATTCCTAGAGAACGAGGTGGTATTTTTTAGCACTACAGAGGTTTAGATTAAGGTCATTGTCGATTTCCTAATTTTGTAATAAACATTTACCTGTTCTAACAAATAAAACTATTGGCATTTTTGTACATTCTACTGAAAACTGTTCAAAACGTGTAACCAGAAAGCGGAGGGCTGATAAGAAGTTATGCCACAAGACCTTCAGGCCTTTAGTTCCTCACGGCCGTACAGATAAACTGTTATCTCCACAATCTCAGTTGACCTTGTTTCGAATTGGGCTACGCCAAACCATATTTGACATACAATCTTAAGAATACCAGGCTACAATAATGAGGCATTGATGTGTCTTTCTTTCTCGTAATGACGTTATCAGATGGAAAACTAATAAGCCTCGTCCGCACTGGCCGAACATGTTTGTCGAACCATGTTCTGCCGTTTTCGGTATTAATTTTCAGTGCAAAATATATGTCCAGTGCAAAATGTAATTGTTCGTTATAAATGGTTGTAGTTTTATTTTTGTATTCGTCGAAAGAGTTTGCCTCGATTATTCGGTAAATCAGTAATAATTTTAATCAGTAATCTCAAGCTCGGCCGATTAAAAAAGATTAACAGATTTCTAAAGGTTTGATGTAGGTTATGACTGTTTTTGTGTTCTTGATATTGTTGTAACCCGTCGAGTGGCTGCCGGGCACAACGATGGTTAGAGTGGGTTCGGGCTTGGTGTTAAATGATTAAAATCAACCGAGTCTTCTTGAACTTCTGTATTCACAATAAAATCACAAAGTCCAGAATTGTAACACTTATACAATTTCACTGATGTAACTGAACAAACAAAATTAAAGTCCTGACTAAACAGTTGGCTGCACTGACAGGCTCTCTGAGAACACCTACAGCTACAGATCCTAACCGAGAAGTGGCGGCTCTGATCCAGAGTCCAGTTTATATACTGGAGGGGCGCAGCCCTCCTATCAAGAAGGTTCTAGAAACATCTAGAGACATCTTAGACGTGTCACATTAATCTGGCTAAAAGGATAACACAAGTGGTCATTCACTATGAAAAGGGTTGACAAGTGTTCTAATAAATGTCTAATAAAATAGATAGCTAAAAGACAAGGGTCTTCTCTTAGTTTACACTTAACTGTATTACTTCAAGGAGGGGTAGAGATAAGCCTAGCCCATCTGCCCTACAATATACAAAAAGACATATTTATGTGACATTACTTGATAGCTTGATTGAGGTGTCTGGGAACTTCCTGTAAGATAGAGAGTTTAGGAAGGCTCTGGAAATTGGGTTAAAAGGCAAAAATGTGTAAAGGCATTTAGGAGTGGTCAGGGTGTGTGTGAGACCTACAACACCTCCCCCCTTATTTTAAGAAGTGTAAGCTATACATGCTTACGCTTCTTACAAAAGAAATCCTAACTACATAGTGAATAAAATATATCAAGAATACAATATCTCAATCAAAAGGACTAAACTACAAAATAATAAATGCATATGGAAATAAAGAATACAATGATTAATGAAGTAATAAACCCAACTCAATTAAAATCATCAATATAAGTGCGTTTTGTAAGATCCACTGCTTATACTCTTTTGTTCCTAGGTCTTAGGTATTTATAAGTACCTTTACTAATTTCTTTCAATTCATGATCCATTTGTTCTATTTTGTCACTATTTACTTTACTCTTGGCAGCACAATCCAATAGTGGAACAGAAGGTTCCGATTTAGTAGATGCAATGTCCTCAATGGAGGCACCATATTGGTATTGTTTAACAACAATAGGTCTACTAGTCATGGTTTGTACTTGTTTCAGGGACTCTTCAACCTTAGACTCTAATTCTTTGCTACAACAATTGAATAAAGGCATTAACAAACACTTAGGGAAACATTTTTTGTACAAATAATAACAAATCCACATAAAACCTACGATACAAATCACATAAGTTAAAACTGACAAATGAGCCATTCTGTTTTCATTGATTTCATTAATGTTATCTTTCTCTAAAACGTTCTTGATTTCATTTAGTCTATAACTAGCTGCATTCAAATCATCAGCATGGCTAACTACAGATTTAAACGATTTTGGTAAAGTTAATACAGGCAAATCATCTTTGGTTTTTGTATCAAAATCCATTTCGCAACAATCAAAATATAAATCAATTGGAGGAATAAACTGTGTAGTTGCATTACTGTCATACTCACTACTAGGCAATAACATAATTCCTGAGCCATAAGCTTTACATCTTGTGTGCAATGTAAATATTCCTACATGATTCAACTTAATAGAGTGGATATTTGAAGGTAATCCATAGTCTCTACATGTCACAGTTATTGTTTCATCTTCAGGTAAAACATAAAGCCAAGCATTTGATTTACTCATCTTTTGCCATAAGGGCTGTACAATTTTAGCAATCCTTTGGTCACAATTTTTGGCATTGCTGTCTCCTTTAAATAATTTAATCTCACAAGAATCATGCAAATGGGTATGATAGACAGGTGTTGTTTGTTGGCACACATAGTTTGAGTTTTTAACACATTTACATTTAGCAAGGTCATTAGCATCTAAATTTATGTAATATTGTTTCACATCATCTACTCCTAGGTAGTCTGACTTTGGTTGTACAAACAAATATTGGTTGTCTTTAAGATATTTTGGCAATGGAGATACTTTATACAAATCAAATGTCAAATCACTTACTAGTGGTATTACGAAAACATAAACTAGTTTGTTGTCTTGGAAATATGTACATATGGTAAAAATATTAAAGAAAAGGTGAATAGATTCATCATCAACAGATAGCGGAAATGCCAGGCCAGCAGGAAGTTTACCTCTAACTAGCTCAAGCTCATGTTTAAGTGTTCTGAGATTAATGACATTAGTGTTAACCTCACCTTTCCTAGCATCAACTACAGTTTGTACAAGTTCTTTAATATCGATCTCTAACTGAAACAATTCAATATAAACAAGTTCTACGTATTGTGTCATTGTTGTTTGAAACGTAATGTTATTTAGTTTTTTATTAAGAGCTTCCCTACTTAAGTTATGAATACTAACAATTTCATCAAAGGCTTTAATGATAGCTTCCTGGTTAGCATTTACATCGCTCACGGTTTTGTTCATTGTCTTAATTGTCGAAATCATAACTGCTGCCTGTTCCTTTTCCAATTTTGATAATTCATATTGATTGTATGACACTTCCTTAATTTTATCTGAATAATACATGGCATCATCGTGATCCATAACTCCAAATAGAATTTTAGCGGTTTCTGCGATGCTGTCAAACATTCCACGTTTAACTCTTGTTCTTCTTGATTCCTTTTTACCGAGTTGTATCTGTAATTGCTTTACATTGTTCCTAATGTTGTCCATTACTCTTTGCATATTAATTACTACTCTTTGACAATATTCTGAATACTCTTTTGAACAGAATTTCTTGAGTTGATTAAATCTTAATTTTGAATATTCCAATCGATTGTTGTACATGTTGATGTCAATGTAGGTAATTAGTTTCCAGTTTTCATTGCTTAATTGGACTGTTCCTACCTTCTCGAAGAATACTCCTGGATTGTAGCGTATCGCTTGTGTAGTGAAGTATTCGTCATTTCTTTCGTTTTGAGTCTGGGTGTTTGCGTGCGAGGAAAACAGTAGCAGGAATAACCAAATCATCTGTAACACGACGTTACATTTTTAGTCGTGATACTTTTTTAATCTATTTACATGTACCTTAAGTAATTTTTTATTTCTTTTTAAAGTATAATTTACATCTGAATCTTTCTTGACTACAACGTAAGGTCCTATCCACTGTGGACTCAGTTTCTTCGATCGTCCTCTCCGAAGTGTTTCATCGTGCATTAGCACCTTGTCTCCAACGTTAAACTCTTTCGTTGCTGTATCCTTATCATAGATTGTTTTACTTTTTTTCCTTTTTTATTTTTAAAGTTTCTTTTGCAACTTGAAAAGTACTTTGCAATCTTTTCTTAAGTTCATCTGCGTATTCATCATAATTGTATTGAGGCTCTGGTTTGGTTTTAATAATGCTTGAAGGTAATTCAGCTTCTCTTCCATGTATTAATGAGAACGGTGTGTGTCCCGTTGAAGTATGAACTGTTGTATTAAATGTGAACATAGCGTAAGGTAACCATAAATCCCAATCAAGTTGATCTTCATCAATATAATGGCGGAGGTATTCTGCCAATGATCTATGACTCCTTTCTAGTGATCCATTTGCCTGAGGGTGGTAACTTGTGGTTTGAATTCTTTTAATTCGCAAAAGCTTACAAACTGAAGACATAACTTCACTAATAAAGTTAGTACCGTTGTCACTTAAAAGTCTTTCTGGTGTTCCGTGTCGACAAATAATCTTAGTAGTAAACTCTCTTGCAACTGTGTCTGCTGTTTGATCCTTAATGGGAATTGCTTCCGCATATTTGGAGAAACAATATTGAAAAGTTAAAATATATTTATTTCCTTGTGCTGTCACGGGGAGGGGCCCAACAATGTCGAGGGCGCATTGTTCCATTGATCTGTTTAATTCTGTGGATATTTGCATTGGGGCTTTCTTTACGTCTTTAGTGTGAGTTTTATTCTTCTGACAACTGTCACACTTCTTAATATATGCTTCTATGTCATTTCTTAGATTTGGCCAATCATACTTTAATTTCATTCTGTTGTAGGTACGTGTAATACCTTGGTGTCCACCTAAAGTTGCATCGTGATATTCCTTAATAATTTCTTTCTTTTCCTCTTCTGTTAACTCATCATTCTTGATTGTTTGTGCCATATTAATCTCGATTCTGCTGAGTGCATCTGCATTTACATTCTTCTTTCCACTTTTGTGTACAATTGTAAAATCATATTCCATTAGCTTTATGATCCAACGCATTAACCTTGATCCTGGATCCTTTATGCTGAATAACCACTGAAGGGGTTTATGGTCTGTAACCAAAGTGAATTTCGTTCCATATATGTACGGCCTAAAATATTTAACTGCCCAAACTAATGCTGTGAGCTCTTTCTCCGTTGTACTGTAAGATTTTTCTGCCTTGTTCAGTGTACGCGAGGCATACGCTATCGGTTTATCCTCACCGATTTTTCCTTGGCTTAATATTGCACCTACGGCAACATTACTTGCATCCGTTGTAATGATAAATTCCTTTGTGAAATCAGGGTACTGTAAAAGTGGTGCTGTAACCAATTTATTCTTCAAAGTAAGGAAACTATTCTCTTGCATTTCAGTCCAAATGAATTCTCTGTCTTTCTTTAATAAGTCATTTAAAGGCTGTGCTATCTTACTAAAGTCCTTAATAAATCTTCTGTAATATCCTACAAGTCCAATAAATGCTTTAATGTCTTTTGCATTTTTTGGTTTTGGGTACTTCTCAATGGCTTCTGTCTTCTTTGGATCTGGAGCTAATCCATCATCTGTTATTTTGTGCCCTAAATAACTGACCTCCTTTCTTAAAAATTCACACTTATCTGCATTGAGTTTCAGGTTATGCTCTCGCAACCTATCAAATACCTCTCGTAGTTTTTCCTGATGTTCCTTAAGATTTGGTGCATACACAACAATATCGTCAAGGTAAACAAAACATTTAATTCCTTGCAATCCCGTCAAAACGTTATTCATCAGTGTCTGAAAACAAGCTGGTGCTGATTTTAGTCCAAATGGCATTCTCCTATAATTATAATGTCCATAAGGTGTGCTGAATGCTGTCTTGTCCTTATCTGCTTCACTCATTTTAATTTGATGAAATCCACTTGCTAAATCGAGGGTAGTGAAATATTTACTTTTTCCTAGTTGATCTAATATGTCTGTAATATTAGGTAATGGGAATGAGTTACCAATTGTGGCCTCATTTAATTTTCTAAAATCAATTACTATACGCCATTTAACTTGACCTGATGCATCCATCTTTCTTGGTACTACAAGTAGTGGTGCATTCCAGGGACTCTGACTTTTTTCAATTATTCCCTGTTCCAACATTGATTCGACTTGTTTTTGAACCTCCTGTTTGTGTTGTTCCGGAATCCTATATGGTTTTATGTTGATAGGAGCCGTATCCTGTTTTAAGGGAATTGTGTGTTCAATGCTATTAGTGCATGTCAGTTTATCACCTGGTAGGTGAAACAAATCATTGTACTCAGTACAAATTTCTATAAGTGATTTCCTTTCTTCTGGGTTTAGATGTTCCATTCTTAATTGATTTACTACTTCAGCTTGTCTGTCTACTTTAGGATCTTTGTTTTCTTGTGTTTTGTACACCTTAAAAACATCTTCGTCATTTTTAATGTCTTTTAATTTACATAATTCAACAGATGGAGTATCAATTTCCACTTAGTCTTCAGTTGTGTTTGTGATTGACACAACGCATTTACCACGTTTACCTTCAGTAAGACTGTTGCCTACAATTACTCCAGGTTTTAGTTCAAAAGATTCGACAATCCCTTCACCTATGCATTTTGTATTTACAAACAATACGTTTTCACTTCTGGGATTTAGTTTTATTTTACTAACATACGGAACCATTTTCCATTTAGTCATTCCTATCTGCATTAATGCTTGTTCATAGTCAATGTTTGCTTTATATTTACTAAGGTAATCTCTCCCTAGGATGCCATCACTTTTTAGAGGGAAATTATCGTAAACTACTTGAAATGGGTGTTCAATAATATTTTCATTTAATTTAACTTGCAAGTGTACCGTTCCAATGGTTTTAACTGGATCTTCGGAAACTCCTGTAATTAATTTTGATGTGTTGTCCAATATCTGTGCATCATCTTCAAGATTATTTAATTTAATTATGCTGATGTCAGCTCCTGTGTCTAATAACAAAGATATTGTTTCACAATTTGTATCTGACAATTTCATTTCGACACATTCATGATTTTTCCCGTCATCAATGCGGCCTACTTGTACTGTTTCGCACTCGTTGACGGACCGCCTATCTTCGAGTGCAACTCGTTTCCCTGATTGCGGTTTGTAAACGGCCTTTTCTCAAAATTAAACTTTTTGTTAGACATATCATTTTGACGCTTGTAGCACTTAGCTATAACATGACCTTCCTTACCGCAGTAGTGGCACGTAACAATAGTTTTCACATGATGTTGTTCACGTTTTTCTTTCTTTACAAAATTACTTTTGTTAAATGAGGTCTTCTTAAAATAACAGTTCTGTACCTCATGACCTAGCTTACCACAGTTAGTGCATTTACTACGAGCATCCCTGTGTTTATTTTCTTTCGGTTTGATTCCGAAATACTCCTGACTTTCTCGGTCATTCAAAATATTAATTTCTTCTAGCACGGCGGCTTCCACGGCATCTTCATACACAGAAATATTCTTTGCTTTCATTAGGAATTTAATTGGCTGGCGTAAGCCCTCAATAAAAGCATTGTGTCTCTGTTGCTCAAGTACATCATAAATAGCAGACTTAACTTGGTACGGTTTATTTTCCGTCATTTGAATCGCCAAACTGGACAAAATAGCATTTAACCTCTCTGAAAATGCACGGACATCTTCATCCTTTTGCTGCCTAGCGCTGCTCATTTCCAATTGAAGGTGCGCAATATTTTTCTTGTCCCCATACTTGTCTTTCAAGGCTACTTTTAGTTGCTCCCACGAATCAATCTCTTTAAACCGTATGATGTTATACGCATCACCAGTCAGCTTATTTTTAATTATTTCCAACAACAATGACATGTACGCAGGGTCTACATGTGCAATTGCAAAATCACCGCAACTAACAAATTTACATAAGTCATCCCGCCTACCATTAAATTCAGGAACAAACTTAGACGCCTGATCTAGATTTAAACATTTAGTTACTTTCTTAGGCATTTTGTTATTGTCTACTGTACTGTCTAATTGTTCATCTACTGGCAAATTAGGCGAATTACTTTGGCTACTAGCATCATCACTTAAATTGTCATTTTCTACTTCTGTACATATTTGATTAAGCTCTCTATTTAATGCTTCAAAAGACATGGCCTCCGTTATCTGTTAACATAAAACAAATCTATCCACTTACTTTTATTTTAAACGAAGTGAAGTCCAACACAGCGGGCTCCGTCTCTGCGATGCTCTGCGATGCGTTGCTCTGTTGCTGCTGCGACGTTCTGTCTCTGCGATGCGCTGCGACGCTCCAACTCCACGATGTTCTGCTACGACGAGGAACTGTCGTCCAACTCCTGGGATGCCGGCGAGCTGTCCTCTTGGCTGGGGCTCCGAAGGGAAGGCGAAGGCGAACCGGTGACTGCCCTGGGGTCGAGTCGTAGTCCTCCTCCGTAGTCCTCTTCAATGCGCAGTTCACTTGAAGTTCTTGAAGTCTCGTTACCCAAGCTCCGTTGCTGTCACTGCGATGATCGATGATCTTCGAATGACAATTATCCTACCCAAGCACCTGACACCACGATTTAATGTTGTAACCCGTCGAGTGGCTGCCGGGCACAACGATGGTTAGAGTGGGTTCGGGCTTGGTGTTAAATGATTAAAATCAACCGAGTCTTCTTGAACTTCTGTATTCACAATAAAATCACAAAGTCCAGAATTGTAACACTTATACAATTTCACTGATGTAACTGAACAAACAAAATTAAAGTCCTGACTAAACAGTTGGCTGCACTGACAGGCTCTCTGAGAACACCTACAGCTACAGATCCTAACCGAGAAGTGGCGGCTCTGATCCAGAGTCCAGTTTATATACTGGAGGGGCGCAGCCCTCCTATCAAGAAGGTTCTAGAAACATCTAGAGACATCTTAGACGTGTCACATTAATCTGGCTAAAAGGATAACACAAGTGGTCATTCACTATGAAAAGGGTTGACAAGTGTTCTAATAAATGTCTAATAAAATAGATAGCTAAAAGACAAGGGTCTTCTCTTAGTTTACACTTAACTGTATTACTTCAAGGAGGGGTAGAGATAAGCCTAGCCCATCTGCAAAAATATACAAAAAGACATATTTATGTGACATTACTTGATAGCTTGATTGAGGTGTCTGGGAACTTCCTGTAAGATAGAGAGTTTAGGAAGGCTCTGGAAATTGGGTTAAAAGGCAAAAATGTGTAAAGGCATTTAGGAGTGGTCAGGGTGTGTGTGAGACCTACAACAATATGCAAGCGTTAAAACGGAAGTCAATTTGTAGATAATTATCATTACACGGTTGATTATATGAATGGATGAAACAATGTTGCTGCCGGTAGGCCTATCGTAACGGTACCATATTTTGCTATTCACACTTGAGATGTTAGTTAACCATTTAACTTAGACAATAAATTATCACTAATCAAACGATATAAAATATTCTAACAGCATAAATCATAGCCTATCCTTGTGAACTTTTAAATATACGAACAATCTCCAACGCAAGTAAGAACTATTTTTTTATGTAGCGTTAGCAATTACTGTACTTGTCAAGTGTGAAATGTTGATTCGCCTTTTTAACCGTGATTTACTTCTTAGCTATTACTATACTATGGTCGGTAGGCTTATAGTCGCCGAATTGACACCATTGGTCTCATGGGAACTACCTCACCTGTCCCAAGTTTGGTTGGGATCAGTTTACAAATGCTTCAATGTTTGAGACCCAATAAATTTTCTATTTACACCCAAAATTAGAAGATTTTCCTACGGTAAACTACTGAGTTCTCCTTTCCTGCACCGCTTGTGATATTTTTCTCCACTCGGCGACGGTGTTGCCGGCAACCCTGACTATAATGACTGGAAGCGTGATCCAGTGGTGGATATACCGTTCAAGGTTGACGTCGGGTCCAGTCTAGCAGGGGAGGCCAAGGAGAACCGGCACAAAGGATCTCAAGGATAGCCTCTACGCATCACGCCGAGCTCTGGCCTCCTCGGCGGGAGGCTTTCATAAATTTGATGCACGCCGCAGTCGTTTTATATTTGTTTTCCTCAGTTTCTTTTTTGGTTGAAGTTTTCTAATCGAATCCTCGGTACATCCGGTACGGTTCAGAATATATAGTGTGTTCTATAGAATCTTGGATTTGCAACAGTTTGAATCTGTTGGCTTGTTCGTTTTGAAATTCCGATACTTCAATATTTCATGAGTGTTTTGGAAGTCGCTTTCAAACTTTACGCATCCTCTCTTGCTCTGAAACGTCGCTTTATGAATGTAGTATCAGTGCAAAATGCTTATTCCATAGTGGAAATGACCAAAAATATCCAGTTTTTATAGTATGATAAGCTTTAGAAACGTCTTTAACGTTTTGAATTCGTTGATTGTTCGTACATATTACTACAGTACTTCCACTCTTATGTCGGTTAAGAAGAAGGGAGGATTTCGATGAATAAAAGATGATTTAAAACATATTATCAAAGCGATTACCAATAAATTGAATGTTTAATATTTCTTTCTCTACGATAAACCACTTCAGGAATTTTTTTTCAAATTGACGTGTAAAACGTGTATTTCGGGCTTCCCTACTTGGTACTTCACAGATGAGGAAGAACCTTCACCTTCATTACAATTTGATCCGACCACCACTCTAGTGCAGTTAGATAAGATAAAATTGCACTTTGTTTCCACTGTGATACCTACTCGTTGCTCTGTAAATTGTTTCCTATTTCGTAAGAAGATTTCACCCATATTAGGGCCTAATTGGTAATGATAAACCGTTTAAGTTAAAATTTTACGAAGCAAAAACATAGCTACTGTATTTTGTTTTTGTAGTGGTCTGTGTCTGTTTTGAGTGGTTTTAATCAACTTTGGGTAGTAAATATTTATTGACGAGTAATGTAAAAAACTGATTGGAACCCCGTTCTAAAATCTGATTTCCCGTGTTGTAGAACTTACATTGTTTAATGATTCCCCAACCTAGTACTTACTAAAATTTCATCAGATACGTTCAAGAGGAGGTTTGGCTTTTGTGAAACTCAAGAAATGTAAACACGTCACGTGATTAGTTCTGACTGTTTCTAATTATGAAAATCAATCTCTTCCTGTTCATTAGATTAATGATTACTGAAACTGGTTCTGTGTCATCATTTTGCCTAACAAAAATTATGTTATTTTAAGTTTGTCGAAACATAAATGTCTCTTATTCTGTTTCCTGAATTCAGTGGAGAGGTGGGAGGGGATGGGGTAGCCGTGGTTCTGTCAGTGAGTCATTTGGTATACTATACTACAAAAATTACCGGGGTTTGGTTAAAAAATATATGGTAACCCTACTACTATCTTATTATTCCTCCCCTTTGAAAAAATCCCCTCTCAACATCCCAATCACTCGACCTTAAACTCTCGAAGCCCGTCGCGGCCCCAAAGACAAGACACAGTTAAATCTTCTCTTCCTCCTCTCTGTCTCTTTTTTTCGCATTCTTCTTCTTGACCGTTATTCTTTTCGAGGTGGGCCTCGTAAGGCGGCCAGGAAAGGCAGGCGCAATAATTAAGGTACGCAACCCGACGACAACGGCCGTTGACCCGTGAGCTCCGGTTTCTCCCGCCTTTTTGTTGCCGCCAGTTTTTTCCACAGAGTAACGTTCCCAGCTCTGCGTCGTCGCGGCGGAGCGCCGTCACGCATATTTTGGACCGACTTTCTTCCACGGACCGTAAAGCCGTTTGATAGTTCTGCGTTTCTTTGCCTTATTTAATTGTTTAGCCGATGTTCGGAATAAATTTGATGGTTGGTTGGCATTTGTCGGTTTTTCGTGGTCGCTGCGTGAAAATTTGTTTGGATAATGGGGTAAAGTGGGAAATGAAATAATTTAGAGGAGAATGGTCTGGTAGGAGGTCATACAATGTTCATTTTAGTATACATCTAATTATAGTACACGTTATAACCAAAACGAACATTGTTTTGGCGACTTTCCTGCATTTATTTCCATTCCTCCCTCTGTGGTTTCAGCGATGATGTCGCCTATTACCATTGCAACTAGTATTGTAATTTTTTTTATTACAGGGCATTTTTGCTTGACCTACACCTATTAACCTTGCTTAAATCAACCTTAAATAGGTTTACATTCAAATTTTATGAATCCAATTGCATCTAATGAACATCTTGCTGTTTTGTTTTACTGTAAAAAAGGGGATTTAATATAAAATAATTTTGACCCAGTCAGCCCTTTCCTTTAAAAGACACAGCCTCCGTCTAAATTTACAAGAAATATGGTTGTGATTAACATAATTTGTACTTAGTATTTTGTTAGATTCTGAACAGTGGAAGAAAGTTTTTTACATCCCCCAACATTTCAGTTGGCCTAATCTATTCTATTGAAATGGAAAAAAAAACTACTGAGGCACTCATTAAAACGTGTGTTGATTGTTACCTTCATAAAACTACATTTCGCAAGGTCTTTCGTTTTTCTCTTTGCCTCTTACGTCATCTTAACATTAAATATAATATAGTTTTCTCTTCTAAACATAGTATAACTGATTTTCGTCACACAGAACAACCCGGCATATTTTTATTCCTGAAGGGAGTGTTCGTTACACCTTGCCACAGTAGTGTTCTTTACCCATCTGCACGACAATAGTAAACAAAAATTTACCACAAACATATGTAACTCTAGGTCTGTTCACCAAACCATGTGTGCAGCTTTGTTTACATTGGCACTGACGCAATCGCTACATAGCCTATAGTGTTTAGCTGCTCCCAGTCGTTACCTTAAAACGATCGTTGATTGAATGAATAGTTTACGATTGAGGTCCCAACGATTGAGGTCTCGGTGATAAGAGAGGTCCGGGAGGCAGGCAGGCAAGTGTTGGTAGCTGGCGGTTCCGCCTTGACCTCAATTTTGGGCTGACCTTCGTCGCTTCGGCGTTCTCTACGCAACACTGCCGCTCTCTAAGTTTAATTTCATTTTTGCTAGACTTGTGCTGCTAAGTGTTTCCCCATTGTTGTTACTCGAATTAATAATATTATTTCGAAAATAAATTAAAACGAGTGTTTGTTGGTCCATCGAGCTCATAAAAACATGCAATGCAATATAGTACATTTCGTTACAAGGGGCGAAAATAGCATTTTGCCGGCATTTAATACCTTTATTGAAATGGCGACGTAGTTTTGAGATCGAGAGTGGGCAAAATGTTACGAACGATATTTTTCATCTCACTATACACAGTGCAATAAATTCTAATCAAGAAAAAATATTTTTACCCTCCCTTTTGTTGGACAAGCAAAACATAACCTTGGGGATTTTCGGTTTCTTGGCAACCACTTCACATCAGCTACCGGTTTTCACTGGTTTCAAGTGGGAAGTCGTTAGGCCGAAAATTTTTGACCCTAGACCTCAAAAGCATGAATTTAGTTTTCAGAAGTAAGGGTCGAAATCAGGTGACATTGATGTAATGTGAAGGAAAACGTTATTTTAGTATTCAAATAACGTGCAGCAGTTTCAACGACGTGCGACGAATGAAGACAGATGATTATAGTTAAAAAGAATGTTATTCCCCCTCCATTAGTGCTCTCTAAAGCAGTGGTTTAAGTATCATTCTCACAAATGAAATAAAAAGACATTCAACCACAAAAATGGTTTCTTTTACACTGCTCGAAAGGATTAATGTAGGATCGCAAGCATGGGTATAATAATGCAGTCTATTGATCTGGGGAGGGACAACAAGAATTTTTAAAATTGCACTGTAATTCTGCTCTATGAAATTTTCTCCATCGTCAAAGTGTTTTAGCAAATAGAAACCAAACGGTAGAAACCCATGTCATAAAATTTGTAGATTTTGTGTATTTTAATTTGACCTCAACTTTTTATTTATTTCCAAACCGTTTTTTTTCTTTTCTTTTTTTTTACTTTCCCTTACTAAAAAATGCACGAACCTTTTTTGAGGAGATGAGATTAATTAATATGTGACTAGACTAAATATCAGCATCAAACCCACATTCTCAGTCCAGTGCTCTCCTTTGCTACAATACGAGCACTGTCTGAAGGGATATGTGTTCCACGATCTAGGAATCTATCTAGAATCGAATTTGGTCTGAATTTAAGTTTAAAAATCGTAATCTTTAACATTTGTCTTATGGGTTGCTATTTTGGTAGCGAAATAACAACGAAAGGTATACAAAAATAAAGTAACACTAATGTTAAGCAGTCTTTCTTGAAACAGCTGTCTACTGTGAAGAGGTATAGTTGGTTGTTGGTGGCAATTTAATAGCTTTACTACCATGACACTATAACAAAAGTGATTTTTACGGTTTTTACGGGTGTACCGGTTGGTGAATTAAAACCAACGAGCAAGGCTCGGCTCCTGGTACTGTTGAAATATGTAAAGAAAACAACAACAATATTTTTAATTCGATAAAATAAGTACTATTAACTTTGGTAAATAGGGGTATTTCAGTCTATCTTTAATCACGTATAG